>WELA01009486.1:155822-207907 GCA_009602735.1 Mesotaenium endlicherianum | reverse complement strand
TTTAATGACTCGGCCGAAAGCAGCAGGCTGAAGTCAACTTAAGTCAGCTTGCTGACACATTCTTTGACAGCCAGCTGACTTACGTGCTCGGTAGCAGCGAACTGCCTTGATATGCATCTAAGTGCGATATGCTAGATGAATGGCCAGATGACATCCCTATGATGGATGGCTATTCGGGATGATGGGAGATGGCGGTGGATTTGGTTAACCGAGGTCCTACCAACGTGGTTAACTCCCGGGTAGGCGGTGCCATCGCACTGACCGTTGAACAGTAAACTCATTCCATGTACATATGCTAGGCATTGCTCTCGAGTTCGGCATTCGGAAACGAGGCCAACTCTCTTGTACAGCTTACTGAGAGAGATCTGAATCCAAGGCGAGAAGCCATTGATACGCACTGTCTTCTAACCTTGCTTATGTATGAGTTTACTGATTTGCATTATTGATGCTAGTTTACTCTCATTTGACTGACGAGTATTATTCACTGCTAGTGTGTTGTCCTTTGCCGTTAAACCAGTTAACGGAAATTACCATAAAGATTACTTGCTGATATAAAGATCTTTATAAATTGTTAATCGCCTATTTGGTAAGTTCGATTCATTTCAACTGCCTTCCGCACACGTTATGGACACTATGAGTTCAACGTGATGCCATTTGGACTGACTAATGCTCCTGCGACCTTCATGGGTGCTATGAATGACATTTTCAGACCTTATTTGGATAAGTTTCTGCAAGTTTTCCTGAATGATATTTTAATTTTCTCTAAAGATGAAGCTCAGCACACTGAACACTTAAAGACTGTCCTGAACACTCTGAGGAAAAATCACTTATATGCTAAAATGAGCAAGTGTGATTTCTTTAAGGACAGTATTGAATTCTTAGGCCACGTTGTCAGTAAAGAGGGCATCAGAGTGGATCCTAAGAAAGTCCAGACCGTAAGGGACTGGCCAGTACCACAGTCTGTCTCTGAAGTTAGATCCTTCCTCGGGTTGGCTAACTACTATAGGAGATTTATTGAGAATTATTCCACAAAGGCTAGTAAACTGACTGACCTTACTAAGAAAGACATCGGGTATGTGTGGGGGGAAGAGCAGCAGGCTGCCTTCCAGACCCTTAAAGATGCCCTTTGTTCTGCCCCAGTGCTAGCCGTGTATGACCCCAGCAAACCGGTGCAGGTGGTTACTGATGCCTCTGATTTTGCCATGGGTGCTATTTTGTTGCAGCCTGCTGACAAAACCACAAAGGATGGTAAGGTACGGCAGGAGTGGCATCCTGTGTTGTATGAGTCTATGAAATTTAATCCAGCGGAGATTAATTACTCAGTGCATGATAAAGAGCTGCTAGCTATCATTCATGTACTCAAACAGTGGAGAGCATACTTACATGGTAAAGCTTTTAAGGTGATTACAGATCATCTAGCTCTGACCCACTTTCAGAAGAAGTCCAAGCTGTCGAGGAGGGAGAACCGCTGGAGCCAGATGCTGGAGCAGTTCCAAGTCCAGATCGACTACAAACCAGGGAAGTTGAATCCTGCTGATGCACTCTCTAGAAGACCTGACTTGCAAGAAAGGAACTTTAGTCAGCATGCTGTAGATAAAGTCCTGTGTGCACTCACTTCACTAAAGGTGAAAAAGTCCTTCCTTGAACAACTTAGGAAAGCCTACCTTTCTGACCCAACATTTGAGCCCAGCCCCACTACTGGTGTGTGTCGTGCTACTGCACTCGGGTATAAGCTTAAGGGAGGGGTCTGGGTGACTGAAACCACTTCAGGCAGGCTGAAGCTGGTCATTCCTAATAACTTGGAAATAAGGTCTCTCTTACTGAGTCAAGCGCATGACAGTCTCCTAGGTGGACATTTGGGGCAGGCCAAAACTGTTGGCAAACTGGCAAAACATTATCATTGGCAGGGGTTACCCCGGGAGGTCTTGAAATATGTGAAGTTTTGTGACCAGTGTCAGAGAAATAAGTCTCGGCACACACCACCCGGAGGTCTCTTGCAACCACTGCCCATCCCAGCTGGACGCTGGGAAACTATATCCATGGATTGGGTGGTCTCACTACCAAGAAGTGCCAACGGGCATGATTCAATACTGGTAGTCGTGGATAAACTGACAAAAATGGTTATTTTTATCCCCACAACTGTTTAAGTAACTGCACTCGAAACAGCGAGACAGTTCTACAACCATGTAGTATGCCAACATGGGCTCCCTTCTAATATCATCTCAGACAGAGACTCAAAATTCACCTCTAAGTTTTGGAGAGCTTTAATGGGGTTAATGGGAGTCAAATAGCTGCTCAGCAGAGCAAACCACCCTCAGACTGATGGGCAGACTGAAAGAACTGACCGAGTTCTGCAGGAGGTGCTGAGAGCATATATTAACCAAAAACAAGATAATTGGGATGACCTGTTGCCTCAAATTCAGTTTGCGGTCAACAGTGCGGTGCACACGTCGACGGGCAAGACTCCTTTTAAACTCAGCCTGGGTAGAGTCCCTAAGTCTCCTTTAGAGGTACTGGGGGAGTCTTTACCTGACCCTGAAGGGATTGACAACCCGGTCTCCCTCCAGTTAACGCAGGAGTTTGCTGACACCTTGTCAGAAGTCCAACAAAACCTGCAGATAGCTAAAGAAAACCAACAAAAATACGCTAATCAACACCGTCGGGAGCTGACATTTTCTAAGGGCAATTTAGTCAAACTGCATTCTCAGCACCTGTACCTCCCTGGTGTGGTCAAGAAAAAGCTTGGCCCTGTCTGGGTCGGTCCATATTCGATAGTGCGTTGTGTCGGTCAGAATGCTTACAAACTGAACATGTCAGCGGACTACAAGGGTCACCCGGTCTTTGATGTCTCCTTCCTGGAACCATACATCAAAGGTGATACACTGTTCACAGGTCGGTTACCTGTCCAACCGGGACCGGTCCCCGCTGTCCGGGACGGCGATCTTGAGGAATATGAGGTCGATGAGATTTGAGACGCTCGCTCGGTCCGTCGATCATCTAAATATGTCATGAAGTACCTCATCCAATGGAAGGGTCACAATGCCTCTGGGGACACTTGGGAATTTAAAGACCACCTGACCAATGCCAAAGAGGCGTTGAAACGGTTCCACCTTCGGGCGGCTGGGGCACCGCCCTAACTGTCCCTTCAGTAGATATGGAAAGGTGACAGGAGGTCCTGTCTCCATATAAGTTGGAGGGGGATGTGACAGTTAGTGACAGTTGTGACAGGCAGCCCACCTTTAAAATTAAGTTGGAGGGAGTGGTATTCTCTGATCACCATATTACACACTCAACCTGCGCTCACACTCACTTGCTCTCTAACTCAATTTTCCCTTATATTCACTCACACCAGGTATTCCACACTAGGAATTTTCCCGATCGCGTTCCTCTTCATCAAGGGCACTCAATAGCGGCAAAACATCATGACTCCACTAATTGCATTGTGTTTATGATTGAGCAGGATGACTCAAAAGTCGGAACTCAAGAGGAAGAGAAGGGCGGAAGAGGCACATGCAGAATACTTGCAATTTCGTGGAGACATCGAATCATCCTCCATCTCCGCTCGGGAATCACAACGACTCCAACAACAGCGGGAGGCACAGAAGAAGAAGGAGGAGGAGGAACAGGCCAGACTGAGGCAGGAAGAAATGGACAGAAAAGCTGCAGAGGAGGCCAAGAAAGCAGAGGAGGAGAGGCAAGCTGAGGAGAAGCGGAAGCAGCAGGCTGAAGAAGAAGAACAGAGGAGAATCAGCAGCTACCGCTACACAGTGCTGGGCAAGGGCTTTGATCTACTGGAGGAGGCCTTCAAGTATGCCCAGAGAAGTCGCAGTGAGTCGCAGAAGGAAATCCTCCAGAGGGAAGGGGAGACATCCGAAAACTTTGACAAGTATATAGAGGTCAGCACGAGGCTCCTCCTCTACCACGATTACGCCAGGATGGTAGGATATACGGTCAGAGAGGCCAAGGCAATGGCCCAGGTGAACGAAGCAGGGGCTGTCTCGATTCCTGGTATCTAGGGGGAAGATAGGGTCATTAGGATGATCCCAATGGACGCGGACAGCTTTAAGGACTCAACACCCCATAACAGGTTCAAGGCTATGTATAATGAGGTGGAGAGAAGGAGCTGGGAATTCTTGGCCAGGGAAACCAGTCAGCTAGACTTTGCAGGGCACTGATACCCTTGTACTCTTAAAAGGACAGATCCTGCCTTCTTCCAAAAGCCCACTGATTGGCGGTGGATGACCATCAACATGAGGGACCAGCAGAATGACAGGGTGACGGATGAGGATTTCCTGACAGACCTAAAGGGGAACATAGTATTGCCCCCTCATATTGCGGCTTGGGACCCAAGATTGGATGGAGTCACAGACTGCATGAGCCAAGAGATGCAGGGGGACAGATCAGGGCCCGAGAGTCATTCTCAAAAGGGAAGCACGCTTATGCCAAATGGGCAAGCAAGCAGGGGGAAAAGGACCTCTATGCGGTCCGGACTCAGCAGCCCCCACCAGCACCCAAAAGGGGAAGGTCAGTGGGATATTCTTTTTCTCGGGAGGAGCTGGAGCAGCTGACAGAAGAGACCCCAGCAGTCTCAGAGGAACCCGGGGACGGAGAGGAGGAGGGGTCAGAGGAAGAAGAGGAGGAAGGCGAGGAGGAGGACACTAGCCCCGCCGTGATCCTGACACCTGCCACATCCCCTGTAAGGGAGAAGACTGAGTCGGCCCTGCAACTGCTCGTTGAAGAGGAGGATATCACTTGGCTGGGAACTGCCATAGTACAGAGCCCATCTCCAGGCACGGAGACCCAATCAGACAGGGCAGACAGGAGGGCTGCTAGAGAAATAGCCAGAGGCCTGCCAGCATCTCCCTCGCAGAGAGGTCATGTACCCTTAGCTCATGTCATGCAACATCCTTCAAGAATGCCGGTATATGTACCAGTCAGTTTGAGGGTTGCCCAGGAGAAGGCTGCCTCCATTCAGTTTCAGACCGTGCAGGAGGAAACCGCACAGTTACTGCGTTCTCCGCAGGGTCCCTACGCGGAGCCTCCCTCTCTTACAGGCTTCGAAAGACCCCAAGACAGGAGGAGGTCTGACTCTCCTGACCATAGGGCCCCAGGGGCATCTCCCTCTTAAGGGCAGAGGGCCAAGGGCACAGCACACTGTATGGGAGAGGGATCAGTAATTTCAGTTAGGGAAATCCATGTCCCATGTGTCAGTGTTGTCGAGGCGACAACATGTTAAGTTGGAGGGATTGTAATGAATCAGTATATTGGTTGATATAATATTCATTTAAATATAACAATTAAGTAAGTTCAGCCTGCTGAACTCTAGTTAATAATCAGTCTGTTGGACTTTATATTTCATATCNGGACTTTATACTTAATATCAGTTTAATGACTCGGCCGGAAGTAGCAGGCTGAGGTCACCTTAAGTCAGCTTGCTGACACATTCTTTGACAGCCAGCTGACTTCCGTACTCGGTAGCAGCGAACTGCCTCGATATGCATCTAAGTGTGGTATGCTAGATGAATGGTTAGATGACATCCCTATGATGGATGGCGATTCGGGATGATGGGAGATGGCGGTGGATTTGGTTAACCGAGGTCCTACCAACGTGGTTAACTCCCGGGTAGGCGGTGCCATCGCACTGACCGTTGAACAGTAAACTCATTCCATGTACATATGCTAGGCATTGCTCTCGAGTTCGGCATTCGAAAACGAGGCCAACTCTCTTGTACAGCTTACTGAGAGAGATCTGAATCCAAGGCGAGAAGCCATTGATACGCACTGTCTTCTAACCTTGCTTATGTATGAGTTTTACTGATTGCATTATTGATGCTGGTCTACTCGCAACTGACTTACGAGTATTATTCACTGCTTGTGTATTGTCCCTTGCTGTTTAACCAGTTAACGAAAAATACCATGAAGATTACTTGCTGATATAAAGATCTTTATTAATTGTTAATCGCCTATTTGGTAAGTCGATTCATTTCACTATGTCTTTCTTAGTAAGGTCAGTCAGTTAACTGGCCTCTATAGAATAATTCTCCATAAGTCTCTTATAGTAGTTAGCCAACCCAAAGAAGGATCTAACTTCAGAGACAAATTGTGGTACTGGCCAGTCCCTTATGGTATGGACTTTCTTACGATCCACACTGATGCCTTCTTTACTAACAACGTGGTCTAAGAATTCTATACTTTCCTTGAAGATCTCACACTTGCTCATTTTAGCATATGACTGATTTTGTCTCAAAATTTCCTTGACTGTCTTTAAGTGTTCAGCATGCTGAGCTTCATCTTTAGAGAAAATATCATCCAGGAAGACTTGCACGAACTTATCCAAGTAAGGTCTGACAATGTCATTCATAGCACCCATGAAGGTTGCAGGAGCATTAGTCAGTCCAAATGGCAGCACATTAAACTCATAGTGTCCATAACGTGTGCGGAAGGCAGTCTTGTGTTCATCTTCCTCGACAATTCTGATTTGATGATAACCACTCTTGAGATCTATCTTACTGAACACTTCAGCACCAGATGGGTTATCAAGCTAGTCCTCAATTCTGGTGAAGCATACTTATTCTTTACTGTAATTCTGCTAAGAGCTCTGAAATCAACGCACATCCGCATACTTTCATCCTTCTTCTTAACAAATAAGGATGGGTGCGCCATAAGGTGATTAACTGGGGGAAATATAATCATTTTTCACAAGCTCTGCAATCTGTGTTTTCAACTCTTCGCTCTCCACATAAGTCAAGCCATAAGTGCGTTGCCAGGGTGATTGACTCCCAGGTAATAAATCAATCCTATGATCCACTTCTCTTTTAAGAGGTAGTCCTGGAGGCATGTTGAAAACATCAGTGTACTGAGCAACAATTTTTGCAGCGGTAGAGTGCTCCGGAGGGCTTACCTTTTTCTCAACCACTTCTTCAGGTTGAGGAGGTACCCCTCTTAGCAGCAGATAGAACATTCGGTCTTCCTTCTGGTTCCAACTGTCGATGAACTCCATTGCATTCAGCAATTTGCATCCTCCTGGAAGCCTCTCCTTTTCCCTCATTTGCCATCCATACAGGACAAGAGGAAGAGCACTGGTGGGTGCCAAGTTAGTCTGCCCATCAGTGGCTCGTCTCACTTTAACTGTACCTCTGCTCCAACACACTTCAGCTTGATGTCTATTAAGCCAGGACCTGCCTAGCACGAGATCATAGAAGCCAGTGTTGAGTACCTCAAATGTAAGCTTTTCAGTTAGAACTGCAATGCCAAAACCTAACTGGACCTCAATAGGCTTGGTTATTATTCCTCCCGGGATACTTGAGGCATCTCCAAGGAATATTTTTCTATTCCCTTGGGTGACAGTAGGCAGCCTTAGTCGCTTAACTAAGTTCTTATGGATGAAGGTATGTGACGCCCCTCCGTCAACAAATGCCCTCATCTTCCGACCTGCAATCATGCAGTGCAGTAAGATCGGAGGCACTGTTTTTTCCCCACTCTCGCATTGTTCTCCTGACTTAGCAAAGAAATATCAGGGGGAACAAGATCATGCAGACTGTGCACTCTTCAGAGATCTATATTGTTGATGGTCTCCTTTATCTGGTTGTCAGGCATGCATAGTGAATCCAGTTCAGCAGGACCCATAATACTTGCTACGAAGGCAGCTAGTGACGACTCACTATCTCTAGCATCCTCACAGTCAGTAGACTGGATTACTGACTGTTGCTGTCTTTTAGAGGCTGGTCTTTTCTCTCGACCTTTGGGAGGTGCTTGTCTAGACACTGCTCTCTGAAGTGACCTGCCTGCTGGCAATGGAAGCAAATTGATTTTGCTGAGGCTGGTCTCGGCTTGGTCCTACCACCACCTCTTCCTTAGCCGCCTCGAGAGAAACCACCTCTCCATTTAGATTGCATAGCATTGTACTCATACCCATATTCATCACCCTGATCATCCTCAGCCTGGTCTCCTTCAATTGCATTGTAGGAACCGTGGGGCTTTTTGACAACCTTAGACACCAAAGCATTACTCTAGCGCTTGTGATTGAACTGCTGCTGATCCCAGGCGTCAGCATCCTGGATCAAGTCAGCCCGTTTCTCATACTTCTTCTCAGCGAAATGACCAGAGACTTCGAATTTCAAGCCATACCTGAAGTATGCTATCCTATACCGCTCTGGCAAGTCTGGCTGCTTCATCATGTTCTCCTGGAACTTTTGAGCAAACTCAGCAACTGAAGTGGTGTCTTTGATGTCAAGGAGATCATCGCATAGATAGCATTCTCCTGCTGATTGATCGCATCAAACTTCTCATGCAGTTTCTCGACAAAATCTACCCAAGTGATCACCGAATTGTTGAGCCCGACACTCTCCTTTCCAGTACAGCCACCGGCCTGCTGCACTGCCTTTTAGTAGAGCAGCAGTGTGCTTGACCTTCTCGTGATCTTGCAGTTCTGGGTAGTTCTCCAGACACTGCTCGACATCAGCGAGAAACTTGACCAAGTAATACTTTTTGTTACCCTCAGGGTCATAATCCTGGGAAGGTTTAGGCTTGGGCTTACTAGGCCCTCTGCCACCACCACACGTGGTTTGAGAACCCAGTTGGTCTCGGTCTCGATGTAGAGACATCATGATTCTTTTGTCATCCTGTTGAGACTAATACATGCTCGTCGTTTGCGATTGCATTTGCACAAGCAATGCTCCCAAAACCACACTCTGAGGTGGAAGTCTAGCAAATGTAGCAGTAGCAGTGGCATCGACTCGTTGAGGAGTGTCCTCAACATTCCCTCTCGCTCCTGCAGCAGCAATTCCTACCGTATTCAGCCGGTCACGAATTTGACCTAGGGGCACATTGAGTTGTACAGCAGGAGGAGGGTTCAGAATATTGGCCCTTGATGCCATTAGTTCTTCAACAGTGCGTTCGTCCGCTGGCTGTCCTTCTCTCCTATTTGGATCTTCAGCAGCTTTTTCTAATCCCTCAGCTTCTAATTTGGCTCTCTCCTCCTTAGTTTGCTGTGCTACGACTGCGGCAATAGCAGCTGCCTCATCTGCAGCCTCTCTTGCTGCAGTATCTGCCACTGCTTCGGAATAGGTACGGGTTCCCGCTACATGGCTTTCAGCCTGATTTTTGATATTCTCGTTATCCTGGTTCTCCATGTCTCGAGAGTTGCTAGTTTGGAACCTTGTCCTTACCATACAAAAAAGACTATGATAACTGCTCCGGTACCACTGAAATGAATTGACTTACTTAAAAGGCGATTAATAATTAATGAAGATCTTTATACCAGTAAGTAGTCTTTATGGTATTTTCTGCTAATTGATTAAACAGCAAAAGACAATACACTAGCAGTGCACAATACTCGTAAGTCAAATGGAAGTAAACTAGCATCAATTATGCAATCAGTAAACTCACACATAAGCAAGGCTATGAGACAGTGCATATCAGTGGCTTCTCGACTTGGATTCAGATCTCTCTCAGTAAGCTGTATAGGAGAGTTGGCTTTGTTTCCGAATGCCAAACTTGAGAGCAATCCTAGCATATGTACATGGAATGAGTTTGCTGTTCAACGACCATTGCGATGGCACCGCCTGTAGTGAAACAGATAGATAAAGTACTTAGTAAAACAGAATACTTTATCTATTCAAGACAAGGATCTTTGAACACAAGTGGTAGCTTCTTGAAAGAGAGATGGCTTCTTGAAAGTTAATATATTTCTGGATTTTGGCAAGTACAAGAGTGGTTCTGGAATGTCTTTCTATGTTCTAGCTCTTGTTTATATACTTGCTACATAAGTAATTTCTAGGAAGGTGTATGTTGATGTGTTGGCACCCAACACATCCCAAAACTTGCCACCTCTTTCTAGAATAATGTACACATGTCCTTTTGACCTAAAAATGGCACATTTGACTTTTGCCACATGGAGTTCTTCTAGGTCTTTCCTCTAACTTCGAAAATGCCTTGGAAGGTTCAAAGGACATGAACCAAGTTACTAGAGTACCTATTCACACTTGACTCCACACAATACTACTCCAAATATATTTGAAAACATTAAAATATATGCAAACTAATATATAATAACTCAAATCACTACATCACCCCCCCGATAGAAAAAGCGACGTCTCGGCGCGTCAAGTCAGGTCTTACACATGTGGAGCAAACTAGTCAACAGTTTCAAGTCAGATGCCACACATGTGAAGAGGACTAGTCAAAGGCGCCAAGTCAGGTGCTACACATGTAAGGTAGACTAGGCAAGGTCGTAGGTGGTGTGACCTTATTGGCTAGCCTACTCCTTAATGATAAAGAAAATTGTACAAGTTGGCCCAGAATCTGCCACGAACTCAAAAATTCATAGCGGCCACAGAACTGCTCCAAATCTGAAAATTCGAGTGCCAGACGGACCGCGTCGGAGAACTCTACCGGGTCACCAAATTTGAGAGCATTCTCATTTCTGGAGTGTCGTTGAGAGCTGAGAGAGTAGGCACTCCTCCAAATCTGTGCAGAAACTTCTGAAAATCATAAGTCCTTCTATACTTCTCCAAATTCTGCAAACTAAGTCTCAAACTGGGCGCTGTAAGATGTTCTACCAGAGTCTTGAGTTTCAGAGCATTCCAAGTTCAGGGGAAGGCACAATGTCAGAAGGCATATTCTGTCCTAACAATGCCAGCAGCCTGACCCCCTTCTACTTAGAGCATCATATCTCTCTCACCAGTGCTCCAAATTGAGCAAACTTGGACTCTAAATGACCGGCTACTCATGGACTACAGCCAGGTAAATTTTCAGAATTTATTATGCAGAGACCTATTACCAGTAGCAGTTTTAGTTTTCTGTCCAGAAACTGCGAGAAGAGAAGAGTGTCTAATGTCAATTTTTCCTCTTTCTTGTTCTTGCAGGCTGCCTCCAAGGGGTCTTCTGCTGCTTCTTGATGGTGGCAGGCTGCCTCCCTGAAGTCTTCGGGCTTCTAGTAGAGAGACTTGGGGCTGGTCCAAGATGGGGGTTGGCGGCATGGAAGCGCTTCAACTTTCTCTGAACTTTGTCAAGGTAGTGCGCCGCCACCCAACTATTCTCCGAATCTGGATATCCTTTCCACTTGATCAAGTATTGCTGCTGTCTCCTGAAATTTCTCATAGCCACTATGTCTTCCACTTCGTACTCCAAATGATCATCCACTATTGTTGGGGCTGGTGGGGTTGTCACACGTCCTGGGAACTTGTTGTCGGGTTGCACATATGGCTTGAAGAGGGAAGCGTGGAATACGGGGTCGATGTGCATAGTCTGGGGAAGTTCTAGCTTGAAAGCAACGGGGTTGACTTGCTGGATAATCTTGAAGGGTCCCAAATACTTGGGAGAGAACTTGCTGCCGGCAGGCCTGTTGTTCAGGGAAATGTTCTTGGATGATAGTAACACGTTGTCACCCACTCTGTACGTAATTTCTCTTCTGGATCTGTTCGCCACTCTTGCTTGAGCATCTTGCGCGTGTTGTAGAGCTTTCTTCGCTGCTGTAAGGGCTGCTTCTAATGTCTCCATAAAATCTGTGGCTGCAGGTACTTCATCATGGCCAGCCGTGAAGCTCAGTGGCGTGGTCGGATGGAAGCCATAGTTGAGGAAGAATGGGGACTCTTGGGTAGAGGCCTGCGTAGTGTTGTTGTAGGCAAACTCGAGGGGGGTCAAGTACATGTCCCAGTCTTGCTCGAGGGTAGACACGTAGGCCTTTAGAGAGGTCTTTAGGGTACGATTCATACGCTCGGTTTGCCCATCTGATTGTGGGTGGTAGGCAGTAGACATATCCAGCGATGTACCCAAGTTCTTGAAGAGATTTTTCCAGAAATGGCTTGTGAATCTTGGATCTCTATCTGACACAATTCTTGATGGTAGTCCATGGAGTCGGAAGATGTTGTCAAAGATGAGTCTTGCAAGTTGTGGTGCTGTAGCCTTAGTCGTCGTGGGAATAAAATGAGCCATCTTGGTAAGTCTGTCCACCACCGTGAGTATTGCATTATGGCCTCGAGGTGTCACGGGCAAGTCCACGATAAGGTCCATTGAGATGTCCGTCCATTGTCTTTCGGGGATTGGTAGTGGTTGGAGGAGTCCTCCCGCCTTTTGCGATGATGGCTTGATTCTTTGGCATGTGTCACAGCTCCTGCAGTACTCCTTGACTTGCTTAGACATGCCTGGCCAACAATAAGTCCTAGCTAGAACGCCCGTGGTCCTTAGGATTCCAAAGTGTCCTCCAAGAGGGTTGTCGTGTGCTTCTCGTAGAAGCAAGAGCCGGAGGTCTAAGTCATTAGGAACACATCTCTGGCCCGTATCTTGCCTCACCCAATAATTGCCTTCTTGCTTCTTGCATGGGTCCAAGGCTGCTTCTCCGTTCTTGTAGTAAGGGTCTCTTTCATAGGCGGCTGAAAATCGAGCTTCCAGATCTGTCTTCAGGGATACCATCACTGCATTTAATTGCAGTCTTGAGAGGGGGTCAGCCGGGTTTGTCTTGCCGGGCTGGTACTGAATCGTGATGTTGTATTGTTGCAAGTATCCGCTCCATCTTGCTTGTCTCCTTGAGAGATACGGCTGCGTCTGGAGGTGCTTTAACGCCTCGTGGTCCGTGGTGACCAGTACTTTGCGTCCTTCAACGTAGCAGCGCCAAACCTTCAAGGCATGTACAATCGCCAATGCCTCTCGCTCCGTGGTTGTATAATTTTGCTCGGCTGGATTTAGCTTCCTTGACTCGTAGGCGATGGGCTGCAGTCCCTTGCCTTGGTCTTGAAGCAGGATTGCTCCTATTGCATAGGAAGATGCATCGGTGATGACGTGGAAGGGCCAATCTGGGTTTGGACTTGGGAGTGTGAGCACCGGGGATGTGGTCAATCTTCGCTTTAACTCTTGAAATGCCTCTTCCTCTTTCTCGGTCCATGTATATAGCCTGTCCTTCTTGAGTAGATCTGTCAGGGGGGCTGCTATGTGCGAGAAGCCTTGGATGAATTTTCTGTACCAATTGGCAAATCCCAAGAATGACTGGAGTTCTTTCTTGGTCGTGGGGGTTGGCCATTCCTCCACCACCGTGGTCTTCTTGGGGTCTATCTTGATGCCATCAGCAGTCACGTGGAGACCTAGGAACTCCACTTCTTGTTTGGCAAACTCGCATTTTGACTCCTTCGCAAACAGCTTGTTTTGCTTCAATACTTCAAGGACTTCTTTCAAGTGTCTCGCATGCTCTTCAAGGGTCTTGCTGTAGATAAGGATGTCATCGATGAATACCACCACAAATCTGTCCAACATGGGCTGAAATATGGTGTTCATCATAGTCATGAAAGTTGCTGGCGCGTTGGTGAGTCCAAATGGCAGGACCATGAACTCAAAATGTCCATATCTTGTCCTGAATGCCGTCTTCTCTATGTCCGGTTCTGCGATGCGAATCTGGTGGTAGCCGCTCCGTAAGTCAATCTTCGTGAAGTACTTGGCTCCAACCAGCCGGTCCATGAGCTCATCCATGCGCGGCAGCGGGTATCGATTCTTGATGGTGATCTTGTTGAGGGCGCGATAGTCCACACACATCCTCAAGGTACCATCTTTCTTCTTGACAAATAGCACCGGGGCTCCAAATGGCGACTTGCTAGGTCGAATGAAGCCATGCTCCAGTAGCTCCTTGATTTGCTTCTTGACTTCGTCTAGCTCCGTGTATGACATTTTGAACGTAGGCCGAGAGATGGGCTTGCTTCCGGGCTCCAACTCTATCTTGTGGTCTACGAATCTTTTGGGGGGTAGGCCCTTGGGCAATTCCGGGGAGAACACTTCTTTGTAGTCCTCAAAGACTTCTTGTATCTCCTTGGGAACGGGGCTGCCTTCTTGACTCTCGATGTCTTTCTTGATGTCTTTTGGCGTGATCAAGGCCAAAAGAAGCTCGTGTCCCTTCCTCACAAGTCTCTTGAGTTGGAGGGCGGACAATAGTATCTCGTGTGCCGGCTTCTGGATGTCTTGGGTCTGGATATTCTGGATTGCGCGCAAAATACAGATTCTTGAAGTGATGTCATTCTTGATCTTGATAGTACCGGTCCTCCAATCAACTTGGGGGTTGTGCTTGGTCAACCAAGGCGTCCCTAGGATGACGTCGTACTTGCCCAATTGCATGGGGGAGAACACTACTCTATCCTTGAAGGACTTGATAGAGAGTGCCAAGGGGTACGTCTTCTTGGAAGGGGTAGTATAGGAGAATCCATCGGGCATCATAATCTCCTCGTCGTGGTCAAGAGTTCGCATAGTAATACCGTGCTTGGTGGCAAAATCTGCAGCAATGAAGTTGCCTTGAGCTCCGCTATCCACCAAGATGTGGACCTTCTCTCCTCCAAGGTAACCTCTCAAACTCATTGGGGCTGGAACGTCGTCTTCAACGGGGGTCTCCACCTCACTTGGCGTGTTGCCTTCTCGTGAAGTGGGTCTTGGGGTGGTAGGCTCCTGGCCTACCGGCGCTGTCCGTTTTTTGACAACTTTTTGGGGCATGAAAGTGCACGATGGCCCTTTTCCTTGCAATAGAAGCATAGTCCAGCCGTCATGAGAGCTTCTTTTTCAGCCGGGGAGAGTCTTGCTTTCACTCCTTGCTGGTTTCTTGCATCATAAGTGTCATTGGAGGGTCTTCCACTCTTCCGGGCAGCCGCGGGGTCCCTTTTAATAACTCCGATTTCCATGGGTGTGGGTCCAGATTCGGATGTGGAAGGGGCTGCGTACACCCGCGTCGTCGGTACCCGTGAAGATGAAGGCACGGAGTGCTTGAAATCCAAGGTATCCACCTTTTGGGCCACTTCAATGATCTTTGAGAAGTCCGTCAAGTCGCGTAACTCCACTTCCTTTGCCACCTTGGGTTTGAGGCCAAAGATGTAACGGTCAATCTTCTCCTCGAGAGACATGTTGGGGATCTCAAGAGTGAGGGCGTGAAATCTGGATGTATACTCTTGAACGGACGTCGTTTGCTTGAGATGGTGGAGCTTTCCTCGGGCAATCTTCTCCGCATTGATGGGCATGAATTGCTTCTTGAGGGCCTCACGAAAATCTGCCCATCTTGCATATGATGGTGGGGGCTCTTGGCCGAGCATGGGGTGCGCCATAGCTTGATATATAGCCGCTTGATAGTTACGCCACCATGATGTTGCTGCTCCTCTAAGTAAGGTAACGGCAAAGGGAACGTAGTCCTCCTCGGGTACTTCAAGGAACGCGAGGTACGTCTCCACTTGGTAGAGCCATAAATTCAGGTTGGCACCTTTCCCGGGGTTGAAAGTGTCGGGTTTGCCGGGCTTGATGAGTTTCCTTGCTCTCGTTGGCTCTTGTGGAGGCGCTTGAGCCGGGGCTGGATTTTGAGCATTGCTCGCAATAGGGGCAACCATGGCAGCCATAGCTTCTCTTGACGCTTGCACGGTTGCTTCATAGGTGGCCAAGCCCACTTGGTTGTGGACGGTCATTAGGAAGGCTGCCCACTCATTTGCGGGAACTCCTTGTGGTGGGGTCAACTTTGCTATAGCGGCTGCCACGGGATTTGACGGTGCTCCTCCTTGTGGTGCTTCTTGTTGTTGCAGATTTCCTTGAGTAGGCTCTCCCATCGACGCTGGAGGAGGGTGTGCTCCTCCTTGTGGTGCTTCTTGTTGTTGCAGATTTTCTTGAGTGGGCTCTCCCATCGGCGCTGGAGGAGGGTGTCTTGGAGAGGAAGGGCTTCCTTCGAAAGCTTGCTGTTGGTCTTGAGGATCGGCCATCTTCTTGTGCTACCAAAGTGCCTAGCTCCGATACCACTGTAGTGAAACAGATAGATAAAGTACTTAGTAAAACAGAATACTTTATCTATTCAAGACAAGGATCTTTGAACACAAGTGGTAGCTTCTTGAAAGAGAGATGGCTTCTTGAAAGTTAATATATTTCTGGATTTTGGCAAGTACAAGAGTGATTCTGGAATGTCTTTCTATGTTCTAGCTCTTGTTTATATACTTGCTACATAAGTAATTTCTAGGAAGGTGTATGTTGATGTGTTGGCACCCAACACATCCCAAAACTTGCCACCTCTTTCTAGAATAATGTACACATGTCCTTTTGACCTAAAATTCGAAAATGCCTTGGAAGGTTCAAAGGACATGAACCAAGTTACTAGAGTACCTATTCACACTTGACTCCACACAATACTACTCCAAATATATTTGAAAACATTAAAATATATGCAAACTAATGTATAATAACTCAAATCACTACACCGCCTACCCGGAAGTTAACCACGTTGGTAGAACCTCGGTTAACCAAATCCACCGCCATCTCCCATCATCCCAAATCGCCATCCATCCTAAGGATGTCATCTGGCCATGCATCTAGCACACCACACTTAGATGCATATCTAAACAGTTCGCTGCTATCGAATACGAAAGTCAGCTGGCTGTGAAAGAATGTGTCAGCAAGCTGACCTAAATTGATTTCAGCCTGCTGCCCCCGGCTGAGTCATTAATTTGATTATCTTTATAAAATTCAGTAGATTCAATATTAACTATAGTTCAGCAGGCTGAACTTATTTAACTATAAAATTTAAATGAATATTATATCCACCAATATACTGATTCATTACAGTTAAGGTAGTGCGCCGCCACCCAACTATTCTCAGAATGTGGATATTCTTTCCACTTGATCAAGTATTGCTGTTGTCTCCTGAAATTTCTCATAGGAACTATGTCTACCACTTCGTACCCAAATGATCATCCACCATTGTTGGGGCTGGTGGGGTTGTCACACGTCCTGGGTGGCACATATGGCTTGAAGAGGGAAGCGTGGAATACGGGGTCGATGTGCATAGTCTGGGGAAGTTCTAGCTTGAAAGCAACGGGAATGACTTGCTGGATAATCTTGAAGGGTCCCAAATACTTGGGAGAGAACTTGCTGCCGGCAAGCCTGTTGTTCACGGAAATATTCTTGGATGATAGTAACACGTTGTCACCCGCTCTGTCCGTAATTCCCCTTTTGGACCTGTTTGCGACTCTTGCTTGAGCATCTTGCGCCTGTTGTAGAGCTTTCTTCGCTGCTGTAACGGCTGCTTCTAATGTCTCCATAAAATCTGTTGCTGGAGGTACTTTATCATGGCCAGCCGTGAAGCTCAGCGGCGTGGTTGGATGGAAGCTATAGTTGAGGAAGAACGGGGACTCTTGGGTAGAGGCCTGCGTTGTGTCATTATAGGCAAACTCCAGGGGGGTCAAGTACATGTCCCAGTCTTGCTCCAGAGTAGACACGTACGCCTTTAGAGAGGTCTTTAGGGTACGATTCATACGCTCGGTTTGCCCATCTGATTGCGGGTGGTAGGCAGTGGACATATCTTGCGATGCACCCAAGTTCTTGAAGAGGATTTTCCAAAAAAGGCTTGTGAATCTTGGAGCTCTATCCGACACAATTCTTGATGGTAGTCCATGAAGTCGGAAGATGTTGTCAAAGATGAGTCTTGCAAGTTGTGGTGATGTAGCCTTAGTCGTCGTGGGAATAAAATGAGCCATGTTAGTAAGTCTGTCCACCACCGTGAATGTTGCATTAAGGCCTCGAGGTGTCACGGGCGAGTCCACGATAAGGTCCATTGAGATGTCCATCCATTGTCTTTCGGGGATTGGTAGTGGTTGGAGGAGTCCTCCCGCCTTTTGTGATGATGGCTTTACTCTTTGGCATGTGTCACAGCTCCTGCAGTACTCCTTGACTTGCTTAGACATGCCTGGCCAACAATAAGTCCTGGCTAGAATGCCCGTGGCCTTTAGGATTCCAAAGTGTCCTCCAAGAGGGTTGTTGGTTGCTTCTCGTAGAAGCAAGAGCCGAAGGTCTAAGTCATCAGGACACATCTCTGGCCCGTGTCTTTGCCTCACTCTATAATTGCCTTCTTGCTTCTTGTATGGGTCCAAGACTGCTTCTCCGTTCTTGTAGTAAGGGTCTCTTTCATAGGCGGCTGAAAATTAACCTTCCAGATCTGTCTTCAGGGATGTCATCACTGCGTTTAATTGCAGTCTTGAGAGGGGGTCAGCCGGATTTGTCTTGCCGGACTGGTACTGAATCGTCATGTTGTATTGTTGCAAGTATTCGCTCCATCTTGCTTGTCTCCTTGAAAGATACGGCTGCGTCTGGAGGTGCTTCAACGCCTCGTGGTCCGGAGTGACCAGTACCTTGCGTCCTTCAACGTAGCAGCGCCAAACCTTCAAGGCGTGTACAATCGCCAACGCCTCTTGCTCCGTGGTTGTATAATTTTGCTCGGTTGGATTTAACTTCCTTGACTCGTAGGCAATGGGCAGCAGTCCCTTGCCTTGGTCTTGAAGCAGGATTGCTCCTATTGCATAGGAAGATGCATCAGTGATGACGTGGAAGGGCCAACCTGGGTTTGGACTTGAGAGTGTGAGCACCGGGGGTGTCGTCAATCTTTGCTTCGTTTTTTGTATGCTTCCTCCTCTTTCTTGGTCCAAACATATGGCTTGTCTTTCTTCAGTAGAATCGTGAGAGGGGCTGCTATGTGCAAGAAGCTCTGGATGAATCTCCTGCACCAATTGGCAAATCCCAAGAATGAGTGGAGTTCCTTCTTGGTCGTGGGGGTTGGCCATTCCTCCACCACCGTGGTCTTCTTGGGGTCCATCTTGATGCCATTACTAGTCACGTGGAGACCTAGGAACTCCACTTCTTGTTTGGCAAACTCGCACTTTGACTCCTTTGCAAATAGCTTGTTTTGCTACAATACTTCAAGGACTTCTTTAAGTGTCTAGCATGCTCTTCAAGGGTCTTGCTTCCGGGCTCCAACTCTATCTTGTGGTCTACGAATCTCTTGGGGGGTAACCCCTTGGGCAATTTCGGGGAGAATACTTCTTTGTAGTCCTCTAAGACTTCTTGTATTTCCTTGGGAAGGGTGCTGGCTTCTTGACTCTCGATGTCTTTCTTGATGTCTTTTGGCGTGATCAAGGCCAAAAAGAAGCTCGTGTCCCTTCCTCACAAGTCTCTTGAGTTGGAGGGCGGACAATAGTATCTCGTGCGCCGACTTCTTGATGTCTTGGGGGTCTGGATATTCTGGATTGCGCGCAAATACAGATTCTTGAAGTGATGTCATTCTTGATCTTGACAGTACCGTCCCTCCAATCAACGTTGGGGGTTGTTCTTTGTAATGAATCAGTATATTGGTTGACATAATATTCATTTAAATAATATAGTTAAGTAAGTTCAGCCTGCTGAACTCTAGTTAATGATCAGTCTGCTGGACTTTATATCTAATATCAGTTTAATGACTCAGCCGGAAGCAGCCGGCTGATGTCAGCTTAAGTCAGCTTGCTGACACATTCTTTGACAGCCAGCTGACTTCCGTACTCGATAGCAGCGAACTGCCTCGATATGCATCTAAGTGTGATATGCTAGATGAATGGCCAGATGACATCCCTATGATGGATGGCTATTCGGGATGATGGGAGATGGCGGTGGATTTGGTTAACCGAGGTCCTACCAACGTGGTTAACTCCCAGGTAGGCGGTGCCATCGCACTGGCCGTTGAACAGTAAACTCATTCCATGTACATATGCTAGGCATTGCTCTCAAGTTTGGCATTCGGAAACGAGGCCAACTCTCTTGTACAGCTGACTGAGAGAGAACTGAATCCAAGGCGAGAAGCCATTGATACGCACTGACTTCTAACCTTGCTTATGTATGAGTTTACTGATTGCATTATTGATGCTAGTTTACTCGCATTTGATTTACAAGTATTGTTCACTGCTAGTGTGTAGTCCTTTGCCGTTTAATCAGTTAACGGAAAATCCATAAAGATTACTTGCTGATATAAAGATATTTATTAATTGTTGATCGTCTATTTGGTAAGTCGATTCATTTCATGCTTGGTCAACCAAGGCGTCCCTAAGATGACGTTGTACTTGCCCAATTGCATGGGGAGAACACTACTCTATCCTTGAAGGACTTGATAGGGCCAAGGAGTACGTCTTCTTGGAAGGGGTAGTATAGGAGGAATTCGTCGGGCATCATAATCTCCTCGTCGTGGTCAAGAGTTCGCATAGTAATACCGTGCTTGGTGGCAAAATCTGCAGCGATAAAGTTGCCTTGAGCTCCGCTATCCACCAAGATGTGGACCTTCTCTCCTCCTAGGTAACCTCTCAAACTCATTGGGGCTGGAACGTCGTCTTCAACTGGGGTCTCCACCTCACTTGGCTTGTTGTCTTCTCGTGAAGTGGGTCTTGGGGTGGTAGGCTCCTGGCCTACCGGCACTGTCCGTTTTTTGACAACTTGTTGGGGCATGACAGTGCACGATGACCCTTTTCCTTACAATAAAAGCATAGTCCAGCTGTCATGGGCTTCTTTTTCAGCCTGGGAGAGTCTTGCTTTCACTCCTTGCTGGTTTCTTACATCATAAGTGTCATTGGAGGGTCTTCCACTCTTTCGGGCAGCCGCAGGGTCCCTTTTAATAACTCCGATTTCCATGGGTGTGGGTCCAGATTCAGACGTGGAAGGGACTGCGTACACCCGCGTCGCTGGTTCCCGTGAAGATAAGGCACGGAGTGCTTGAAATCCAAGGTATCCACCTTTAGAGCCACTTCAATAATCTTTGAAAAGTTCGTCAAGTCGCGTAATTCCACCTTTTTTGCCACTTTGGGCTAGAGGCCAGACACATAACGATCAATCTTCTCCTTGAGCGACATGTTGGGGATCTCAAGAGTGAGGTCATGAAATCTGGATGTATATTTTTGAACGGACGTTGTTTGCTTGAGATGGCGAAGCTTTTCTCGAGCAATTTTCTCCACATTGATGGGCATGAATTGCATTTGGAGGGCTTCACGAAAATCCACCCATCTTGCATATGATGGTGGGGACTCTTGGCCAGGTACGGGGTGCGCCACAGCTTGATATACAGCCGCTTGATAGTCACGCCACCATGATGTTGCTGCTCCTTTGAGCAAGGTAACGGCAAAAGGGACGTAGTCCTTCTCAGGTACTTCAAGGAATGCGAGGTACGTCTCCACTTGGTAGAGCCACAGAGTGAGTTTGGCTCCTCTTCCAGGATTGAAAGTGTCTGGTTTGCCGGGCTTGATGAGTTTCCTTGCTCTTGTAGGCTCTTCTGGAGGCGCTTAAGCCGGGGTTGAATTTTGAGCATTGCTCGCAATAGGGGCAACCATGGCAGCCATAGCTTCTCTTGACGCTTGCACGGTTGCTTCATTGGAGGCAAAACCCACTTGGTTGTGANGTTGTGAACGGTCATTAGGAAGGCTGCCCACTCATTTGCGAGAACTCCTTGTGGTGGGGTCAACTTTGCTATAGCGGCTGCCACGGGATTTGATGGTGCTCCTTCTTGTGGTGCTTCTTGATGTTGCAGATTTTCTTGAGTGGACTCTCCCATCGGCGCTGGAGGAGGGTTTCTTGAAGATGAAGTGCTTCCTTTGAAAGCTTGCTGTTGGTCTTGAGGATCGGCCATCTTCTTGTGCTACCAAAGTGCCTAGCTCCGATACCACTGTAGTGAAACAGATAGATAAAGTTCTTAGTGAAATATAATTCTTTATCTATTCAAGACAAGAATCTTTGAACACGAGTGGTAGCTTCTTGAAAGAGAGATGGCTTCTTGAAAGTTAATATATTTCTGGATTTTGGCAAGTACAAGAGTGATTCTGGAATCTCTTTCTATGTTCTAGCTCTTGTTTATATACTTGCTACATGAGTAATTTCTAGGAAGGTGCATGTTGATGTGTTGGCACCCAACACATCCCATAACTTGCCACCTTTTTCTAGAATAATGTACACATGTCCTTTTGACCTAAAATTGGCACATTTGACTTTTGCCACATGGAGTTCTTCTAGGTCCTTCCTCAAACTTCGAAAATGCCTTAGAAGGTTCAAAGGACATGAACCAAGTCACTAGAGTATCTCTTTACACTTGATTCCACACAATACTACTCCAAATATATTTAAAAGCATTGAAATATATGCAAACTAACATCTTATTACTCAAATCACTACACAATCAATGGGTCTCACTTTAAAGGTGGTCTTTCCCATTTGTCATCAACGCAACGCGACAACGAGTGTTGGTGTTATAAACAAAATTTCCAAATCTAAGGGCGGGAAATTCTATACATCGCACATGTGTTGGCCATCCACAAGAGCTTTCATCTATCTTAAGTCCTCCAATATTAGGGGCTGGAGGTTTCAAGCCAATTCAATCCCAAATTTTCATTAAATTCAGTACGCCTTACGATTAGTCTTAGCGTTGAATGCAATAATCCAAAAACCAGGCGAGATGATGCAAAATCAAATCGATTGAAATCAATTATAGCTCAAAAAATGGTATCAAGTACTGCACGCGCTTCATCGAACATCGAGCC
Source organism: Mesotaenium endlicherianum (assembly GCA_009602735.1). Lineage (NCBI taxonomy): Eukaryota > Viridiplantae > Streptophyta > Zygnematophyceae > Zygnematales > Mesotaeniaceae > Mesotaenium > Mesotaenium endlicherianum. The sequence continues at coordinate 185,600 of WELA01009486.1, read as the reverse complement.
AAGTTCTGATGCCTACTTGGGCCCGGTCTCAGCGGGCAGCATCAACCCTAATGAGTAATCGCCGGCAGTGTCCTGTTTGCCTCGGTGTTTATTGAATTGCTCAGTCTTGCCACAAGAAGCTAGCACTTCTAGTCTTATGCTCGTTTCTTTCTTGCTTCTTGCATTCCCATAAGCGTTGCCAACTTCACAGTAGAAATACAACGAAAAAAATAGGCAAAAAATGCGCATGGCACCGAAATGGCCCGGCTAAAATCTGCCTGCCATCTTTCATTTCTCGTGGAGCGCTTGGCAACAGGCCGGACACACTTGGCACCTGCATATGGACCAACGATAGATAAATGAAAACATATGGGCAACATAATGAGACTTTCTTTTCATGGCAGACCGGTTGCGAAGCAATGCCAAGCAAAAAAAGTAATGGAGTATATTTTCTCATAAGTGCCAAATACCTCGTACCTAGCTGGACCGTCCAGATTATTGCCAAGATTTTTCTTTGAAACTGCCAAACCCGTCGAGAGTACTCGATCTACTTCGAGTGTGTCATGTATTGAAGCTGCTTAACGCAAGCTATTCAAACGACAGATGCACGGTTTGACGCGACATGTTTATGTGTATAGATGTGTATTGTCGCACACTCATTGCTCTCGTGCCACCCACTCCAAAACCACTCGTCACTAGCTACAATCCATCAAAGGTTCAAGTATGAGGCCTATCGACGCTTGAAGTTCGTAGTTCGATTTTTGGGAGGCCCTTGCACTTTCAGTACTGAAGTGCATGGCGTCCCAAAAGCAGGTTCTTTCTATCTGTTCATATTAGTATTGGCACCAGTAGTGTTATACACAAACTATATTGACGAAATCATACGGAGGGAGGAAAACAGGGAAGGAAGGAACAGGGAAAAAAGGAGGGATGGACATATGTACGATGGAAGGAGATTGAGATCAGGAAGATCCTCATCTTGCTTAGGAGGTATGCTTGGTCTGTCTTTGTGCGCAAGAACACGAAGACTGATGCAGGTATGCATGCTCTAAAGTATGTACCATAATTCTTGTCACCCTTTGCTGTATGTTATAGTGAGCAACATGACCACGGGTGGAGGTGGCTGACAATGGGTGGCTGTAGGCAAGTATGAAAGTGTAAAATCGTCACATCCAGTGCTCGTCATGTTTGTTGTTTCTATGTCTTTGTCACTTAACTCACGTCCAAAAGCGTTTTGTGCATTCTTTGCATATGTTCTCGGTGTTACAATTGAATGCGACAAAAGGTGGTGTGGGGAAGGAAGGGGGTGTTATGCGGCTATTATGCAAGCCAAACGGCTGCCTTAGACGTCGGATTTATATACAAATTTTCCATTCCTAAGCCTGCCCTACTCTATCTATATCTTTTTTTCTCCCTCCTTGCCAATAAAAAGCAATAACAACAATTTTCAAGATTCCTCTTCTGTTTGTGTTCCTCATCCAACTGGTAGGCCTAAGGAGCTTTAGTCGTGGGAAAATTCTTGGACATGGGCTGCTTAATAAACCGGTTGAGTGTTCAATTTCACTGTTGAAGTAGGGCTTAAGAGAAGGACTCATGGGTGCTGATTTGTAGGGAGGGGTAGGGAGTGGTGGAAAAGTTAAGGGTGAGGAAGGGTAGTGGGAGGCCTGGTGATGACCTAATATTATGGGCTTGTTTTTGAGTATCGTGTCAGGTTACAAGCTTAAGTTCAGGCCTGACAAGGTGCCTCTCCTCTACCTCCCCCTCCCCCCCTTCTCTCTATCTCCTTCTCCCTCTCCACCCCGACACCCTTGGCACCTACCAATTGTATACTATCATTTTCATAGTTACTCTGTTGAATGTCCTTACGTATATTGACTTGGCATGTGTGGTGGGTGAGCAGGTGGCTGGACTCATTAGAAGCAAGCTTGTAAGGGCTGCTTGGATCGCTTGGATTAATTGGGTTCAATTAGGCTTGTTGCAGGAGGATTCGTGTATATAATACTTACTATTGCGTAGTTTGTGTAAAACACTTGTGTTTGAAATTTAGAAACTTAGTACTTAATAATTAGTATAATATGTAATTCAGATGAGGCCATTAAGATTTTTAGATGATACGGAGACACCAAATATTTTTTGTTTGGCATTTGCCCATCGTAAAAGGAACCTGTATTTCTGCCACAATTTGTCCATGAATGAGCTCGAAATGGAAATTGCCTAATATGGAAGTGGAACAGCCTGCCCATTTATACGCCAGAATTGGCACTTGCACCCAAATATGGGCATATGTGCCATCTTATGTAAAAATTGTATTTTTTGTCACATGGCACCTTGCCGTATTTTGGATGCCATTTTGGGCTGTTGTATTTCTTTAGTGTTTTGATAAGACGTGCCTGGTTTTCCACTCTTTCTTGCTAATGAAGGGATGTGATCATATCCTGTAGGTCTTGAATACTTTGAAGGCTTATCTTAGTATTGCATCCTCCTAAAGAAGTGTAGTAATGGGAACCAGCGTAGCGTGGACTGGATCTAAGCGAGAGGGACGTTTTCTACTGTCGAGGCTGGTCGAAGGGACTTTAAAAGAAAAAGACAACCGAGTAGTGTTGCTAAATGTGGCTACTTTACTGCTGTGTACCGAGTCCAGACTACAATGTACACACTCTACAGGTGGGCACTCGGATCCGGAGCGCGAGTGAGCCAGAAACTTGACCGGACTGCTGGTCGGCATTAAGACGCACAAGCAACACACTGGCTCCCCTGGACCGCCCTTGCGGCCCTCACCTGCCTACAACTGCCTACAACTGCCTACAATCCTGGAAATCAGCAATTTGAGGTCAACCTGGCTGTGCGCAAGGCCATGCCAGGCCATGCAGAAGCTTGGACAACGACTGACAAAGACCAGTGACGACTGATGCTCACAATCGTACAAAGCGAATGACGTCAACAGTGAACCGTGATGCTCTTCCGTTGCATGGAGTTGCACTTTGCCTGACGAGGAATCAAGTCCGACAAAAATATCAAACAATGGCCAGGAGCAAGCACGAGCACGCGTGACTTCTAGGCGCTAACTGGAGTCAACGAAATCCTCCTTCCACGCCTGGGAATCTGTACTGGTTGTACCATCTTGAACCATCGATGGCTCGCGACTCACGAGTCTCTGTGTGGTGTAACTGGAGCTGCTGTGGCATCTGCTTTTGCTTTGGAGCTTTTCATTTTGTCGGTGGACTATCGTGCTACAATGTGACACCATTTCTCATGTTTCCTGGACTATTCTTGTCGATTTCAGAATTTGTCTTCTCGAGTCTCGAGTCTCGAGGTTTGTTTCTCATTGGCATACAATCATCAATACGTGGTCGGTGGTGGTCGCACCGTGCACTGTGCAGCAGGCCCCAGGATTCGACAAAGTCGTGGATTTCGGAAAATTTCGGAAACATCCTCTGGCCTGCTTTGGGCGACGGTCAGGGTTTCAAGAACGTCCGACAAAATTCGGTAGGATTTTCTTGATGGTGTAATAACATCCCACGACAATTTGTGAAGGGAAATCGAAAATTTTAGGATTTTACGCGACATCCGATCCCAATGACCAGGATTTCTCTCGACATAATTTACGAATTTTTAGGATTTTAAAACATCCAAAAAGGCAAATAACATCGATTTTATGCGAATCCTGGGGCCTGCTGTGCAGTGTGCAGGTGAGGCAAGAAACGTACGAAAACTAGTTGTAGGACCCGATTGCGGGGAGTAGTGATAAGCGTGCGGGCCAAAACAGTGATTTAGCCATTGCTTAAACTGTGCACTAATCAATATAATATTAATACCTCTCTTTTCAGGCTTCCACGGTCCACCCCTTCGTTTGAATTCTGTTTGCATCGATCATGAAAACACCCCGTTAAGGTCGTGGCAGCAGGAGCAGGCTAGTATTCGCTTCTTGCACCAAAGCAGTGAAAGCACATACACAGAGAGTAAACGTGGCTGGAAGGAGGCCGACAGCAATTCCGGTGCATGCTGCGCGTGCTCATCAGCCCGTTGGGAGTCGTTTGTTTTCAACGCAAGAAAAAAGACATATTCAGGTCTGAATTGAACTAATGTCTTTCATTTTTCAAAAATCGTTTGTGAGACCTAATCGAAACTTCAAGGATTGATGAAATCATTTCGAAGATTTGACTCATGTAAGTGTGAAACACAGCCGTATTGTCTACAAAATGATACATTTTGAAGAAATTGCGTGTTACCTCTTATAATGTCTTAGAAGGTGTCATGGTGCGACTTCGACTCTACTAATCTAGTATCCTTCCTCTCTCTAGTTTGCTTTTCACTCTCCAAGAAAGAGAATTAAGAGAAGCATGTGTTACGCTTGAAAGGAGGTATATTATACTAATCAAGTTTAGCTTGAAAAAAGGCTACTTTTAGTTATGCGCATGTAGAATATCAAATACAGCTTAATTGTCATTGACCAAGAATCACATATAGTGACTCTACTTTCTTGTGACAAAGTGAAGCTCCAATTCTTAAAACATTGGTAAGTTTGATTTAGATTTTTGTACGACAAAAAGTAAGACCTTTAGTTTCTATTGTGAGGTAAAGTAGGTGCGTCTCTACCATAGGTTACGCACTAAGATTAAGACGAGCTTAGTGTTCTTGAAAGTGTCTTAGGTATGAGAATGCTATTGGGCAATGTTGCGTTAGATCTGGTGTGCTAAAATCGGGTGCAAGCTTCACAAAATGGCAGACTATATTTGCTTTCGGCATAGGAAAGCACACGTTTTAGTGTACACATATATACCAAATTTGAAAAAAAAATTGGTCAAACCTTATCCAAATTGGAGACAGAAAGATTACAGCATTCACATTTATAAAAAATTGCTGTGCAACGTTACCATCCTTTTTTCACGTGCTCGAGCTCAGATCATATGACGTCAGGCAGGAGGTACAGGAGACTTTGACCGCTCTGATGGCTCTTAGCCTTTTTCTCGCTTACAAGTTACCACACTTCACCACATGAAGGAAAAATTGCTGACGTTGCCCGCACACGAAAGAATAATGTACCTCGCAGTTGTACCACCATCACAATTCTACTCTTCGCGACTTGTTTCATTTCACATCGCCAAGCCCCGACTGCAGCGTGGAGCATGGCGTGGAGGCTTCCCTTCGAGAGGACCTGCAAATATTCACAAATTTACTGGGAGATAGCAAGGAGAAGCCATATCGTGCCACCTTGCATGAAGAGCCAGTAATCCTTCATGACCAGATTGGGATCTGTCGTTCCAATTCGTTCTACCCAGTCCTACCAAACAATTCAACCGGATGCGCTGTATCGTACGAACTCTGTGATGTAGCCTCGCACGAACTCCTAATAAAGATGTATTTGCGATGCTGTACCACATTGTTGTCAAGTGGTCGAGTGAAAATCGTGACGAGCAGGGGTCGGGCGTTGAAAGTAAGATCTAACTCCGGACTAGTTAGCAACTTCAGTGAACCATGTCTTCGTGCTGCTTCGTGCCGAGACATCGATTCCTTCGCGGGTAAAGAGTTGTTTTAAGGGCTTGCGTTGAAATGCTGTGCCATGAATCGGGGGTAACTCTTGTTCCTGCATTCAAAAGGTTTGTGAGCGTCATCAATACTTGATTTTTCATCGAGCGTGTCGCGTATGTAAGTCGTGCGGTGCAAAGTGCCACAGATGCTAGACTGCGTTAGTGAACAAGTTCGAATGAGGCGTCTAAGTGTTGCATGACGACTTCATGGTCGTGAATGGCAGACAAAGGCAATGCGAAGTTAGGTGGTACCTCAAACAGGTGTCTTCCTTCTTGGATTTTTGATGAAGTTGCTGCGTTGTCCAGAGCTTCACACCAGACAGCAACGAGCAGTACATCAACAGGTGTGACTACTGATACATATCAGTTTGGCACTAGCCATCCGTTGGCAAGTGACTGTGAAACCTCCCTGCAAACTTTAAGAAGGTCTGTAGGAATGTCGAGTCAAAACAAGTCAGGGGGCGGGGGCAGGGATCCCCTTCTTAGTCAGTGGCTGCAGCAGCAAGCAAAGCAGAAGCACGGTTCACAGCAAAGCTCACAGCAGGCTTTGCAGCAAAATGTTCGTCAAAGTTCCCAACCTGCAACGGAGCCTAAGAATCAACAGCTAGGTCAGGACACCTCAAGCCAGGCTGTTTTCCAGTTACAGGAACTACAGGCTCTTTTGCGGCATCAGTTGGCCACCCAACCTGGACTGGTCTTGCAACAATTACAGCAGCAGCAAGCCCAGGCTCAAGCACGGGCCCATCTTGAGGCTCACCTTCAAGTCCAGATTCAGGCTCAGGCCCAGGCTCAGGCTCAGTCGCAGGCTCAGGCTCAGGCTCAGGCCCAGGCCCAGGCTCAAGCTCAAGCTCAAGCACAGAACATGCTAGGTTATTATGCCATTCAGCCATGTGGTTACCCACAGCCTGTGCATGCTAATGTTTCACAGCCGTATTGGTTGGGAGATGGAGGAGCTTCCGGCCGTAATCAACACCAAGTGCAAGGTCCTTGACCTCCTTCAAAGAGATACTATCGATGAATGTTTTTTAGAGAGAGGCGGATTTGTACTTTGAAGGTTGTGTGGACGTTCAGTATGTATTTCAAAGTTGTTGGTAGTTTTTTGCATCACTCAGGCCTGAAAAAATAGAGACGTTTGAGGATAAGTATTGTACACAGCCCATATGACGTGGTCGATACCAGCCCTAAATTTGTTGGGAAAACTCGTATGACCTTCCTGTTAAAGGAGTCCTTGCCACTCAATACACAGTTCCGTCTCGAGTGCGTGCAATGGACCCAGGAAGCATATCTTTGTCAGTATAGATGGGCAGTTGCATCTGGAGGATGACAATCATATGGTCCCAGTACAAGCACACTAGGGTGGTAGGCCTGCTCATTATGTTGGACTCTTTTAAATGTGACGGCTACGTACTTAGTATGGAAAGCTAACGGACGAGGATGTCTGTGCCGTATATCCTATCTATGCTCCCTAGGTTTGATGCTGTTTGACTTGACTACGTGCCACTTGTTTGTCACTGTCATGTCATCGTGCGGTTGGAGTAGGAATTGCTGTGGCATTGACCAGGGTAAGGAGTCTGAAAGTAGGTCGTTATTGTTTCAAGTTTTCCAGCTTTAAGATCTTATTTGTGAATCGGTTGGCATATTGTTTTGTGGTATTCACAGATGCTTTATCTGAGAGAACGGTGTCTGCTTTAAGATCTGCATCATCAACCCCAAGTTATATTCCAATGTCAACAACGCCTTATGGTGAAGTGGCATCAGGTGTAGGTACTTCCAGTCCTGCTTCATTCAGGGCAGGGGCATCTTCTTCAACATCTGGCAAGGGAACTCCTGAAGGGAGCACATCAGGAGGGAACTTGGAGTGGCAGACACATCATCCCACTCTACAGTCTCGAACGCATTCTTTGACTAGCACTGGTGGTGGCGCTGTGCCCAGCGACCTTCAGACGCCTGAAAGCCAGCAACAGGCGAACCTTGCCGAGGAATTTTCCCAGGTGCATATTGATGCGAAAGGGAGCAAGGAAGACTTACCTGATGCCATCAAGGTGAGCACATAGAGACTTCAAAACGGGCTTCAGAAAGGGGCAGGATTTTTACTAAGTATCTGCTTGGAAGTATTTCTGAACTACTGTTTAAACTTCTACTTTAGGTTAGAGAAAATATCTACTGTTTTTTGTTGTTTTGCGTGAAAGTAACTCTCTTCTTCTATTGTGCGTATTGTGCGTATTGGATTTTTAAAGCACCCAGGTTACCTGCATCGCTTCTCTTCTTTGGCATTACAAGGGATGCTCACAATTGTCTCATTGGAAGGCATAGTATTAGTTAATGATCGCCATGTCAGTTGTGGAACTACATTGGTTTCGTAGTTGTAGACCTTCTGTAGTGACTAGATGGAATTGCGACAAATTTTGATGATTATTTTTTGACCCACTAGCCTTTGCCGGGTGCAGGAAGGGGAAAGTACGCAGACAGGAGATTTAACGCATTGGATGGAGGAGCACAGGTCACAGTTGGCGAGGGCGAGCACTCTTGCTCTTCAGGAGCTTGCAGCACACGTCAGAGAAATAAAAAATCTCTCCGCCTTGTCTACTTCAGACTCTGAAGAGCCTGCAGGCACTCGTGTAAGCAACCTCTCTGTGGGTCCATGTGGATCGTTGCCTGTGTGGACTTTGTGCCTCTTTTTGTACCTTGTGTGGAGATTCAAGTATCTCTTTTTTGCATCCATGTGCCTAAGACTCTCCACCTCCTCTTCAGGATATGTTTGTGGCAGCTTGATGAGTTGCTAGTGCTCGTGACATCTTCAACCATTGCGAGTCTATAATGTGGAGCAAGATGCGCAGCTCTGTCCACTCCTAATGTTGACCTTGATTCTGCTAATTTGCAGGAGCACAATGATGTTAGTTTGTCGACACCATCACCAACTAGCATACGTGCCCTCTTGGAGAAGCTCAAGGGATCGCAGTTTGCAAAAGAAGTTGATCCTGGAGCTCTGCAACGTCTCATCACAGCTTCACTGGCTGCTCAGGTGAGGGCTTACCAAGTCGATACTTCCATGTCCTTCATAGTTGTGTCCTTAATGCAGTTGCGCTTGAACGTGAGTGGAAAGAGTTTGTGGATGACTCTCAGCTTTACTGTCGAGTCATATGGTCAGGCCATTTTTTATTTTTTTCAACGAGATTTACAAGAGTCACTCCTTGCAACTCTTGTCTGGCATTTGCATCTTCTGCCTACATGACATGGACCACCTCAGAGTTGGGCAGCATCCTTATTAAACCTAGTTGCGCATGTAGCTTCATTTTTCCCGGAATAGTACGAGGAACAGTGTGTGGAAAGCGCTGGCTGAGTAAGAACCGGTGGTGGTCTATTGTGGGGTCTTATGTAGGCCCTGACAAGTCAAGCTGGAACCCCCTCATCAAATGGGGGCTTGCCGAGAGACGCACAAGTGTTTCCCGCTGCCATAGTGGCGTCTCGAGATCTTGGTGCTTCATCCATTTCGGCTGAAGAAGTTCTTTACAAGCAGACAAGTCTCCCAATTGACGCGTCCGGTTCCAGCCAGCCAGCTGGCATTGAGAGGGCGTCATTTGCGGGCGTCAGTGAGCCGCTGAAGGAAGCCACCAAGGATGGCGATACCGAGGAGCCAAAGCAAGTTTTCAATGACTTCCAGGTACCTGCATGCCTCCTCTTGCAGCCCCCCTCAGCTGGCACCGCTTCTGTATGTTCAGCCATTTGCGCGAGGATGACATTCCTGACCAGGACCCGAATGCCTGACGCGCTTGTGGTTATGTAGCTTATGTCGCCTGCTGGTCACCACGCGTCCAAACGGCTTAATGTGGGGAGTCCAGCCATGATTAACATCTTCGGCACGGGATCACCGAGTACTGCCCTTGACGCACATGTGAATCAGGCTTTGCTTGACATAGTGAGGGCGACGTCGGCAGCCTCCTCTCCTTTCTCAAAGAGAGAGAGAGAGCCGGTCTTTACTTAAGACCGTGTCGCTCTCTTCTTTGCGCAGGGTGAGGACAGAGAAGCGCTGGAGTCACTCCTGTCAGGTTCCATGGTGTCGGCGGACGAGAAGACGATGCTTCAGCTGCTGGCTCAAGCTCAGGTAAGCTACTGCAAATTACATACTTTATACTATGAGTCACCTATCTAGCGTTGCTTGTTACCTCTACTTCTTAGCAATCAATTTCACTTGTATGTCAGGGCCACACTTTGGATAGTGTCCGCTCGTCATGGCTCCCGACAGACCATTGCCTTTACGCAGTACTCCTTGAACTAGACTGCTGCTGCTCTTGGGTCCTCTTCTCTCCACTACTTTGCATTCTTCAAGTACATCCTATACATTCCTTGCAGTAGCTCACACTTATGCACAAAGTTGTTTAGGCGCGGTCGGTGAAGACTCCCCGTGGATACTCCCCGCAGCAGCGAAGAGCAGCTATTGCACCACCAGTCTCTACCTCCCGGCTCTGCACAGCGTGCTGACATCCTCTTGGTCTCTGGCTGGCGTGGACATGTGCCCACAACGTACGTGCCGCGGACAGACTCTGGCGCATCAGCAGTCATTGGGGCCAGGACTGGATCCGTTCGCGCAGCCGCCAGCCAGAGGCGCTTCGGGCTTCCTGGGCATGCACGACAGCCTCTTCCGCCTGGACTCCTCCTATCGCATGGAGTCCTTCAAGTAAGGCTCGTCAGCGCTTCGAAGGCTGTGGCATCCTTCTAGTACAAGCCGAGGAGGCGGCCCAGCATCTTAGCATGTGCATGCACGTGGGGGGCAATTTTTCTGCTGTTGTCAGCCGTAAGATGTCATCTGCTCACTGTGCTGAAGCTGACTGCTGGTTTTGCACCAGGCTTTTGCTTCCTAGCTCTGAGAACCCTAACCTAATTTAGTCCTGCTTTTTCATGATTTCCTGTACCAACCAGCCCCCGGCGATAGGCATAGAGGGGGTTGAGGAACGGGAAGGGAAGGGAAACAATGAGGGGAAGCCTAATAAAGCCTTGTGTGATTGCCGCTGCCTGTCCTTGCTTGACAGTATTGCGGACCTGCTGGTAGACCCCAACCCGGAGGAGCAGCAGGGGGATGTCATGTTTGGAGCCGGTGGAGGACAGGGGGGTGATGAGGGGAGACTCGAGGGCGCAAGGGAACACGTGTGGGGCTCCCAGGGTCATCCTGGGGATACCACCGTAGGAGAGAGGCAACCATCAGGTATCTTTGAAGGGGCCCTCACGCGAACAGCTATGGGATTATTTTCTGCCTGCCCGTATACCCAAACCATGTTCTTTGTGCATCTTTTTTTTCTGTGAATGAACAAATGAACAGAGCCGGATTGGGGCTTTTTTTCCAGAGGTCGTGGCCAATCCGGTGGCGACTCTCAGCAGAAGCCACCTTTGCTGTGTGATTTAGGGGTCACGTCTGGTTTGGCGCCCCTTGCACACGAGGGGGTGGAGGTGCCTCGTGGGTGCAGCTCAAACAATCTGCTGTGTGGCCTGGGGCCAGGAAGTGCTGCGTTTGTGAGTACGTGCGGAAGTGATAGTGATCCATTGTCCACCGCTCTCTTTCTTTCTAGAGTCTTCTCTCACAGGTGATGCTTGACGCTTGCCTTCGTGGGTGTGTGCAGCCTGTACCATCGCGGAGTTGTGTGCTGACCCGCTTTCTCCCGTGGTTACAGAACCAAAGACCCAGCCTAGCGAGGGGCCCAGCAACAGCCCGTGGGACTACAGGCTGCCTGCGCTAATGGAGAGCTCCTCGCCCCCCATCGCCCCAGTCGACAACATCCTGTCGGAGATCTTGAGCCTGGAGGAGGGCATACCCGACACTGCCGGCGCCATGGACGTCACGAGCGCGCTTCCGGACGAGGGTCTGCAGGTGGACCCTCTTGCAAACCAGGAGGCCCTGCTGAACCAGCCGTTGTTCATCCCCCACGGGGGAGGCCAGGGGCTGGAGCAGGGGCTCGCCAGCAGCCCGCTAGAGAGCTCGCTGGTGTTCTCTTCTGCCAAGGGCGGGGGAGGCCTGCAGGCGGTGCCCAAGAAGAAGGGCGTGGCTCCTGGCAGCAGCTTCGAGACTAACAAGGCCTGGCAGGCAGTGGCCAGGGCCAGGCTGCGGTCCGAGATGAGCCTGGAGGCAGCGGGGCCGCGGGAGCCCATCAACCGCGGGCAGCGCGCGCCCCACAAGCGTGCCAAGAGCTTCTTGGGCGGCCGGCAGCAGCAGGCTGCCGAGCCCCCGGGTCCTCCTCCTCCGCCAGAGCCCGCTGTCAGCAGCCCCACTGAGGCTCCCAACTTTGTGCGGAGCGTGAGCGCCGGGGAGCACAGCTGGCACATGCGGTCCAAGCTCCAGGGGGGCATCCTGCACTCGCAGAACAGCGGCATACTGCACGCGGAGGTCGCCGAGCTGGGACGGGAGCTGAGCGGCTCCGACGTCGTGAGCAGCGCCGAGGAGGAAAGCCCGTCTGTGTCGCAAGCGAACGAGGGGTGGGGGGGTGGGTTTGATTTCAGAGGCGCCAGCAGCAGTGCTGATGAAGGCCCCGTCCCAATGGAGCTGGGCATGATCCGCAGGGTTGTGGGCAAGTGCCAGGAGCTGCAAGCCGCGGGGATTAGCCTGGAGGAGGGCACTTATGGCAGAGGCCGGGTTGCCAGGCGCCTGGGGCGTGGGGGCGTCAGGCTTTCTGAAGGACAGCTGCTGGCCAGCTCGGTACGGCCCCACTTCTGCTTGTGCTCGTCACCTTTTGCACAAGGGCATCGCGTTGGACCTGTTTCCAGCCTCTGCTTTTCTCAGCTTTTCTCCATTCACTGTGGTGTTCATGTTGTGGGCTGCCGTCCATCCTGAACGTGCTCAAACACGTGGAACTGCCTGCAGAACAGGGTGCTACTAGAGCAACTCTGCCTGGTCAATCCTGCACCTCCTGGCCAGTCGGGGGGCCGCGTGCTCCTATCTTTTCTGCAAGTGTATTTCAACGGACAGGGCAAGTACTTCTAGCTATCATACCTTTTGCTGTGCTGTCTTGTACATGACTGTCGCTCTCTGTCGTTGCCAATTTTGGATTTGCACGACGCAGATGAGGCGCAAGAAGATCAAGCAGAGGCTTGTGGACATCTGCTTGCAAGCGCCCAAAGCTTCTCCTAATGAAAGATCTGCGCTGGTGGATGAAGCCCTTACCTACATGCGCATGCTCGAAAAAGAAGTGCAGGTGGGAATCGCTGCCTTCACTCTCTGCTTGCAGGCTGTGCCTCTCAAGTGGCGACCTCGCCGCAGATTCTGTTTCATAATCGCTATGTCCCGTACCCACGGAACTTGCAATGACTTATTTGGCTGCTTTTAATAGAAGGATTGTAACTTTTTGCCAGAGATTGATTTGCAGGATTTGAAATTACAGCTTGGTATAAGCAGTGAGAACGAAAGCAGTGGAAGTGACGATACAGAAGGAGGCGGTGGAACAGCTCACCGTGATGCGGGAGGCAGTGAAGAGAGACGAGCTGTTCAAAGTTATACGCCAGGGGGTAATTGGAATGTGTGATGTCTTCCCTTGCCGTTGAACAGTTGAAGAGCTTGAGCTCTTGATTTACTGCTGTAACGATGCTCACTCTGTGTAAGAGGCTTTGCACTGACTGCCAAAGGAGGTGCAATGCAGGGCAACAAGGGGGCAAGGTAGTCGATCATTGCCATGTGTGATATGAGGATGTTTTATTTAGGTCATGGGGCTAGTCTTAGTTCAATCTGATTCTTGTGTATTTTCCTAGCTCTTATGTATTGGTGATGGGCCTTAGTCTTTTCCTGCGCATAGATTTAGTAATAGTCTAAGCGAGGTTTTGTAACATGTTACTACATATTTCCGTTTTTGCTCTTATGACTGCCAAGGTTACACAAGACACAGGAGGACCTTGTCTTAAGGCTATGACCAGCAAGTGCTAGGTAGCCTTCAGCTTGGCCTATCCTTAAGATAAGGGATGTGGGAGAGGACCCTAGGATTCTCACCTGTAATTATATGTGTAACTTGAGAAGTGATGTATCCCCCACCATATGTGACATATTTGATGGGCAGGCAATCGAACAGAATGTGCGTCTTCACTTAGAAGGAAACTCTTGTTCGTAGTTATGACTTTGGCAACATCTTTTCAAAACATTTGTATGCCTCACCTTTATCGCTTTCAATAGTTTGAGGGCGAATTTCTTTTATTTTTGTGTTGCGAAGTATTTTGATGCCCAAGTTGGTAACCAAGCAATGACCAATAGAGGCTCTCCAACAAGAAGTCAAATTACAAATCTGGGAGGATCAATTACACATATTTTGCATGTACGACATTGTAGTCACTCAATATACAAAAATATCTACTTGTTATTATTGAAAGCTCATAAACAGTATGAACATACTATTGGCTCACTCCGTGGCACTGTACTCACTTGGTATGCAAAATGTTTACTTGTTATTGCTGAAGCCTCATAAACCATGAGAACATTATTGGCACAAACCATGGGCATGCACACTTTGTTGGAGGAGCTTTGGTCCCCTATACGGCTGAGGTGCTGACATTCTTTCTTGGGAGCATCCAAATTAAGTTAGATTAAAATTAGAAGATCCTTGTTTGTTCGTAAATGACGTGAGGATAATTGATATTGATAGGACTAACTCTGATAGGACTTGGTACATCGATGTCGTGCCTAACAGCGTCAGACCCCTGGCACGTGCGTGGCTTCTCAGCACGTGTGCCTTTCGACTTGGTTGACGTGTCGGTGCGTCGTTGCACGTGGGGATCGACCGGGTTGATCGTCCCTTGCACGTGTGTCGGTGACAGACTGGTTGGGGTTTGACCCATTCCTGGTCTTCCTGCATTTTCATCATGCGATGAGGCATCCCGCACTCAGTGCTTCCTATGTTCAACCAGTTCCTCATTCAACGCTTAGCAATTTTTTTTGAAAAGCTAGCTTATCTTCAGTTTCCCTTACATCCCTCCCTTTCAGCTGAGGCGTCCCTGCCTTTCTGCTGAAAGCTTCTATTTCCTGGCCCTGTGGCTGGGGTTTTGGGAAGGCAGTCAGGACATTCCCACCGTCCTGCCATAATCTCTTCTTCACCAATGCAGAAGGTGTGCCAACGGGCACCACACTTATCGCAAGTTACCATTGCTTCTTGATCATCCAGCACTTTGCAGCTGGCACAAGGCGTGGCTGGCACTAATTCCTCGGGCACAGTCTTAACCGTAGGATCGATATTTGGCAAATGGCACAGCAAATAGTTCTGCACGTGATCTCTCATGGTCTTACCATCAGAACCTTCCAGTTCCAACACACCATTGTCGAACGCATGTTTCACGCGTAAGATCACTGCACCTGAACTGGTGTCAATGGTGGTCTTAGTCTGGCGCTTGCGATAGACGAAGTCTCCTTCGTGGATCTGCGTCATTTGCAGGCGGTAGCTCCCATCTCGCCTCCTGGCGTAACGCTGCGTGTCTCTTTTCTGTGCAACTTTCAGATTGTCCAGAGCAGCAGGCATCATGTGCTCAAATAACACCTTGCGGCGCAACATGACTTTTAGGAGTTCATCAGGGTTGTCCAGGTCTTTCACCTGCTCAATCTCCTGCTTGATGCTGCTGGGCACAACTGGACTTCTTCCAAACATAATCTGGTAAGGCGAGTAATTTGCCTAAGCAGCTTGCTTGCTAAAACTGTAGCCCATAGCCAGCCATGGCAAGGCCAGATCCCAATCACGCTTATCATGCTCAAGGCAAAATTTGCGTAAAGCAAATTTTAAGGGTTTTCACCATCCGTTCTGCCAGACCATCTGCTTGTGGGTGGTCTCTAGACGTAGTGCGATGGTCAATGAAGCATTTGTCCAAGAGTTTCTGAAAAGATCCTTGGAACTCAGACCCTTGGTCTGGGCTCCATGACGTACAATCACACCATTGAGGAGCGCTTTCGCGGTCCCCAAGCTTTCCTTAGCGGTTAGAGGCACCACCTCTATCCACTTAGAAAAATGCTCAATCATGACCATAATGTACTTGTTACCTCGCTTGGACAACAGTAGCTCACCTGCGAGATCGCAGCTCCACCGGTATCCTAGGCCCATGATTGGCAGAGGTTGCAGGTGTGGGTGTTGCTGCGTAAAACCAGCCTTGACGCGATCGCAGCTTGTACAGGCCTTGATCACGTCCTCACACAGCTGCTTCATGCCCCTCCACCAGCTTGACAACTCCAGAAGACTGTATGTCTTCTTGACACCATAGTATCCAGTATTCTCATGCATTTCCTGCACCAGAGCTCGTCTTTTGGTGAGTTCTGGCACTAACTTCTCCTGACCAGTTTATTCAATCTTAAAGAGGTTATTGCGTTTCCAGCAAAATCTTTTAGCTCGATGGCCCACCTGGTCCTTTTCTTTCGCCGATAATCCTTCTATGGAGACTCCCGTCTTCAGCCAATGCATAGTGGCTTGATCTTTCCAGATCTCTCGACCGAACAGAGGTAGGGGCTCAGCTTCTCCTGATGCTACCATTCTAGCCATTTTGGCCAGGCAGGCGGCCAATTCTGCTGGGCTGCTCGGATCTTCGTCTTCTCGAGCTTCTCTTCTGTCGTCTGCGGATGGGTCCGGGTTTCCGCTGAGTCCATCGGCGTCGTTGTTGAGTATACCTGCTCAGTGTATCACTGTTATTTGGTACTCCTGGAGCTTGAGAGCCCAACGAGCCAATTTACCAGTAAGGTCTCCATTCTTCATCAGCCAGAGAAATGGCGAGTGATATGTGATCAGCGTGAAGGGTCTTGCCTATAGATACTCTCTGAAATGTGCAACAGTCCAAACCACGGCCAGTAGCTCTCCTTCGTAGGACAAGTAGTTGCTCTTCGATCGGTTGTTAGAGCGCGAGGCATAGGCAATGACGTACTCTTCTCTAGGACTTTCGGCGTGAGTGAGAACTGCGCCAATTCCCACACGACTCCAGTCGGTGTGTAGATTGAACGGCTTGGAGTAGTCAGGTGTTCGCATGATTGGGGCTGTTACCAGCCGCTCCTTGAGCTCGTTCATGGCCTTCTCCTGGGCTTCCGTCCACACAAAAGATACGTCCTTTTTCAGGAATACTGTCAAGGGTTTAGCAATTTTGCTATAATCCTTCACAAATTCACGATAGTATCCGCTTAGCCCTAACAGAGCTTTCAGCTTAGACACATTCGCTGGTGCAGGTATCTTGTAAATGGCTTCAATCTTTACAGCCTGAGGGGACATAGCATTGTTCCCAATCTCATGTCCTAAGTAAGGCACATGTGCCTCAAAGAATCTGCACTTTCCAGGGTGCAGCGTCATCTGGAATTTCTCTAGGCGCTGGAACACTTGTTCCAAGTGCTCGAGGTGCTCCTCTATGGACTTGTTGAACACCACTACGTCATTAATGTATGGTTTTGCAGAATCCAGCCCCTCCAGCACTTTATCCATAGTCCTCTGAAAGATGGCTGGGGCATTTTTCAGCCCAAACAGCATTACCGTCCATTGTCAAAGTCCCATTTGGGCCCAGAAAGCGGTCTTACCTCAATCTTCTGTTTTCACGGGGATCTGGTTGAACCCTTGGCGTAGATCGATGATGCTGAACACCTTTCCGGTGGTAGCAATCGCAAAGATCCGCTCTGGTGTAGGCATCACATAGCTGTCTGGCTTCGTGTGAAGATTCAGTCGTCTGTAGTCTCCACACATACGAGTGGCTGTATAATTGCCATCCTCATCCTTCTTGGCAACTACTACCGTGGGAGCTCCATGTATTGAGGTTGATTTCTCAATCATGCCGAGCTTGTGCAGCTCCTGGCAAGTTTTAATATAAGATGAAGGTTTCGGATGGTTTCTAATTGTGGAGTTAGACTTTGACCCCAAGGAACTTGGACCTNAAGTTCCAACTTGTAGGCCACTGGATTCACCTGCTTGAGCACTACAAAGGGACCTGTAAACCGTGCCCGCAGTTTCCTCTTGCCTGTGAAAGGTAGGTTCTCTGTGGACAAGAAAAGTACTTTGTCGCCCACATGGAATGTCACTCCCCTCCTGTGCTTGTTAGCATGCTTGACCTGCTCTCCCTGTGCCTTCCGAATACACGTCTTCGCCATATCCCAAGTCTTCGCCATCTGCTCCATAAAAGCTTGTGTAGTAGGAACCTGAGTCTCCTTGGCCTTCTCCAACAAGATGTTCCCTGGATGATATACTTCTCGCCCATAAACCATAGCGAATGGTGACTGCTTGGTCGATCCCTGCATGCTGTTGTTGTAGGCAAACTCCAATCCTGGCAGCTTCTTGTCCCACTCTGAAGGGTCCTCCATAGTGAAACTCCTGAGCACCTCTTGCAGAGTTCTGTTGAGCCTCTCACTCTGCCCGTCTGTCTGAGGGTGATAGGAAGTGCTCATACTCAGCTTGGTCCCCATCAAAGTAAACAATGACCGCCAAAAGTTGCTAGTAAACCTTGGATCCCGATCTGAAACAATCACCTTCGGCAACCCATGTAGCCTGAAAATATGATCAAAGAATAGCCGTGCCACATCCGCTGCCGTAGAAGTCTCCTTCATGGGAATGAAGTGAGCCATCTTGCTGAGTCTGTCAGACACAACCCATACTGCATCGTGCTCTTCACCACTGACTGGTAACGATGTGATGAAGTCCATAGCAATATGCTCCCAAGGATACTTTGGAATAGGCAGGGGCTGCAATGTACCTCCCTTCTTTTGATTTGGTGTCTTGTTTCTCTGGCACGCATCACAACTCCTGATCCACTCCTCAATGTCCTTGTCCATATTTCTCCAGTAGTACTCTCGCTTCAGCACGCTTGCCGTCTTCTCGCTTCCAAAGTGTCATTCATATAAGCAGTCATGATGCTCCGCAAGTAGTAAGTCTTGTAGCTCCTTGNAGTAAGTCTTGTAGCTCCTTGATGTCAGGTACCACCACTCTCTTGGAATCACCATAATACCATATGCCGTCCTTCTTCTGCATACTCGAGTTGGACTCAGCTGCTCCACCATCAGCAAACTCTGGGTCCTCCTCATAACCTCTTTGAAGCTTCTCCTTGAAGTCCATATTCTCCTTGATGACTGAGACAGCTGCAAAGTCAAACCTCCTGGATAAAGCGTCTGTAGGGTTGATCTTCCCAGGTAAGTACTCAATCTTGTGGTCGAATTGTTGCAGAAACTCCATCCACCTTGCCTGTCTTGGTGTCAACGTTGGTTGCGTCATAAACTTCTCCAAGCTCTTGTGGTCGGTCTTGATGAACACCTTCCGGCCGTCCACATAACATCGCCAAATCCTAAAAAGCCTGAATAATAGCCAACATCTCCCGCTCGTGTGCTGCAAAATTCTGCTCAGCAGGACTCAACTTCCTGCTCTCGTATGCCACAGGTTGCAATCCTTGGCCTTGGTCCTGGAGAAGAATGGCTCCCACTGCGAAATTTGATGCATCCGTGATGATGGTGAAAGGAAGCTCTGGACTGGCAATTGCCAACACAGGTGCCTGTGTCAACAGCTCCTCAATCTTCTCGAAGACTTGCTGCTCCTTGTCACCCCATAGCCACTTCTCCTGCTTCTTCAACATGTCCGTGAGCGGTGCACACACCTTGGCAAATCCTTCAATGAAACGTCGATAATAATTCGTCATGCCGAGGAAACTCCTGAGTTGATGAATATCAGCAGGTACCGGCCAATCTCTGACTACTTGCACCTTCTTCTGCTCCACCTTGACCTCTTCAGCTCCCACTATGTGCCCAAGAAACTCGACTTCCTTGAGACAGAAGTTGCACATCTTCCCATATAACTTCTGATCTCTCAAGACCTCCAATACCTTCCTCAGATGCTCCACATGCTCTTCCAAGGTCTTTGAATAGATCAGGATGTCGTCCAAAAATACCACCACAAACTGGTCCAAGTAGGGTCTGAAGATACTATTCATGAGTCCCATAAATGTAGCAGGTGCATTAGTCAATCCAAAAGGCATGACTGTGAACTCGAATAAACCATAGCGAGTCCTGAAAGCAATCTTCTGAACATCTTCTCCCGCAATCCGTACCTGGTGATAGCCACTCCTCAAATCGATCTTCGAGAAATACTTCGCCCCGACAAGCCTGTCAATCAACTCGTCCACTCGTGGAAGTGGGTACCTGTTCTTGATGGTGACCTTGTTGAGAGCCCGGTAGTCGACACACATCCTCATAGTCCCATCCTTCTTCTTCACAAATAAGACTGGCGCTGCAAATGGAGACTCGCTGGGTCGGATGAATCCCTTCTCCAATAACTCTGTCAGCTGCTTCTTCAACTCATCCAATTCCGCAAACAATTGACGATAGGCGGGTCTCACTGGTGGCTTGCTCCCTGGTTCCAACTCAATCTTGTGCTCCATAGCTCTCTGTGGAGGTAATCCTGCAGGTAGCTCCTCAGGAAACACACATTTGAACTCCTCCAACAGCGCCTTAATTTGGGCAGGCATCTCAACAGGCTTCTTCTCTTGAGCAGTTGGGCTCTGCTCCTTCTGAGCAAGGGGAACAGACACCACTACTTGCTCCTCCGGCGATGTACATTCGCCCAGGCTGTTAGGATTCACGCTTGCTCCATCTGATGATCTGGCCAGGGCCACCAAAACAAGGTACATCTCCTTCACCTGATTCGCCCTGCATAGCTTCTTAACTTGCAGGCTCGATAGAAGACAGTTACTTGTGGTCGTATCTACCTCCACCTGTTTCGCTGTCTCCATTCGACCATCGCGCCCTTGGAACTTCACTTGTCCGGTGCTCTAGTGCACTTGAGGGATGGCTTTTCTTAGCCATGGTCGGCCCAATATCACCTCATGGTGACCTAATTCTGCCTGCTCCATAACTTCATTACTCTGGTGCCCCGCTACTTCCACGTGAATAGCTTCCGTAGGTGCACCACACTTGAGTCTCTGCCCATTCGCCAAAATTGCCTCCTTAGGCTCATAATGCTTTTGCACAGGGATTCGCCACTCTTTCACCAGCTTCTTGTGCACAAAATTTGCACTTGCGCCACTGTCGACCATACACTTCGCCTTGTTGCCGTCGACTATTCCTTCCACGATAAAAGGTTTGTCAACGTCTCGCTCCTTGCTTCTCGGCAGGCTCCTGGAGATAACCTCCTTGTGATTTCTCGTCTTCACGCCAGTAGACACCCCAGAACGACTTACTGGCGTCCTCCTTTTTCCTGTTGTTGAGGTTGCTTCGCCTTCACATGACAGTCTCGAGCCATATGTCCAAGCTTGCCGCAATTATAGCAGGGTCCTCTCGGCTTGAAATTCTGCTGCCTGCGCTGGTACTGCAAAAGTCCCAACTCCATAGGTACTGGACTTTGTCCACTCGTGCTTGGCGCTTGAGATCCAAGGTGTCGATATCCTCCAAAGTTGTGGCTGCCCCACTGCCTCTGACTATACTCCACAGCGTCGACCCTTGTTGCCAATGCCATCATTTCTCCAAGACTGGTAGGGTCCTTGAGCGCCACTTCCTTGGCCACAGTTGGCTTGAGTCCCCTCTTGAACTTGTCCATCATCTCCGACTCGTGCATGGATGGACATTGAAGCACCAGCTTGTTGAAGCGCGATAAATACTCTTGAACGCTTGCTCGTTGACGAAGGCGCACCAATAGATCTCGAGCGGTAGCCTCGGGTGCAATAGGTTGAAATTGCCTCTTCAAGCCTTCAAATAGCTGATCAACAGTAGCAGGAACTCCAGACAGCTGCTCCTCTCGCTCATACCAAGCTCCAACACTCTTTTTCAGCAAAGTAATCACAAAGGCGACTTGCCTGTCGCGCGTGAGCGCAGAGTACTCCATAAATTTCTTCACTCCAAAAATCCATTGATGAACAGACGGCGATCCACGCTCTCCAATATAAACTTCAAGCTTAGGCGCACGCACTCCCGATGCGGGTGGAATAACTGGTTGCACCACTGGGTTAACATGAATTGGTGGCACAATAGTGTAGGTGCCGAACTCGTCGAAGCGGTGTTCCCCATAACAACTCGCACCATTCTCTCCACCTCCGCGCGCATATTTTGTTGAAACTAAGTGTAGACTTCTCCTCCAATTGCATTCGCCATTTGCCTTAGCATAGCCTGCATCTCTTGTTGCTCTCTGGTCATCGTTGGTGCTGCCTGCTGCCCCGCGCGCTCAACATGCACGACATGTTCGCCTCCTCCAGCTGTCGACTGCGACTCCATAATATAATATGCAAACTAGCCCAGCTCCAATACCAAATGAAAGGGGCTGAGTGCCCTAGTGGAAGCGTAGTGACTCACGAGGAAAGGAACTAGTTGCAATCATACTAAAGAGTGCAGCGGCATATTGCTAAGAAAGCTTAGGAGAATTACTTGACATTTTGAGTGGCAAGAAACTGCTCACAAATGGTTTAGGATGAAAGGCCTTGTCATTACAAACGCGTAGAAATTTACAGAAGTGAAAACTGATGAAAAACAAAGAAGCTATGCCTATTTATAATTTTCTGCCTAAGTGCTCCTCCCTAGGAGGAAGCTACGGATTTTCCTTAGTGTTCGTCAAATCGTCCCTTCCAGAATATTCGTGAGTAAGCCAGATCAGTCTAATCTGACGTGTCGGGCCGAATTGACGTCCACATACATGCATCGACATTACTAGAATATTCTATCTTAGACGCGCTAGGCTAAACCGAAACTTCTAGGTAAATCGACCTAGTCGGCACTCCGCGTCAGCCGAACTTACGTGAAGGTTCGAGTTCACACTAACAGGCCAGATCGCTCGACGATGTCGGTCAATCCGACGGTTGCGCTCACCGCGAATTAAGGACAGTCGTCAACCGACCTCAAAACTAATTAAACTACAGAAATCCGTAACTCTCTCAATACTTGACCAGATTCGATGAATTTTATATCAAAATGACCACAAAAATGCACTCTACACTACTATACAATCAAACCATACTTTCATGAAACTCAAAAATGCACTTTATAAACTTATGACCTTACACTTCTAAGAACTTGGAAACTAACACAGCACTCACCATTTTAAGTGATTCTCGCACGCTTGCGGCGTTTGACCCCAATCTGTGCTAATCTCCAAAGAGATTCTATTCTGCAGCTCTCTACTTTCCACCAGCAAGATCCTCTCTTGGGAACTCCTGAGGCCTAACCTTTCTATGATACACTTAGGAAGAAATCTTTCAGCGTCGGTAGAAGCGTGGCGCCTCGGCCCTTCTATGGCCTTGGAAACTCCTTCTTCTTCGCGCTCCTTCTGCTTCTTCAGCTTCCTTTGACAACGATGCGAGCAAGAATGAGGCAGCTTCAGGCAAGAGTCGTGCCTTTCACAAGCACTGTAGTGAAACAGATAGATAAAGTACTTAGTGAAATATAATACTTTATCTATTCAAGACAAGGATCTTTGAACACAAGTGGTAGCTTCTTGAAAGAGAGATGGCTTCTTGAAAGTTAATATATTTCTAAAATTTTGGCAAGTACAAGAGTGATTCTCCCCTCTTTCTATGTTTTAGCTCTTGTTTATATACTTGCTACATGAGTAATTTCTAGGAATGTGCATGTTGATGTGTTGGCACCCAACACATCCCAAAACTTGCCACCTCTTTCTAGAATAATGTACACATGTCCTTTTGATCTAAAAATGGCACATTTGACTTTTGCCACGTGGAGTTCCTCTAGGTCTTTCCTCTAACTTCGAAAATGCCTTAGAAGGTTCAAAGGACATGAACCAAGTCACTAGAGTACCGATTCACACTTGAATCCACACAATACTACTCCAAATGTATTTGAAAACATTAAAATATATGCAAACTAATATATAAAATAACTCAACAACCCCCGACAAAAAAAGCGACGTCTCGGCGCGTCAAGTAAGGTCTTACACATGTGGAGCAGACTAGTCAACAGCTTCAAGTCAGATGCCACACATGCAAAGAGGATTAGTCCAAGGCGCCAAGTCAGGTGCTACACATGTAAGGTAGACTAGGCAAGGTCGTGGGTGGTGTGACCTTACTGGCTAGCCTACTCCTTGATGATAAAGAAAATTGTACAAGTTGGCCCAGAATCTGCCACAAATTCAAAAATTCATAGCGTCCACAGAACTGCTCCAAATCAAAAAATTTGAAAGCCAGACGGACCGCGTCGAAGAATTCTATTAGCTCACCAAATTTGAGAGCATTCCAATCTTTGGAGAGTCGTTGAGAGTTGAGAGAGTAGACACTCCTCCAAATCTGTGCAGAAACTTCTGAAAATCATAAGTCCTTCTATACTTCTCCAAATTTTGCAAACTAACTTTCAAACTGGGCGCTGTAAGATGTTCTACCAGAGTCTTGAGTTTCAGAGCATCCAAGTTCAGAGGAGGGTATAATGTCAGAAGGCATATTCTGCCCTAACAATGCCTGCAGCCTGACCCCCTTCTACTTAGAGCATCATATCTCTCTCACCAGTGCTCCAAATTAAGCAAACTTGGACTCTAAATGACCGGCTACTCATGGACTACAGCCACGTAAATTTTGAGAATTTATTATGCCGAGACCTATCACCAGTAGCAGTTTTAGTTTTCTGTCCAGAAACTGCGAGAAGAGAAGAGTGTCTAATGTCAATTTTTCCTCTTTCTTGTTCTTGCAGGCTGCCTCCAAGGGGTCTTCTGCTGCTTCTTGATGGTGGCAGGCTGCCTCCCTGAAGTCTTCGGGCTTCTAGTAGAGAGACTTGGGGCTGGTCCAAGATGGGGGTTGGCGGCATGGAAGCGCTTCAACTTTCTCTGAACTTTGTCAAGGTAGTGCGCCGCCACCCAACTATTCTCCGAATCTGGATATCCTTTCCACTTGATCAAGTATTGCTGCTGTCTCCTGAAATCTCTCATAGCCACTATGTCTTCCACTTCGTACTCCAAATGATCATCCACTATTGTTGGGGCTGGTGGGGTTTTCACACGTCCTGGGAACTTGTTGTCGGGTTGCACATATGGCTTGAAGAGGGAAGCGTGGAATACGGCGTCGATGTGCATAGTCTGGGGAAGTTCTAGCTGGAAAGCAACGGGGTTGACTTGCTGAATATTCTTGAAGGGTCCCAAATACTTGGGAGAGAACTTGCTGCCGGCAGGCCTGTTGCTCAGGGAAATTTTCTTGGATGATAGTAACACGTTGTCACCCACTCTATACGTAATTTCTCTTCTGGACCTGTTCGCCACTCTTGCTTGAGCATCTTGCGCGTGTTGTAAAGCTTTCTTCGCTGCTGTAAGGGCTGCTTCTAATGTCTCCATAAAATCTGTGGCTGCAGGTACTTCATCATGGCCAGCCGTGAAGCTCAGTGGCGTGGTCGGATGGAAGCCATAGTTGAGGAAGAATGGGGACTCTTGGGTTGAGGCTTGCGTAGTGTTGTTGTAGGCAAACTCCAAGGGGGTCAAGTGCATGTCCCAGTCTTGCTCCAGGATAGACACGTAGGCCTTTAGAGAGGTCTTTAGGGTACGATTCATACGCTCGATTTGCCCATCTGATTGTGGGTGGTAGGCAGTAGACATATCCAGCGATGTACCCAAGTTCTTGAAGAGATTGTTCCAGAAATGGCTTGTGAATCTTGGATCTCTATCCGACACAATTCTTGATGGTAGTCCATGAAGTCGGAAGATGTTGTCAAACATGAGTCTTGCAAGTTGTGGTGCTGTAGCCTTAGTCGTCGTGGGAATAAAATGAGCCATCTTGGTAAGTCTGTCCACCACTGTGAGTATTGCATTATGGCCTCCAGGTTTCACGGGAAGGTCCACGATAAGGTCCATTGAGATGTCCGTCCATTGTCTTTCGGGGATTGGTAGTGGTTGGAGGAGTCCTCCCGCCTTTTGCGAAGATGGCTTGNGATGGCTTGATTCTCTGGCACGTGTCACAGCTCCTGCAGTACTCCTTGACTTGCTTAGACATGCCTGGCCAACAATAAGTCCGAGCTAGAACGCCCGTGGTCTTTAGGACTCCAAACTGTCCTCCAAGAGGGTTGTCGTGTGCTTCTCGTAGAAGCAAGAGTCGGAGGTCTAAGTCATTAGGAACACATCTTTGGCCCGTATCTTGCCTCACCCAATAATTGCCTTCTTGCTTCTTGTATGGGTCCAAGACTGCTTCTCCGTTCTTGTAGTAAGGGTCTCTTTCATAGGCGGCTGAAAATTAACCTTCCAGATCTGTCTTCAGGGATGTCATCACTGCGTTTAATTGCAGTCTTGAGAGGGGGTCAGCCGGATTTGTCTTGCCGGACTGGTACTGAATCGTCATGTTGTATTGTTGCAAGTATCCGCTCCATCTTGCTTGTCTCCTTGAGAGATACGGCTGCGTTTGGAGGTGCTTTAACGCCTCGTGGTCCGTGGTGACCAGTACTTTGCGTCCTTCAACGTAGCAGCGCCAAACCTTCAAGGCATGTACAATCGCCAACGCCTCTCGCTCCGGGGTTGTATAATTTTGCTCGGCCGGATTTAGCTTCCTTGACTCGTAGGCGATGGGCTGCAGTCCCTTGCCTTGGTCTTGAAGTAGGATTGCTCCTATTGCATAGGAAGATGCATCGGTGATGACGTGGAAGGGCCAATCTGGGTTTGGACTTGGGAGTGTGAGCACGGGGGATGTCGTCAATCTTTGTTTCAGTTGTTGCAATGCTTCCTCCTCTTTCTCGGTCCAAACATATGGCTTGTCTTTCTTGAGTAGATACGTGAGAGGGGCTGCTATGTGCGAAAAGCTCTGGATGAATCTCCTGGACCAATTGGCAAATCCCAAGAATGATTGGACTTCTTTCTTGGTCGTGGGGGTTGGCCATTCCTCCACCACCGTGGTCTTCTTGGGGTCCATCTTGATGCCATCAGCAGTCACGTGGAGACCTAGGAACTCCACTTCTTGTTTGGCAAACTCGCACTTTGACTCCTTTGCAAATAGCTTGTTTTGCTTCAATACTTCAAGGACTTCTTTCAAGTGTCTCGCATGCTCTTCAAGGGTCTTGCTGTAGATAAGGATGTCATCGATGAATACCACCACAAATCTGTCCAACATGGGCTGAAATATGGTGTTCATCATAGTCATGAAAGTTGCTGGCGCGTTGGTGAGTCCAAATGGCAGGACCATGAACTCAAAATGTCCATATCTTGTCCTGAATGCCGTCTTCTCTATGTCCGGTTCTGCGATGCGAATCTGGTGGTAGCCGCTCCGTAAGTCAATCTTCGTGAAGTACTTGGCTCCAACCAGCCGGTCCATGAGCTCATCCATGCGCGGCAGCGGGTATCGATTCTTGATGGTGATCTTGTTGAGGGCGCGATAGTC
Source organism: Mesotaenium endlicherianum (assembly GCA_009602735.1). Lineage (NCBI taxonomy): Eukaryota > Viridiplantae > Streptophyta > Zygnematophyceae > Zygnematales > Mesotaeniaceae > Mesotaenium > Mesotaenium endlicherianum. The sequence continues at coordinate 158,868 of WELA01009486.1, read as the reverse complement.
CACACACATCCTCAAGGTACCATCTTTCTTCTTGACAAATAGCACCGGGGCTCCAAATGGCGACTTGCTAGGTCGAATGAAGCCATGCTCCAGTAGCTCCTTGATTTGCTTCTTGACTTCGTCTAGCTCCGTGTATGACATTTTGAACGTAGGCCGAGAGATGGGCTTGCTTCCGGGCTCCAACTCTATCTTGTGGTCTACGAATCTTTTGGGGGGTAGGCCCTTGGGCAATTCCGGGGAGAACACTTCTTTGTAGTCCTCAAAGACTTCTTGTATCTCCTTGGGAACGGGGCTGCCTTCTTGACTCTCGATGTCTTTCTTGATGTCTTTTGGCGTGATCAAGGCCAAAAGAAGCTCGTGTCCCTTCCTCACACGTCTCTTGAGTTGGAGGGCGGACAATAGTATCTCGTGTGCCGGCTTCTTGATGTCTTGGGTCTGGATACTCTGGATTGCGCGCAAAATACAGATTCTTGAAGTGATGTCATTCTTGATCTTGATAGTACCGTCTCTCCAAACAACTTGGGGGTTGTGCTTGGTCAACCAAGGCGTCCCTAGGATGATGTCGTACTTGCCCAATTGCATGGGAGAGAACACTACTCTATCCTTGAAGGACTTGATAGAGAGTGCCAAGGGGTACGTCTTCTTGGAAGGGGTAGTATAGGAGAATCCATCGGGCATCATAATCTCCTCGTCGTGGTCAAGAGTTCGCATAGTAATACCGTGCTTGGTGGCAAAATCTGCAGCAATGAAGTTGCCTTGAGCTCCGCTATCCACCAAGATGTGGACCTTCTCTCCTCCAAGGTAACCTCTCAAACTCATTGGGGCTGGAACGTCGTCTTCAACGGGGGTCTCCACCTCACTTGGCGTGTTGCCTTCTCGTGAAGTGGGTCTTGGGGTGGTAGGCTCCTGGCCTACCGGCGCTGTCCGTTTTTTGACAACTTTTTGGGGCATGAAAGTGCACGATGGCCCTTTTCCTTGCAATAAAAGCATAGTCCAGCCGTCATGAGAGCTTCTTTTTCAGCCGGGGAGAGTCTTGCTTTCACTCCTTGCTGGTTTCTTGCATCATAAGTGTCATTGGAGGGTCTTCCACTCTTCCGGGCAGCCGCGGGGTCCCTTTTAATAACTCCGATTTCCATGGGTGTGGGTCCAGATTCGGATGTGGAAGGGGCTGCGTACACCCGCGTCGTCGGTACCCGTGAAGATGAAGGCACGGAGTGCTTGAAATCCAAGGTATCCACCTTTTGGGCCACTTCAATGATCTTTGAGAAGTCCGTCAAGTCGCGTAACTCCACTTCCTTTGCCACCTTGGGTTTGAGGCCAAAGATGTAACGGTCAATCTTCTCCTCGAGAGACATGTTGGGGATCTCAAGAGTGAGGGCGTGAAATCTGGATGTATACTCTTGAACGGACGTCGTTTGCTTGAGATGGTGGAGCTTTCCTCGGGCAATCTTCTCCGCATTGATGGGCATGAATTGCTTCTTAAGGGCCTCACGAAAATTTGCCCATCTTGCATATGAAGGTAGGGGCTCTTGGCCGAGCATGGGGTGCGCCATAGCTTGTGANTCCTCGTCGTGGTCAAGAGTTCGCATAGTAATACCGTGCTTGGTGGCAAAATCTGCAGCGATGAAGTTGCCTTGAGCTTCGCTATCCACCAAGATGTGGACCTTCTCTCCTCCAAGGTTACCTCTCAAAGTCATTGGGGCTGGAACGTCGTCTTCAACGGGGGTCTCCACCTCACTTGGCGTGTTGCCTTCTCGTGAAGTGGGTCTTGGGGTGGTAGGCTCCTGGCCTACCGGCGCTGTCCGTTTTTTGACAACTTTTTGGGGCATGAAAGTGCACGATGGCCCTTTTCCTTGCAATAGAAGCATAGTCCAGCCGTCATGAGAGCTTCTTTTTCAGCCGGGGAGAGTCTTGCTTTCACTCCTTGCTGGTTTCTTGCATCATAAGTGTCATTGGAGGGTCTTCCACTCTTCCGGGCAGCCGCGGGGTCCCTTTTAATAACTCCGATTTCCATGGGTGTGGGTCCAGATTCGGATGTGGAAGGGGCTGCGTACACCCGCGTCGTCGGTACCCGTGAAGATGAAGGCACGGAGTGCTTGAAATCCAAGGTATCCACCTTTTGGGCCACTTCAATGATCTTTGAGAAGTCCGTCAAGTCGCGTAACTCCACTTCCTTTGCCACCTTGGGTTTGAGGCCAAAGATGTAACGGTCAATCTTCTCCTCGAGAGACATGTTGGGGATCTCAAGAGTGAGGGCGTGAAATCTGGATGTATACTCTTGAACGGACGTCGTTTGCTTGAGATGGTGGAGCTTTCCTCGGGCAATCTTCTCCGCATTGATGGGCATGAATTGCTTCTTGAGGGCCTCACGAAAATCTGCCCATCTTGCATATGATGGTGGGGGCTCTTGGCCGAGCATGGGGTGCGCCATAGCTTGATATATAGCCGCTTGATAGTTACGCCACCATGATGTTGCTGCTCCTCTAAGTAAGGTAACGGCAAAGGGAACGTAGTCCTCCTCGGGTACTTCAAGGAACGCGAGGTACGTCTCCACTTGGTAGAGCCATAAATTCAGGTTGGCACCTTTCCCGGGGTTGAAAGTGTCGGGTTTGCCGGGCTTGATGAGTTTCCTTGCTCTCGTTGGCTCTTGTGGAGGCGCTTGAGCCGGGGCTGGATTTTGAGCATTGCTCGCAATAGGGGGTAACCATGGCAGCCATAGCTTCTCTTAACGCTTGCACGGTTGCTTCATAGGTGGCCAAGCCCACTTGATGGTGGACGGTCATTAGGAAGGCTGCCCACTCATTTGCGGGAACTCCTTGTGGTGGGGTCAACTTTGCTATAGCGGCTGCCACGGGATTTGACGGTGCTCCTCCTTGTGGTGCTTCTTGTTGTTGCAGATTTCCTTAAGTAGGCTCTCCCATCGACGCTGGAGGAGGGTGTCCTCCTCCTTGTGGTGCTTCTTGTTGTTGCAGATTTTCTTGAGTGGGCTCTCCCATCGACGCTGGAGGAGGGTCTCTTGGAGAGGAAGGACCTCCTTCGTGTTGCA
>WELA01009486.1:139303-150904 GCA_009602735.1 Mesotaenium endlicherianum | reverse complement strand
CCTTTAACTCTAAGTGTCCTCTCTAGCAAGGTACCTCCAGAACCTTCTCCTATGGCTCCTTCCATGTACTTGACCTTGCCTAGTTGGACAAGCTAGCACACTCACACGCACACAATCACACTCTAGAATATTCTACTACACAATCCACTAACTCCTCACGGAGTTTCTAGAAATTCCACGATCACTTTGGCACTCTACGTAATTGTACGTACTTTCTGGAACCCTCATGTTTCAATGTCCTACTTTCTGGACTCCAACCAAAATTTTCGTCACTGGACCTGTCCTTGTCACTAAATAGAATCTGTGACATTAAAAACTCACTAAAAACTTCCAAAATTCATAACTATCTCAATACTTGTCCAAATGACTTGAAATAAAGGCCAAAGTTCTTCTAAAATTACACTCTATGCATATAAAATACTAGAAAGAAACAAACTACACTTTCATAACCTTACAGCACCCAACACATCCCAAAACTTGCCACCTTCTTCTAGAATAATGTACACATGTCCTTTGGACCTAAAAAGGAGCAAGTATATTGCTCAGTGTATTGCTCATGTAGCAAGTATATAAACAAGAGCTAGAACATAGAAAGACATTCCAAAATCACTCTTGTACTTGCCAAATTCCAGAAATATATCAACTATCAAGAAGCCATCTCTCTTTCAAGAAGCTACCACTTATGTTCAAAGATCCTTGTCTTGAAATAGATAAAGTATTATATTTCACTAAGTACTTTATTTATCTGTTTCACTACAAGAGCGCTTAGCTTGCATACCGTCCTTACCCAGCAGCTCTCACACAGCTTAGAAGTTGTCATTTAGCATGCATGCATGCATGCATGCATCGGGATTGTTGCTCGTGACCGCTTAGCCTTCCAGCTGACAATCACGCCTATGTGGCTGGCTGGCAGCGTTGAGGATGAACGATCAAGCCGTGACCAGTCACCTGAGGGTCTGGCCGAGGCGGCCCACAACGCCCTTTGCAACATCCCTGCTGTACTTGGCTTGGATAGCCAATTGATCACTACCTTCCTTGGTACTCGCTGGGCTGGCTCATTGCTGGTTCCATGCCCCAAGCCTTTCGGCTGACTACTCGGTCCACATCCCCATCCCGTCCTGGGTGTGGGTTTGACGTGTCGTGACCACTTTGACAGTGACAACGACTTCAACTTGACCGCTGACTGAGATAACTCGGTCCTCTGCTCGGTGAGTCAATGCTGACTTCCCGTACCTGGGCGGCCTTGACTTGCGCTGCGCGTGCGGCAACGTCAAGTGGATAGTAGTTGCTACATCGTTCGCACGCATAATGTTGTGCCTCGATTGTGCTTTATTTCGTCTGATTTTATCGGACGCTACCAGACGCTAGGCACCACGAGGCATTATACTAGTAGGTGATACTAGGTACCTGTGCAGGTGTGCCCCTCTTTGGCTGCAAACGCGTTTGTCAAGGCCGTACCGTTACGTACGTAGTACCTGTCATTCTATACCTGTTCTATACCAACCTTCAACTGTAGTTCAACTTGCTTCAACTCGCTCAAGGTGACCCTGCCTGCAATATGAAGCATGCCAGGTTTGTGCTTTTCTCACCTGCTTCCCACAGTGCCGGCCTGTGGCCTCTAGAGCAGGACTGCACTTTACCGACTGCAACAGCGACACAAGTTCGTGTTTCCTAAATTGTCATTAGAACACTGCCATCACCCAGAGACTGTATGAACGAACGATTTATGAACGCATGTTCCTACCATGTCACTTGCTAGAGGAGCTAGCTTAGGAAGTCTCTTCTGATAAGGAGTCGCGTATGCTGAAATAATCTCTACGCTTGCAAGCATCAAGGAGTTGCCCGCCGGGCAAGACGTAGAAGTGGGGTAATTCAGATGCATGATCTTGTTCGTTATTAATGGACCTGCCCCCGGCGCCTTGGGAGAGTACTGGCGCAGGACCAGAGTTGAATGCAGGTGCAAGTCAAGGCCTGGTGGCGCTGGTAGCTTCCCTGACTAAGCAGCGACAGTCTAGGGAGCTAGGCCTCAGTCTTCGACGAGGCCTGCAGGAGAGCTCGGCAGATTACCCACACGTGCGCGTCAGGGGACTCCAGGCCCTTGGAGCTGTGGTGGACGCAGCCGCAAGCTCAGAAGCCTGGGCCGCCCTCTTTTGCGAGAGCCAGTGTTACCAGGAGCTACAGAGTAAGTGCTCATCGCACCCAGCCGTTAAGTGCTGAGTGAAGTTCTTCCTACGCTCCAGTTGGGCAAGCCAGTTGTTCCTGTAGCACACCTTGTGTGGCACACTTTTAACTTCCCCCGACGTATCTTAACGATATCGAGGTCTGGGGGCTTGTTGCCTGCTGCCTGCTGCCCGCTGCCTGCTGCGGCCCTGCCTAGTAGTCCTCTCATAAAAACTGCCTCTCTTCATGCGAGACTTGCTTGGAGGCAGCATTTGCAGTGGCATGGCAGATAGACTCGATGATCCACAGCGTGTCATAGATGTAGCCTGCGGCCTGTCTGCCGAGTTCGCAAGCACACAGGCAGCCTTGGCAACACACGAGTGTCAGGAGCAGCTCCTCCTCCTCCTCGAGCTTTTGTGGTGGTGGTGACAGGATGCCCGACAGCTCCTTTAGCAACGGGTGTGATCGGAAGAGAGTGCCTGCACACGCGTCTGGGATGGCTTGTCTTTCTGCTCCTACGACACAACAGCGGGCTAGTGCAGTGAATGAGCTTGCAGGCCCATGGGCCTTCTCACTCTCTGCTCTTTCAGCGCAGCAAACAGGCAGCCCCTGATTGATCCCACCCACTCTCATGTCTCACCTGACGATGGGGGGCACACACACACTCTATGGGACACACTCACCACACACACACAGACACATACACAGACCCTCTGAGGGGCACACACTCATGACCCCCCATGGGGCGCACAAACACACGCACGCCCCCTCACGCCCAGCACGAGTGCCCATCCTCCTCCATTCAGCACTCTGATGGTCGCGCGCGCTCTGCCTGCATGCCTTGCACATCTCAACGCAAACGCAGTCGTGTCGAGCATCTGCGAGCACTCCCTGGGGCCCCAGCAGAGGCCTCCTGGGGCTCCACAGGATCCCTTTGCGGGGAGGCCGCCCGCTGCCATCTGGCACGAGAGCACGGAGGAGGAGGTGGTGACCTCCTTGCGGCTGCTGGAAGGCTGCTGCCTGCTGGACTCCACCAGCCGCCACGTGGCGGCTCAGCACTCGGTTGCCAAGGTCCGGTTCCGGCCCCGCTCCCTCCCCACTGGTGCCTTCTGGCTTTGCTGGTTTTGGACAGACCCCGCTCTGCGTGATGGCTCTGCTCTCTCTTGCAGGCAAGGGCATGTGCTGTCAGCGCGGGGGCTAGGGCTAGGGCTGATTGCTCTCGCTGCTCATTGGCATGGGTGCCCTACCTGCCCTTGCCCCCTCACCTGCGCAAGCTGCGAGGATGGGAGCTCATGAGCTTACGCGTCACGGGTGGGCGCTGGGCGTCCGCGTCCGCGCGTGCGTGTGTGTGTGTGTGTGTGTGCATGTGTACGTGCGCGTGTGTGCGTGTCAGTGTCTGTGAGTGTGCGACACAATATTCTGTTTGGCTCCTATGTTTTGAGTGTTTCCACAGGGTGTCCAATAATTTTGCTTTTTCCCTCTCTGCCAATAGTAGTGAGTGCTTGTCATACTTGACAAGCTTTCGGCAGAGTTTGTTTTCGCACAGAGGGACGCGTGGCCAGGCACACATTCACTCTCGCATGCTGAGTCGCGATCACTAGCGCTACCAGCCTCATGGTCTTCACGCGCTTGCCTCTGGTCGTCAGTCATCTTCTGGCGTGCGCTCTCTGTGCCCCTTCTATGGATGCATGCACGTAACGGCCTCTCTCTCTCCCCATCCCTCCCTCCCTCCCTCTCTGCCTGCCTGCCTCCCTCCCTCTCTGCGGGCTGCTGCCGTACCGGAAGCATGCTCGCCCAATGTGGCGTGGGGGATCTCTGTACTATCCATGGCCCCGGCACTCCTCCCCCGAGGCAGACCCCTCCGTCAAGGAGCCGGCTGTATGCACTTGCAGGAGCAGCAGGCGTCACCGCTGCTATGCCAGGTGGCACAATGCAAGGCTCGGGATCTCCCTGGAACATTAGGCTTACGCGGCCTTCACTCCTGGGGTATTATCGACAAGCCTCAGGGACTCGCTGTGACGCCAGCTCATGCGGCCTGCACACCTGTTAAATAAATCGGCAAACGTCTGCCAACCCCCAGATGACCCGAGAAAGCATCTGAAGGTGCCCAATTCACTTTCCCTGCGCCCCCTCTGCTGCTGTGTGCAGGCACTGGTGGAGAGGATGGGCCGGGAGGGCTGCACGGAGGTGGAGGCCATGGCGTGCATGGATGCCCTCCTGGCGGCCCTTCTTGAAAACCCCCCCGCTCTTCAGGTGGCTCTTGCCTTTCGCTTCCTGCCGCTGGCCCTCCGGCCTCTGCTGGCCACTGATGCTCTGTGCTGGCGACTCATTTCCTCCCTTTTGCCCCCTCCCCTCTCCTGCATCCCCCCCTCTCTTGCCTCCTCCCTTCTCTCCTCTCTGTTCCACCCTCTTCTTTCTTTTTTCGCATGCTCTGCCGGCATGGGGCAAGCTCCTGAGTTGTTGGAGGCTGCTGGTGTGGAGCTGGAGGGTGGCAGGAATTCGAGGAGTGCAAGGGAGTGAAGCAGATAGGGCAGGTTCTGAGGGACCGCTCGAAGCCACTGCCTGTCAGGTAGGCACGCGCTCATTCTCGGCCGCGCTGGTGTGTTTTGCTGCTGGGCTTCGCATGGAGGTGCCGTGAGTGTGGGAGACACTGCTATTCGAGGCCTGGCTCATAACTGTTTCCATTGGGGTCTGTGGATGTGATGGCAGGCAGGCAGGCAGGCAGGCAGACAGGCAGGCAGGCACGCTGCCGAGAGGCTGAGCTTGACAGTGTGTGTTTGAGTGTGTGTGTGTGTGTATGCGTGTATGCGTGGGTGATCTGACGACGCAGGCTCAAGGGCGCGGAGATGCTCATGCTTCTTCTCAACCAGGTGCTTCCAGTCTCCGCGCCCGAGTCCTCGCGCTCTCTGACCAAGGACGGGGCAATTGAGGAGCTCTCGGGGGTGATAGGCGCCCTGGCTGCGACCCTGCTCAGCGACATCGACTTTGAGTCGACCGCCGCTGGTCTTAACCTCCAGAGACAAGCCGAGCGAATACTGGATGCTGTGGACTAAGCTCTGGGGGGCGGGCTACAGAGCATGGGCCAGGAGTTTTCTTCTGTTGTGGTATCTAGTGCCTCTTAGGGAGCCGGTCGAGGACTTAGAGACGTTAAGGCTGGAGTCCTAACACCTCCACTACTACCCAGCTCCTAGATGCGAGTGTACATAGACAACTGGCTTCACTAGTATGTACTTGTCCAGCCTGCTCGAACTCGGCCTGAACTGGGGCATCAAGAGCTGGTGTACAACCCGCTTTTCACCTCCTTGGTTGTTTAGGAGTTTTTAAGAGGATACGCTTCGCACTCATGGACAGCACTAGCAATGCCCAGCCGGATAAGTATTTTGTGAGAAGAGCGCCTCACTGAGACCTTGTTTTTGCCGGAAAAGAAGAAAAATTACAAAATGCTTCACTATGTAGGGTGACCCTGCGGCTCTAGACGGCCTTGTTGTCCAGCATGAAATCCAGAATGCCATTTGATTTGGGGGCATTTGTGGTGCATACAGGCACTTTTTAGCACAGTCCGCGGCGAGTTTGTCGGAATAGGTTGATATGTTGTTCATGGGTACATGTGCCCGTGACAAATCTCCTCCAAAAGGTTTATGCAACCGGAGTTGTTTACAAGAAAGTTGATATTTAGTTGAGTCTATTGATGTTTTAAAAGTCGGTGGCTGATTACATGCTACTGCAGTGCAAGCAGACTTCTGCTGGCGAACTGCACATTAGCAGCACTTCTCTGTACAGGACCACGCTATGCTATAGGATTATGAACCATGAAGGGGAGAAGATTACAACAAATAAAGGCACGCAGTTGTACCCATAGCCCCGTGAATGAAAGCTCAGGCAAAGAATTTCGCGGGTTTACGCATCCTGCATAGCCTGTGTAGCTTCTACACAGAGGTGCCTCCCACTTTCTGCTAAGATGCTTTTGCTCTTGCGGACTGGCAGTCCCATGCGCGCGTCACGGCAGCTGCTGCCCTTGCTTCGTCAAGTACCTGCCAACACAGGCCACAGACAGAGCAGCAGCTCATGACCACACGGGTCCACCAACACTACTCTCTAGACTGCCCTACACTTCTGAGACGGACAAAGCCAGCAAGTAACAACTTTGAGCATCCTGCATCGTGTTCCGCCAACGCACATCGCACTGTATGTATCGTGAGGGGGGGGGCTGCCAGCCCAGCCGAGCTGACCCGGGCCACGTGCTGAGAGGCCCAAAAACCCCGGCAAGGATGCATGCGATCCTGCAGGAGTGGTGTTTGTATCACTCCCCGCGCGGGTGACGAAGCGGATAGGCAAGGGCTAGCAGTAGTACCTCCCCGTGCGAACGCCTGCCTGATACCAGGCAATGAGCGCCTCCGCCATCTCGCCGCTGCAGCCCTTCACGCTTTCTCCAGAGCCTGCTGCCACAGAAGAGAAGCCGCAAGCAAGCACAGAGGCAAGATGCCTCAGCACAAAGTTCTTCAGAACAATTGCTAGCTGAGATCCACCTGCTTCGGGCGGGCGATGCTGCTGTACTCGCCTTACTGCTGCCGCCCAGCACGACCACTTCTTCCATTTTGAGTAGCACATGCCGGGGGAGTGACAGCTAGCGGGTGCACACTACTTTGCCCAGGCCCAGCGTCTCCCCCTGGTCCCCAGAACTGCTCAAGCAGCCACCGAGTGCTCCTGCCTAGCAGCAGGCCAGCTCCTGCCAGCACGTGAGGGAAACTGCTGAAAGCTCTCCAAGTTACCACAACCTGCTGTAAGCATACAACCCCACGAATCACCCCCGTGCTGAATCACCTGCACGCATCAAAGCAGGCTGGCAAAACGGGCATAAGCAGCTGCTACTCCGCGGAGACCTCCGCGCAAGTGTACACTAGTCAGAGGCAAACGGCCACGAATGGCGAGCACGAAATCCTTAGAGAGAAGGGGGCGCACCTTCGCCACGTGCCGACACCTGGAGGCCAGCCTGCAGCCCCTGCCTGAGTTGATCGCACACCAGACCCTCCAGCTCCTTCATGACACTCGTTGCACCCGCAGCACCTGACGGCGCCAGCTGGCCACCTTCTGCCTCCAAGAGAGGTGCCTTTCCTCCCCCCTCGCCAGGCAGCCTCAAGTCCTCCGACGGCCCTGGCGCAGGCGGAGCCTGTGCTTCCCACTGCCCCCGAGGCTCCTGATGGTAATGAGGAGGAGGAGGAGGAGGAGGAGGGTGGGGGTGGTGGGACAGGAAGTGGCAACAGTAATTACTGTGATAGGCAGGCGGGGTGGGCGCTGCTCCGTACGCCAGGACATGTCCAGAGTGAGCGCATGCGCGGTGGTGCTGGCTCTGGGGCCACCACGGGTCGGGCGCTTGTATTGGGCCCCACGGGCTCGTCCAATAATGTTGCCCGGAGGGGAGAGGGGCGGGCTGCTGGTGGTGGTGTCCCCAGTGGCTGCCACATGGCGCGGAGGCCGCCCAGGGTGGAGGAGGAGGATGAGACGCGTGGCAATGGTGGTGATGGCCGTGGCTCAGCTGGGGGGGCATGAACTGGTACTGGTGCCCTGCAGCAGCACAGGCGCACCTGTGCTGTTGCATCGTCATTTCATGCACGCCCCAAGCTGCACCTGCCCCTGCGCCTGCTGCGTCCCCCCAAACGCCACCCCCTACCGCCTGCGCAGCCTGAGCATCCGGCAGTGATGGCGGCACAGGCTGCTGCTGTTGGTACGTCCGATGGGAAGGGGCGCCGGCGCTGTCTGGATGGCCCGCGTGCCAGGTGGCCGTAGCAGTGGCGGCAGGCGTGCTCTCCCTGCCAGGCGCTTGTGGATGAAGCGTGTGTGCTGAGCCCGCCAGCGCTGGCGCCGGCGCCAATGGAGTAGTAGGAGGAGGCTTTTCAGCGGCAGCTACAGCTGCAGCCGCATCTGCCTGGGAGGGGGCCTGGAGGGGGTGCTGGTAAGGATAAGCAGCTCCGGCAGCATGAGCATAAGCCTGAGCATAAGCCTGAGCGTACGATGGCAGATGATGGTAAGCCTGAGGCTGTTGCGCGGCGGTGTAATGCCACTGAGCAGCGCCGGCAGCGGCAGCAGCTGCGGTGGCCGGGGCAGAGGCGTAGTACTGGTAGGGCTGCTGCTGAGCCGCAGCGTGCTGCTCCCCGAAGGGGGCCTGCGGATAGTACCCCCAGTACTGCTGCTGCTGCTGCTGCTGCTGGGCAGCGTCATAATAGTAGCTGCTGTCGTTGTAGTAGTGGTCCTGTCCCACGGAGGGGGCTCCCCCTCCTGATGCTCCATAGGGCCTCGTTGCCTGCTGCCAGGTGGTCTCAGGCACCCCCCCTCCTGGAGCTGCATGCTGCTGTGACGACGCCTCCACGGTGCCCTCTGGTGGGGCGCTGCCAGAGGGGACAAGAGCCGGCATCTTTCCAGCAGCAGCACTGCTGGCGGCGCCACCTGCTCGTGCTTCCCCTTCTGTCTGTCCCACACTTGTAGCTGCTCCTGTTCCAGCTCCTGCTTGTGCTCCTCCTGCTCCTCCTGCTCCTCCTACTCCTGCAGCTGTGGCTGCTGCTCCTCCAGCGGTGGTCGCAGGTGTTTGTGCTGGTTCTACTGTAGAAGAGGCACCAGGGGCAGGGGCGTGGGTGGGTGGGAAGTTCAAGGGCGCCGCTGCTGCTGTCACAGCAGCAGACGAGGGAGCAGAAGAGGAAGGCTCCTGCTGCTGCTGCTGCTTGATGTCTGTGTGCTGAGCGGTCGGTTCAGAGGGCGGGGCCTGCTCATGGTGCTCCTGCAGCTCAGCTTCTTGCCCTGGCAATGGCTCCGCCTGGCTGGCTAACACTTGGCTGTATCACACACAAGATTCTCTCGCTTTGTTGTTAAGATACTAGCACCAAGGAAGTGCCGCTTTTACGACGCATTTTCGCTTGCACTCTCTTTATGACGTCAGTATATAGGTGGTTTCCACTCATGCCAGTGCAAGGGACCAGCGTCTCGGCACAGCTGAGGACACTCAGCCATGTCAGGACAGCTAGTATCTGACACATCTGCGACTACGCATGCAGAGAGCCTCGGCATGACGTCAAAGAAAAGCGTCGAGCAAAATTAGCTCTTGAAGCCACGATTCGTGTCGTACTACACAGATCTACCTCATCAAGCTATGCAAAGGCGGTGACGTATGTAGGGGCCACTCTTGCTGACATTTGACAACACGGGACTCCATCCACACAGTCATAAGAAATAAAACAAGCACATAAGTGGGCTGCTCGGAGGTAGGCTGGCACGCACCTCCCTTGAATGCTGTCCCCAGAAGAAGCTGTACCCTGGGGGGCTTTGTTGCTGCCAGCATTTTGTTGACTCCTCGTCCGTTCTGAACTCCTCTGCTCAACTTCCCCAGTTTTCAGTCCATGCATGACCTGAACACATACACGTTTTGATGTAAATAAACAGCGCTGAAAAAACCCCCTCGAAAGGTCAACTTCAATTTATAAGAAAGTTTATGGGAATTCAAGCACGAATTTAGAACCGTGTCTAAATACCTTGACGATGAGCGCCAGCACAAACACACTCAAAGCCAATCCATACTGCGTACGACAAGGAGCAGTGAAACGCCATCAAGTAAAGACATAGCCTTACCAGATACTTAGAAACAGCGGTCTCGAACGCTCGGATTAGAACTCTATCGTCCCAGGGACTTATCCCCATGTCGTCACGAGCCATGGACTTGCTAGTGAAGCCTATATAGATATATGCACCATAAACTTCATTCCGTGTTGCAAATAAGCACACTTCCTGAGGCCTTTTGTGAGGAAATTGCAAGAGCACCACGTCGGAGCAAGAGGCGCAAAGATTTGCGGAGTCCGCACTGGCTCACTGGGATGAATGAAGGTGGAATGCTACGAAGTAAACGATGTAGAACACGCCAGAAAAAGCACCAGATGGTCACCGTTCATTTCGTGCCTAGTCCTGGAACATAAATAAAGAAAGCACGATTGTGTCGACCCCATCACGTTAAGCAGGATCATGTACGGTAAGGTGTAGTTAACGTCGAATGAAAAAGTACAACCGCAACTGTCGCACTGCGATGGCCCTTACAGGTCTCGAACCTGTGACCTTCGCGTTATTAGCACGACGCTCTAACCAGCTGAGCTAAAAGGCCCAAGTTGATACAAAGATGATTTTTAACTATATAAATCTATAACGTCCAGCAGCCATTATTTCTTTTAGGAACAAAGCTCTTTCTCATGTATACAGTAATGTTCTGCATTTAATGTTCTCAAAATGCCACGAGGTGAGAAGCGTATTTAAGAACTAGTGTTGGACAACAAGTTGACCACACACCAGATACATGGATGCTGCTCGGAAGATAAGCTGGCAGCCATGGTGTGGGCCCTTGGTGGAGCTCCGCTCGGTGGGGGAGTATGAAGGTTCGCCTGTTCAGCTTGTTTGCTTCGTGCAACAGGCTATTCCTTCCCAGGTATGCATATCCAATAAACGAGCGTTCAAATAAGATTGCACTGCTAAAACTTACTGATACAGGCTGATCCACCAGTAAGATGTACACGAAGAATGGTTCAGGAGAGCCGGTGGTGTTACGCACCATGTACCTTCCAACCAGGTCAACGTACTAGTACAGTGACCGCACCAGCGGCCTTGATCACCATAGGACAGGTCCATGTTCACAACATCAGGCGAGGCACTACAAGGGCAATAGCTATGCACCGCTGACCCCTTCACTGTTCAGAGTCGAAGTCTCCGCATGGCTGGCACCAGAGAAGCACTCCCTTTTTTATGAAGGATGGCAACCTTCTTGCTGGTGGATGTCTTGCACTACAGTCATGCCTTGTGCTCCTGAGGTTCCTCCTGCCCGGCCATCCCTGGGGGGACGTTTGCCGCACACCAGGAGTAGGGCTTCGTTCTTCAAGCTACCAGCGACAAGGGTCATGCCTTTCCACGAACCTGCTCCCCCCTTTCTCGGACACGCAATGTCAGCACAGCGTGGGGCTAGTGCTGGTGCTCACCTGACCCTCGCAGCTCACAGTGGCACGCCGTTCAGCTCAAGGTGCAGCTGCCACGACTCCACGCACCTGCGCTCTCAGCTCAGCTGCAAACCGAAGGCTTCCTCACTAAGGAAGTAGCCGAGGCCAGCCAGTCTCGAAGTGTGTGTCCCAACCATCCAATAGTACGCCTCAGGCACATGCAGATCCACATACATAAGCCAATACACCATGCCACTGCCCAGGGTATGCAACCGTCTTCTGCTCCTTCTGGCCAGAGGAATCTGACCAGCCGACCGGCCGGTGAGCCGTTCAGCCAGTCGGTTAAGCTGCCAAGCAGCCAGTCAGCCAGCCAGCCAGTCGGCCAAGACAAGGGTCCACGTGTGCGCGTGTGCCTGTGCGCTTGTGTGCGTGTGCGTATATGTGCATCCGTGTGCACGCCCGGGGGGGGGGGGGGGGGGGGGGG
>WELA01009486.1:120925-138660 GCA_009602735.1 Mesotaenium endlicherianum | reverse complement strand
GGGGGGGGGGGGGTGAGGCGCCAGGTGGTGGTGACGGCCAAGGGGCGGGTCACAGCTAGGGCAGCGCTGAAGGTGGGCGACGAGACGCGCAGCTACGTGGACGTGTGCCTGTGGGGCCGCCTGAGCCGCGTGGATCTCGCCGTCGGCGACGTCCTCTTCCTCGCCAGTCTGCACCTCCCCCCTCCCCCTCTCCCGATCGCCTTCCTCATCTCTCCCTCTTCGTGTCATGCCCAGCGCACAATCACAGAGACAGACACGCGGACCCACGAGGGCCACCGGGTGACGTAAAGTGGAGAGCAGCAGTGCAGCCTGAAGCAGGGAGGGGGATGGGGAGGAGAGGGGGCTGCTTGCTTGCTTGCTCCCCCCCCTTTCAGCTAACCATTGAGTGCCCATGGAAAAGGCCCGGGCTGGTGGGCGGACGTGTCTGCTCTCATGCAGCTGTCGCCCACTTGTCTTTGGCAGCTTGCGAGGTAGCCAGCCCCTGTCCTAGCAAGGCTTGACGGCGACAGGCTCGCTCTGCGGGGCTGGCCCCCATACACACACGCATGCAAGAGCAAGCCCGCAGCTGCTCTTGCGCGGCGGACGGTATGGCGCGTGTGTGCTGTCACATGCTGCAGTTGTCACCCGGGCTCTCACGCGCTGCATGCCCGCCTGCCAGGCTTGTGGGTGCAGCATGCAGCGTGCAGCAAGGCGCGCTTCTACGCTTCCTCGTCGCTTGGGGGTGGGAGGTGGCCCCTGTGGCCTCCCTCCAGAGGGACTAAGCTACGTGCGGAGCCGCAACCAGTTGGTGGCGTGACCCGTGCCATGTGTCTGTGTGACCTGTTAGTCGCTTGTCCTCTTTCTGACTCCTCTTCGTTCGTCGGTCGGCGCGCGCCACATGGCAGACATGGCGATCAAGACGTTCAGGGGGCGCGTGGAGGCGTGCACGCACCGCAACTCCGACGTTGCGCTGCTCGCCAGGTGTCGCCACCTCCTCGGCCCAGACGGTAAGCCGCGCTTGGGGTCGTGATCCAGACCGATGACTGTTCCTTAGACCTCGACCCTGCTTGCTCTCAGCCTGCTGGATCCTTCAGCCGTACACTGTGAGCTGAAATCTGCAATTAACCCTCAGGCCTGAAACATACCCTCAGCCCTGAGACAATCCCTCAGTTCTGATGTAAGATCTGATTCCTGAGACATGGGCTAAGCCCTGTCAGGAACACTTATCTCTGAGATACATTTTGCGCTCTGAGAGCAACCCGCACCTCTGAGAGAAGCGCCCTAAGCCTCGCCAAGAGGCGTAGGCCTTAAGCCCCGGATGCACCCTGCGCCCTGAGCCCTGAGCCCTGGGCTGCGAGGCCTGAGCGCGTGATGCCCGGCCCACATGAGAACAGGAGTTTGTGGATACGTTCAGGGGGGGCTCAGGAGGTTACAGTCGGGCCGGCAGCTGCAGGTGGTGATGGTGGCAGTGCGGGCGTGGGGCAGAGTCAATCAGTCAGTGCCTTCTGCCGCCAGCAGCCCATGAGGGCTCAGCCTTGCGCCGCCATTGCAAGATGACTAGCACCCTTGCGCGCAACTGCAGGCTTTGCAGGCAGTTGGAGGGTGGCAGGGGTGAGCACGAGCACGCAGAGAGCGCGCGCGCGCATGTGTGTGTGTGTGTGTGGGTGGGTGGGTGTGTGTGACATGCTGCTGGTGAGCAGCACATGGTGTCACACGTTCACATTCCCCTGTGCAATCATAAGATCCACGTGGTTTTTCTCTTCGCCTGAAGCACGGCACCCATATGAGATTGGGCAGATCCAAGAAGTCTGCCGTCAAGAGGACAGGCCGAACCAGCCAGCCAGCCATGAGCTCAACTCGCGTGGCTGTGACTGTGTCAGGCATACAGGACGTCGAGGGGCTGGCCGACAGCTGCCGGGCCGGCCCGCGCGTGCGGCAGCGCCTGTTGGCTGTGCTGCAATGGGCAGCCAGCACACAGATAGTGCTCCTGCGGCTCGCGGAGGCGGCGGGCGAGTGCGAGCCGCCACCTGTAAGCCACGTGACGCGCGCAGCCAACGCCGGCCTCCCCTCTCTCAGGCTGCACGGCCCCACGACTGTTGGAGGAGGAGTCAGGGGGGGTGACCTTGCATCAGGAGGAGGAGGTGGAGGAGAGGCTGCCAGGTGGCACCTCCGGGAGGGGGGCAAGCAGGAGCCCACGGACGGCATTCACAGCGATGTGCGGTTAACCAGAGTCAGGGTGCGGTCGCTTGCTGAGGCCGTGGGGCTCCTGCAGCAGCCAGGTGGGTCAGGCCTCTCCCACGTCTCCTCCCCCGTATGTTTGCACGCTCCTCCACCACCACCCCCCTCCCGCCACTTCCAGGCCAAGCCCCTCCTCCTCCTCCTCCTCCTCCTCCTCCTCCTCCTTTACATATCCGTCGAGCCAGCTCGCTCAGCTTGGTGCTCCAAGTGGTGGTGTTTTCTTCCTGCCGTGCGCTTGTGCTGGGTGAGGTGCTGCCTGGAGTGGATGTCGCCTGGGGACAGAGACGCTGGGCGCCTGGCGCCAGGTGGTGCCACTGCGTCCAGGCGGGCGCGTGCCTGCGCACTCCTGCCTCCAAAAATCCACGCGGCGTTTGCGGACCTTGCAGGGGTTGGGCAGCGCTTTCCCTGCTTGACAGCTGGCGCGCTCGCAGATGGATCAGAGCAGATTTGACACTCGCGCGCACTTGCTGTTCTGCACACCCACTCGTTTTCATCTAGGGGGGGAAGAGGGGTTAAGTGTTTGCTAACACACGTGGGCCCTCCTCGTGTATGTGCTGCCTCTGGCATGATCTCTGTTGTAAGCAGGCTGAGGCTATGGGCGAGCTCAGGGACCCCCTGCAGTTTGTGCTCAGGTTGATTGTGTTGGCCGTAGAAACTGCTTCAGCGTCTGGTGCCAGCCACGTCCAACTCGGGGACCCTCACCCTCACCTTCCCCTTCCCCCTCACTCGCTCTCACTGTCACCCTCGCCCTCACCCTCATTTTAAATTTGTCATGTTCGCTTTTCTCCAGCTGTGGTCAATTGTGGAGCCTGGGTCAGCCAAATTATCCTCCCGAATCCAGGCGGCCTACCAGCACCTGACAGGTGGCAAGACGGCGTGGCTCTGATGACGTCGAGGGGCACCACGACCAAGAGGGGGCGAGCAGCCATGGCCTCGCTGGTGGCCTTCGGATGCTCCATGTGCGGAAGCGTGTCGCAGCCTCACAGGTGCGCGACCGCTCTTTGACTGCCGGCAAAAGTCTCGGTTGTACGTATGTGTGAATGAGTGTGGGTGTGGCTGCCGTCTGAAGGATGTGCGTACAATCTGTTTGTGCAGCGCCTCTGATATGCTTGTTGTTCATCACGGGGCGTCCTTGGCTTCCCTCCGCCAGGCCGTGGGGCTCGCAATGGGTCTGCACGCAAGTGTGGCTGGCCTTGAGCTGCAGCAGGCTGCATCGACGGGTTTAAAAATTGATATACGGTGGCCCCTCCCTCTCATAGACAAGGCAGGTAGAGGAGGCTGGTTTGACAACTCGTCCTTATAGTCTGCGTTATTCTATCACCATCTGCAAGGATCTCACATGGGATGATTCTTTTTCATGGAATGGACGTGGACGTGGCAGGATAGAGTGGCCATGCGAGTGCCACTTGTCGCTCTCGAGGAGCGGACAGCACAGCAAGCTGGCAGCAGCCAGGAGCATGACGTGGATATATCGGCCCTTTTGGGTATGGCACAGGTCCCACCATCTGCGGCGCATCACAGCCACTGTCGCTTTGAAAAGTTCTCCTTTGCGTCTTCTTCCTCGTGCCAAAAGTCTATGCGAAGGCGTGTGCTCTGGCAGTGCGGGTGAACACGGGTGCTCATGTGGTTGCAACACAGAAGGGCACTCACGAGCCGGCTACGGAGCATCCTAGATGAGTGTCGAACCAGTGGTTTTATGTTGATGCCGATCAGGTTTGAAACTTTCCAGCTGACTTAGTCTGTTCTTGCCCTCAATTAGCTGCTGTTCTTTATCATGAGTAGGACTTTTTCCATTTGTCACAGTCACCAAAGTGTCGGCCTCTGACTTGCTTGCAGTCATTTTTCACGACGGAGGTATTCCGTGTGCCCCTTACTCGCACTCATCTACAAGTGGACGTCAAAGGCAACAAAGGCGACAGAATCAGAGAGCGAGTGCAGTGCTCGAAGTATGGGAGTGCTAGAAAGGGAATGCTCTGAGTTCTGTGCTTTTGGGCAGATTAATGTACATCCTTAGAGCTTCTTGATAGTTGTGCTGATTTTGTGAGGTGTGCAGATGCAGCTGTGGGATGAAACATCCCAGGTGTGGGTGCTGGTGAAGGACGATATCGCAACTCGGCTTTTTGGAGATATTACAGCAACAGACTTCAGGGAAGCTGGGCAGCGCAGAGATAGAGGGGGAGCAGCTTTCGCCATGGTTCCCCAGTATCGTGTCACTAGGCAGGCAGCAGATCATCAAGCGCATAAGCAAGTCCAGGTGCAAAAGTCTGTCTTACAAGAAGATGATGCTGATGCAGAGGCGCTCCTAAGGCATTGCCTTGAGAAGGTTGAAATGAGGAGTGATGGACCTGTGCAAGCCAAGTCCAATCCTCTTACAGAGAACCCCTATCAGATTGGGATAGATGATGGGGGTTTTGCTGGGTTTGTTGGCAAAAACTTCAGCTCACGTGCAGTGCAGGCGCCAGGGCTTGATGGAGAAGGGATTTCAGCTACAAATGCAAATGCGAAAATGTCATATGGAGCAGAAGTGTCAGGCAGCTTTGCCACTGGTGAGCATATTAACATGGGGCCTACAGGGGACAAAGTTGCTTCTGCTTTGGTAACAAAACGTGAGGAGTCAAAAGCCAGGGTTCCTGAGGAGGATAAAGCCCATGATTGGTTCTGTATTCAGGAGCGTAACAGGCATCCAGTGGAAAGTAAGGAAGTTGAACGTTGCGAGGGCAGCATGTTACAAACATCCAAGGATGTTGTAATTTTAGCTTTGATGAAAGGTCTTGTAGCTAGGGGTCAAAACAGTAAATATGAGTGCACAATTACCAATTACCAGGTGGTACAAAATAGTCCGCATATTGGAAAAGGAGTGCCCTTTCTGCATTCGTTTCTCTTCCCATTACCATCAACTACGTGATCATGTTTCGAGACAGTGTATGCACCATGATTTGTGCACTTACATGTTCCTTCTGTTGCCAGAATGTGGACTTCATATCATGCAATCATTGACATGTACTTTCGCGCGCGTATGATCTTACCCAACCTACAAGATTGTGTGAAGAAAATACCCACTTCTTAATAAGGAAAATATTCATAGGAAGGTGGGATACTACTGCAGAATTTAAAAGAAGTCAATACACCCCAATTCTGTGTGGAATTTCCGGCCGCAAAGATCACACAAATATATATGAATAATCCCAATCATCAGAACCATCGAGGTCCTGGCTGAATTACAACTTTTTTGAGTAAGTACAAGATTCGAAAGTACAAAAGTTGAATCTATCTGAAAAGTATACAAACAATTACACAACCTGTGTAAAAACTAAAATCAATCAAAATTAAGGGGAGTATTTCCCATCTCTATATTACAGCTTGCGAGACTATGTCACATATTCTACATCAAGAGTCACATACATTTCATTCAATGCTCCGCATTTTGTATACAATTTACTTCAGTTGCACAATGTCCAAATTCTTTACTGGCGGACATCGGGGTTGTACTTGGCCTTCATCTTCTCGCGGTTGGGGGTGGTGAATGCACCCTTCTGCTGTACAGAATCACCTCCCTCATCACCTCCAAAAGCATTCTTCACAGCCTTCACTGCATCCTCAACTCCCTCCTTCACATTCTCCTGAACAAAGAAGATAGCAATCCCCACCCCTCAATGCACACAGGTGAGACTTCCAGGATTGACAAATGTAATGATCACCTATCGACGTATAATAGTAGACTGGCTGCATATTCAGGTCGTAATAAAGTTTCTGCATCTGATGACTTCAACGCCTACCCCATTTGCGCTGTCAAAATGCTCCACATATGTCACAGGTCAATATTTCCCAAGTGGATAATGCCACTTTTTACTGCTGCTAAGGGCTTTGGCTGATCAGCTGCCCAACAATTTTGGCAAAGATGCATAAAATGCTTTACTGCCAATGCCAGACATTGGCCTTTCATGGCCACCTGGACCACAGAGCTGCATTACAACAGAAGCATTTTCTGCTGCTAATCATTTTGTACACTACATGGTCAAAACATGGTTTTGCAGCCCATATTCACGTTGAAGCCAGTGCAGGACAAGTCTGAGGATGGGCTACACATGCTCAATCAAAAGCAGCTAACCTTCCCACTTAGGACAATCCAGACTAAGTTTTAAAAGACCAAATGAACTACTGAAGATAGCACACCCACATTTTTACAAGCCTATGATGTTAACAGTATTGTCCAAGTCACTTACGATGCGTCACTCCTACTTAGGAGAAGTTAAAAGGAGATGACACTCACCACAGCGCCTGCTACTCTGTCACCAGCATCCTCCTTGTTGGCATTGGTGACAGCCCTAACTTCTCCTCCCTTTCCTGTCATGCGTCCCCTGAACTCTCCTGCGGGGGTAACATCTTGCTGGTCTCCAATGGCATTCTTTGCCTTGTTGAGGAGGTCCTGAGCTCCGTCCTTGAGCTCATTAAGTCTGTCACCAGGCTGCTTCTCGGCACCTCCTCCTTTCTGCGGCAGGCAAAGGGGAAACGTCAGTGGCAGGTGTAACTCCGATTTTGCAGGTACTGAAGCAAGATTGTGAGAACAGCGAGGAACGAACGATACACTTCCAGAAGCCGTGACAGAAACTGAACAGCTACACCAAAGACTGCCAGAATTACTTACAGCGGAGCGGATCACAAGACGGCATGATTTGCTTGGGGCAGCTGATGGGCGAGCTGTCAACCTGGAGCTGCAATATGATACAAAATAGAAAAGGGCTATGGATGAGAATGAGGCCGGGCTATGGATGAGTCAGGCACTATTTTATGCTTCAATGCTAATCAAACGGCTGTCAAGCAAAGTAGTATATGCATCTACAGACAGTTCATGGTATTTTGGAAACAAGGTGATGGGAGTTACTGGAGGAGCCAACACAGTATACAGATTAGCATGTAGCCCTCTAGAGATCTAAGGACTCAAAAAATGTACCAATGATGAATGCCCAATTGTTATATTAAGTCTCACGAAGTAGAAAGTAATTGAGAAGAACTGTGACTGGCTGACTGTGAACGCTCTCTGAATCTTCCCAATTTCACACACCAGATGCAATGTAGTATGAGAAACATACTTGGATGCGGCTGATTGAAAGGAGACGGCCGCAACTGAAGTGACGGACAGAGCGGATGTCATTGCCAACGAAGCCATTGTGAAAACCTTCTAAAATACGTTGAGAGCGAAGTGTAATTTGTAGACGGCAGAGTACAGTAGTATGGATTAGATTGTGGATGAATGAAGAAACCTGTGCACCATATCAC
This sequence comes from Mesotaenium endlicherianum, assembly GCA_009602735.1. Taxonomy (NCBI): domain Eukaryota; kingdom Viridiplantae; phylum Streptophyta; class Zygnematophyceae; order Zygnematales; family Mesotaeniaceae; genus Mesotaenium; species Mesotaenium endlicherianum. The sequence continues at coordinate 131,166 of WELA01009486.1, read as the reverse complement.
TTCATATAGGTACACCAGAATTTCCCGGATTACCTCCCCGCATCAGCAAGTCTTCCTGTAGACACACGCGTCCGCCATAGAACAACATGTAACTCACAAATCGACCTGCTGATCGCATTCGAAAGAGATACAGATCTGCAGAGGTCGCTGGCAGTTTTCCATTTGCTCCTTGCATACCAAAAGAAGATGATAACGGCGATGTTGATCCAAGCTGGGCAGCAGGAGGTGCGAATGACACTTGGGCATGCTTGGGCATCAACTGTAGATGTCGTCAGCTTGTGACAAGCTCGCAAACTTACAGACAATGACCCACGTATCACTATGCAGAAATCAGCAGTAGGTGGCATCAAATGACAAGTGGCAATGCAGAAGTATTTCTCGAACAGCCATGAAAAGGTCGTAATCTGTTTTTTCACCTTCATGTAAAGTCTTCTATCCTCGAGTTCCCAATAATACCGTCTGACATCGTGTAACTAAATGGGCGGTCGGAAAATATGGTTAACCAAGGAAATTGGCAAAAGAATATCGAGGTGTGCGCTACTTGAAGCTTCCCCTTCAGCCTTCCCCTTCAGAGGAAAAAAGACTCGCCGCTCGACTTCTGTCGCCCTACAGCACCCTACAGGGCTGTGGCGAGCAAAAGCTACCCGATGTCGGTGGCCCTTACATGTCTCGAACCTGTGACCTTCGCGTTATTAGCACGACGCTGAGCTAAAAGGCCTGCTCGCGGCCGACTTGGAATATATTTGTTTTTCAAATACAGTTTGTTCCTCGTATTTTATGAGAATTTGCAAATGGCTACATGAACACCTAAAATATTGCAATAAGAATGTACACAGTTGAAAATACAAATTGTTTCAGAAAAAAAAAGGAAGCACACCATAAGAGTTTAACAAGGAAAGACAAGGGCCATGAGGATCATGGACAACGATAGGAATATGCATGAAAAGTTAAGGTGGCAAATGAGAACATACAAAACATGTATAAGGGCCTGTTTACAATGGACACAGCACCATTATTCAACGACGGCGATTGCGATATTGAACAAAACTGCAAATTACACTTTCAAACGAAGGGCATTATTTAAAAATGCGTTTGGTTTACAGAGCATCTCGTGGACATATTCAAATTGTTATTGTAAACTCCCATCCTCGCGATCTTGTGCGAATAGTAAGCGGATTTCGTGAGGGTGCGAGGTTGGCACGGAAACAGAGGGACTCGTCGTCAATGACGTGAATTGAAAAGTTCAGTATTATTGAACGAGACGCCAACTTTCGTTCAAAGTTGATGAGCATTTCTATATCGTACAAACCACTGTAAACCACTATATTACGCGTCATTTTTCAAATTGGCATTGCCGTACAATAACTTACGTTTTGTTCAAGAATAATGTACGAAAAGGTCCACTGAAAACAGGCCCTAAATCCTCCTTGGCGGTGCTTGAAAGGGAGAATGTTTGCCAAAAGTAGATATATTAATAATATATCTTAGTGGTTAAGCTATACATATTTGTAAGGGAAGCAAAATCTTGTCATAACACATCCGTGAAATGAACATTATGGTCGTATGAATAAATACTTCAAAAATAGAACAACTGAAGTGAGATGTTGTCGTAGTAGTCTTTCTTTTTGCACTTCGATATATTTTAAACCACTAGTTTGAAGGTTGTGTGGCTCAGTATGCGCTAAGAATTGGCTACAATATGTTGCTTTGTGCATTTTAAGAGCTATGCAAGATATGAGCTTTAGTAACATTCTCAACTTTTGTAATGAATCACTTCATTACTTATTTAATTAAATTGTATATATATACAACCCTAAGTAAGTATTATGTCAATATACTCACATGTGCGAGTTCATATAAATGAATGTATGTCGATGTAATGCGAGTTTACTTACTTTGTCAAAAAGGTCAGCAGGATGACTTTTGTATCATAGTATAGTTTGCTGAGATTTATATATCAATTATATATAGGATATAATATCTGTAGGTTGACACGTAGTAAGCTCGCTTGATGTTAGTCAATATACTTAGCTTCAGTACGCTGAGGATAGATATATTCATTTAGATTATTATTTGTAGATTGGCACATGTGACCGTAGTTACTGAAAGTCGGTAGATCCTCTGAGATTCAGTAAACCGATGTCCTACCAGTGTGATTAACTCCTGGGTAGGCGGAGCCGTCGTCAGTCAACTGAACAATTAGGAATTCAGTTAAAATGAATCGACCTACCAAATAGGCGATTACAATTAATTAAGATATTTATATGAGCAAGTAATCTTTATGGTGTTTTCTGTTAATTGATTTAAATAGAAAAAGACCACATACTAGCAGTGGACAATACTCGCAAGTCAAATGCAAGTAAACTAGCATCAATAATGCAATCGATAAACTCATACATAAGCAAGGCTAGAAGATAGTGCATATCAATGGCTTCTCGCCTTAGATCCAGATCTCTCTCAGTAATCAGTACAAGAGAGTTGGCCTCGTTTCCGAATGCCGAACTCGAGGGCAATACCTAGCATATGTACATGGAATGAGTTTACTGTTCAACGGCCAGTGCGATGGCACCGCCTACCCAGGAGTTGACCAAGTTGGTAGGACCTCGATTAACCAAATTCACCGCCATCTCTCATCATCCCGAATCGCCATCCATCCTAAGGATGTCATCTGGCCATTCATCTAGCACACCACACTTAGATGCATATCTAGGCAGTTCGCTGCTACCGGGAACGGAAGTCAGCTGGCTGTCAAAGAATGTGTCAGCAAGCTGACCTAAGTTGACTTCAGCCTGCTGCTCCCGGCTGAGTCATTAAACTGACTATTTTATAAAGTCCAACGGACTAAATATTAATTAAAGTTCAACAGGCTGAACTTATTTAACTATTATATATAGATGGATATTATATCTACCAATATACTGATTGATTACAATCCCTCCAACTTAACAGGTTGTCACCTCGACAAACCTAACACTGGGTACATGGTTTTCCCCAACTGAAAGTACTGATCTCCCTCCCATTGTCCCTTGCTCCAACCCTGATACCTAACGGTGGGGATCACGAGTAACAACGTGCTGTGCCTTTTGCCCTCAGCCTACTGCCATTAGGAGGGAGATGTCCCTAGGGCCCCATGGTCAACGGAGCCAGACCTCCTCCTGTCTTAAGGTCTCCTGAAGCCTGGGGGATCCACGTAGGGTGAAATGAATCGTCTTACCAAATAAGCGATTAATAAATTAATAAAGATCTTTATATCAGCAAGTAATCTTTATGGTAATTTCCGTTAACTGGTTAAACGGCAAAGGACAACACACTAGCAGTGAATAATACTCGTGAGTCAAATGCAAGTAAACTAGCATCAATAATGCAAATCAGTAAACTCATACATAAGCAAGGTTAGAAGACAGTGGGCATCAATGGCTTCTCGCCTTGGATTCAGATCGCTCTCAGTAAGCTGTACAAGAGAGTTGGCCTCGTTTCCGAATGCCAAACTCGAGAGCAATGCCTAGCATATGTACATGGAACGAGTTCACTGTTCAACGGTCAGTGCGATGGCACCGCCTATGTAGTGAAACAGATAGATAAAGTACTGAGTAAAACAGAATACTTTATCTATTCAAGACAAGGATCTTTGAACACAAGTGGTAGCTTCTTGAAAGAAAGATGGCTTCTTGAAAGTTAATATATTTCTAAAATTTGGCCAGTACAAAAGTGATTCTAAAATGTCTTTCTATGTTCTAGCTCTTGTTTATATACTTGCTACATAAGTAATTTCTAGGAAGGTGTATGTTGATGTTTTGGCACCCAACACATCCCAAAACTTGCCACCTCTTTCTAGAATAATGTACACATGTCCTTTTGACCTAAAAATGGCACATTTGACTTTTGCCACATGGAGTTCTTCTAGGTCTTTCCTCTAACTTCGAAAATGCCTTGGAAGGTTCAAAGGACATGAACCAAGTTACTAGAGTACCTATTCACACTTGACTCCACACAATACTACTCCAAATATATTTGAAAACATTAAAATATATGCAAACTAATATATAATAACTCAAATCACTACATCACCCCCCCGATAGAAAAAGCGACGTCTCGGCGCGTCAAGTCAGGTCTTACACATGTGGAGCAAACTAGTCAACAGTTTCAAGTCAGATGCCACACATGTGAAGAGGACTAGTCAAAGGCGCCAAGTCAGGTGCTACACATGTAAGGTAGACTAGGCAAGGTCGTAGATGGTGTGACCTTATTGGCTAGCCTACTCCTTAATGATAAAGAAAATTGTACAAGTTGGCTTAGAATCTGCCACGAACTCAAAAATTCATAGCGGCCAGAGAACTGCTCCAAATATGAAAATTCGAGTGCCAGACGGACCGCGTCGGAGAACTCTACCGGGTCACCAAATTTGAGAGCATTCTCATCTTTGGAGTGTCGTTGAGAGCTGAGAGAGTAGGCACTCCTCCAAATCTGTGCAGAAACTTCTGAAAATCATAAGTCCTTCTATACTTCTCCAAATTCTGCAAACTAAGTCTCAAACTGGGCGCTGTAAGATGTTCTACCAGAGTCTTGAGTTTCAGAGCATTCCAAGTTCAGGGGAGGGCACAATGTCAGAAGGCATATTCTGCCCTAACAATGCCAGCAGCCTGACCCCCTTCTACTTAGAGCATCATATCTCTCTCACCAGTGCTCCAAATTAAGCAAACTTGGACTCTAAATGACCGGCTACTCATGGACTACAGCCAGGTAAATTTTCAGAATTTATTATGAAGAGACCTATCGCCAGTAGCATTTTTAGTTTTCTGTCCAGAAACTGCAAGAAGAGAAAAGTGTCTAATGTCATTTTTTCCTCTTTGTGGTTCTTGCATGCTGCCTCCAAGGGGTCTTCTGCTGCTTCCTGATGGTGGCAGGCTGCCTCCCTGAAGTCTTCGGGCTTCTAGTAGAGAGACTTGGGGCTGGTCCAAGATGGGGGTTGGCGGCATGGAAGCGCTTCAACTTTCTCTGAACTTTGTCAAGGTAGTGCGCCGCCACCCAACTATTCTCCGAATCTGGATATCCTTTCCACTTGATCAAGTATTGCTGCTGTCTCCTGAAATTTCTCATAGCCACTATGTCTTCCACTTCGTACTCCAAATGATCATCCACTATTGTTGGGGCTGGTGGGGTTGTCACACGTCCTGGGAACTTGTTGTCGGGTTGCACATATGGCTTGAAGAGGGAAGCGTGGAATACGGGGTCGATGTGCATAGTCTGGGGAAGTTCTAGCTTGAAAGCAACGGGGTTGACTTGCTGGATAATCTTGAAGGGTCCCAAATACTTGGGAGAGAACTTGCTGCCGGCAGGCCTGTTGTTCAGGGAAATGTTCTTGGATGATAGTAACACGTTGTCACCCACTCTGTACGTAATTTCTCTTCTGGATCTGTTCGCCACTCTTGCTTGAGCATCTTGCGCGTGTTGTAGAGCTTTCTTCGCTGCTGTAAGGGCTGCTTCTAATGTCTCCATAAAATCTGTGGCTGCAGGTACTTCATCATGGCCAGCCGTGAAGCTCAGTGGCGTGGTCGGATGGAAGCCATAGTTGAGGAAGAATGGGGACTCTTGGGTAGAGGCCTGCGTAGTGTTGTTGTAGGCAAACTCGAGGGGGGTCAAGTACATGTCCCAGTCTTGCTCGAGGGTAGACACGTAGGCCTTTAGAGAGGTCTTTAGGGTACGATTCATACGCTCGGTTTGCCCATCTGATTGTGGGTGGTAGGCAGTAGACATATCCAGCGATGTACCCAAGTTCTTGAAGAGATTTTTCCAGAAATGGCTTGTGAATCTTGGATCTCTATCTGACACAATTCTTGATGGTAGTCCATGGAGTCGGAAGATGTTGTCAAAGATGAGTCTTGCAAGTTGTGGTGCTGTAGCCTTAGTCGTCGTGGGAATAAAATGAGCCATCTTGGTAAGTCTGTCCACCACCGTGAGTATTGCATTATGGCCTCGAGGTGTCACGGGCAAGTCCACGATAAGGTCCATTGAGATGTCCGTCCATTGTCTTTCGGGGATTGGTAGTGGTTGGAGGAGTCCTCCCGCCTTTTGCGATGATGGCTTGATTCTTTGGCATGTGTCACAGCTCCTGCAGTACTCCTTGACTTGCTTAGACATGCCTGGCCAACAATAAGTCCTAGCTAGAACGCCCGTGGTCCTTAGGATTCCAAAGTGTCCTCCAAGAGGGTTGTCGTGTGCTTCTCGTAGAAGCAAGAGCCGGAGGTCTAAGTCATTAGGAACACATCTCTGGCCCGTATCTTGCCTCACCCAATAATTGCCTTCTTGCTTCTTGCATGGGTCCAAGGCTGCTTCTCCGTTCTTGTAGTAAGGGTCTCTTTCATAGGCGGCTGAAAATCGAGCTTCCAGATCTGTCTTCAGGGATACCATCACTGCATTTAATTGCAGTCTTGAGAGGGGGTCAGCCGGGTTTGTCTTGCCGGGCTGGTACTGAATCGTGATGTTGTATTGTTGCAAGTATCCGCTCCATCTTGCTTGTCTCCTTGAGAGATACGGCTGCGTTTGGAGGTGCTTTAACGCCTCGTGGTCCGTGGTGACCAGTACTTTGCGTCCTTCAACGTAGCAGCGCCAAACCTTCAAGGCATGTACAATCGCCAATGCCTCTCGCTCCGTGGTTGTATAATTTTGCTCGGCTGGATTTAGCTTCCTTGACTCGTAGGCGATGGGCTGCAGTCCCTTGCCTTGGTCTTGAAGCAGGATTGCTCCTATTGCATAGGAAGATGCATCGGTGATGACGTGGAAGGGCCAATCTGGGTTTGGACTTGGGAGTGTGAGCACCGGGGATGTGGTCAATCTTCGCTTTAACTCTTGAAATGCCTCTTCCTCTTTCTCGGTCCATGTATATAGCCTGTCCTTCTTGAGTAGATCTGTCAGGGGGGCTGCTATGTGCGAGAAGCCTTGGATGAATTTTCTGTACCAATTGGCAAATCCCAAGAATGACTGGAGTTCTTTCTTGGTCGTGGGGGTTGGCCATTCCTCCACCACCGTGGTCTTCTTGGGGTCTATCTTGATGCCATCAGCAGTCACGTGGAGACCTAGGAACTCCACTTCTTGTTTGGCAAACTCGCATTTTGACTCCTTCGCAAACAGCTTGTTTTGCTTCAATACTTCAAGGACTTCTTTCAAGTGTCTCGCATGCTCTTCAAGGGTCTTGCTGTAGATAAGGATGTCATCGATGAATACCACCACAAATCTGTCCAACATGGGCTGAAATATGGTGTTCATCATAGTCATGAAAGTTGCTGGCGCGTTGGTGAGTCCAAATGGCAGGACCATGAACTCAAAATGTCCATATCTTGTCCTGAATGCCGTCTTCTCTATGTCCGGTTCTGCGATGCGAATCTGGTGGTAGCCGCTCCGTAAGTCAATCTTCGTGAAGTACTTGGCTCCAACCAGCCGGTCCATGAGCTCATCCATGCGCGGCAGCGGGTATCGATTCTTGATGGTGATCTTGTTGAGGGCGCGATAGTCCACACACATCCTCAAGGTACCATCTTTCTTCTTGACAAATAGCACCGGGGCTCCAAATGGCGACTTGCTAGGTCGAATGAAGCCATGCTCCAGTAGCTCCTTGATTTGCTTCTTGACTTCGTCTAGCTCCGTGTATGACATTTTGAACGTAGGCCGAGAGATGGGCTTGCTTCCGGGCTCCAACTCTATCTTGTGGTCTACGAATCTTTTGGGGGGTAGGCCCTTGGGCAATTCCGGGGAGAACACTTCTTTGTAGTCCTCTAAGACTTCTTGTATCTCCTTGGGAACGGGGCTGCCTTCTTGACTCTCGATGTCTTTCTTGATGTCTTTTGGCGTGATCAAGGCCAAAAGAAGCTCGTGTCCCTTCCTCACAAGTCTCTTGAGTTGGAGGGCGGACAATAGTATCTCGTGTGCCGGCTTCTGGATGTCTTGGGTCTGGATATTCTGGATTGCGCGCAAAATACAGATTCTTGAAGTGATGTCATTCTTGATCTTGATAGTACCGGTCCTCCAATCAACTTGGGGGTTGTGCTTGGTCAACCAAGGCGTCCCTAGGATGACGTCGTACTTGCCCAATTGCATGGGGGAGAACACTACTCTATCCTTGAAGGACTTGATAGAGAGTGCCAAGGGGTACGTCTTCTTGGAAGGGGTAGTATAGGAGAATCCATCGGGCATCATAATCTCCTCGTCGTGGTCAAGAGTTCGCATAGTAATACCGTGCTTGGTGGCAAAATCTGCAGCAATGAAGTTGCCTTGAGCTCCGCTATCCACCAAGATGTGGACCTTCTCTCCTCCAAGGTAACCTCTCAAACTCATTGGGGCTGGAACGTCGTCTTCAACGGGGGTCTCCACCTCACTTGGCGTGTTGCCTTCTCGTGAAGTGGGTCTTGGGGTGGTAGGCTCCTGGCCTACCGGCGCTGTCCGTTTTTTGACAACTTTTTGGGGCATGAAAGTGCACGATGGCCCTTTTCCTTGCAATAAAAGCATAGTCCAGCCGTCATGAGAGCTTCTTTTTCAGCCGGGGAGAGTCTTGCTTTCACTCCTTGCTGGTTTCTTGCATCATAAGTGTCATTGGAGGGTCTTCCACTCTTCCGGGCAGCCGCGGGGTCCCTTTTAATAACTCCGATTTCCATGGGTGTGGGTCCAGATTCGGATGTGGAAGGGGCTGCGTACACCCGCGTCGTCGGTACCCGTGAAGATGAAGGCACGGAGTGCTTGAAATCCAAGGTATCCACCTTTTGGGCCACTTCAATGATCTTTGAGAAGTCCGTCAAGTCGCGTAACTCCACTTCCTTTGCCACCTTGGGTTTGAGGCCAAAGATGTAGCGGTCAATCTTCTCCTCGAGAGACATGTTGGGGATCTCAAGAGTGAGGGCGTGAAATCTGGATGTATACTCTTGAACGGACGTCGTTTGCTTGAGATGGTGGAGCTTTCCTCGGGCAATCTTCTCCGCATTGATGGGCATGAATTGCTTCTTGAGGGCCTCACGAAAATCTGCCCATCTTGCATATGATGGTGGGGGCTCTTGGCCGAGCATGGGGTGCGCCATAGCTTGATATATAGCCGCTTGATAGTTACGCCACCATGATGTTGCTGCTCCTCTAAGTAAGGTAACGGCAAAGGGAACGTAGTCCTCCTCGGGTACTTCAAGGAATGCGAGGTACGTCTCCACTTGGTAGAGCCATAAATTCAGGTTGGCACCTTTCCCGGGGTTGAAAGTGTCGGGTTTGCCGGGCTTGATGAGTTTCCTTGCTCTCGTTGGCTCTTGTGGAGGCGCTTGAGCCGGGGCTGGATTTTGAGCATTGCTCGCAATAGGGGCAACCATGGCAGCCATAGCTTCTCTTGACGCTTGCACGGTTGCTTCATAGGTGGCCAAGCCCACTTGGTTGTGGACGGTCATTAGGAAGGCTGCCCACTCATTTGCGGGAACTCCTTGTGGTGGGGTCAACTTTGCTATAGCGGCTGCCACGGGATTTGACGGTGCTCCTCCTTGTGGTGCTTCTTGTTGTTGGAGATTTCCTTGAGTAGGCTCTCCCATCGACGCTGGAGGAGGGTGTGCTCCTCCTTGTGGTGCTTCTTGTTGTTGCAGATTTTCTTGAGTGGGCTCTCCCATCGGCGCTGGAGGAGGGTGTCTTGGAGAGGAAGGGCTTCCTTCGAAAGCTTGCTGTTGGTCTTGAGGATCGGCCATCTTCTTGTGCTACCAAAGTGCCTAGCTCCGATACCACTGTAGTGAAACAGATAGATAAAGTACTTAGTAAAACAGAATACTTTATCTATTCAAGACAAGGATCTTTGAACACAAGTGGTAGCTTCTTGAAAGAAAGATGGCTTCTTGAAAGTAAATATATTTCGGGATTTTGGCAAGTACAAGAGTGATTCTCCCATGTCTTTCTATGTTCTAGCTCTTGTTTATATACTTGCTACATAAGTAATTTCTAGGAAGGTGTATGTTGATGTGTTGGCACCCAACACATCCCAAAACTTGCCACCTCTTTCTAGAATAATGTACACATGTCCTTTTGACCTAAAAATGGCACATCTGACTTTTGCCACATGGAGTTCTTCTAGGTTTTTCCTCTGACTTCGAAAATGCCTTGGAAGGTTCAAAGGACATGAACCAAGTTACTAGAGTACCTATTCACACTTGACTCCACACCATACTACTCCAAATATATTTGAAAACATTAAAATATATGCATACTAATATATAATGACTCAAATCACTACA
>WELA01009486.1:43826-120920 GCA_009602735.1 Mesotaenium endlicherianum | reverse complement strand
GCCTACCCGGGAGTTAACCACGTTGGTAGGACCTCGGTTAACCAAATCCACCGCCATCTCCCATCATCCCGAATAGCCATCCATCATAGGGATGTCCTCTGGCCATTCATCTAGCATATCGTACTTAGGTGTATGTCAAGGCAGTTCGCTGCTACCGAGTACGGAAGTCAGTTGGCTGTCAAAGAATGGGTCAGCAAGCTGACTTATATAAACTTCAGCCTGCTGCTTTCGGCTGAGTCATTAAAATGATAAGTATGTAAAATCCAGCAGACTGACTATTAACTAAAGTTCAGCAGGCTGAACTTAATTAACTATTATATTTAAATGAATATTATATCTACTAATATACTGATTCATTACAATCCCTCCAACTTAACTTGTTGTCGCCTCGACAACATTAAACTGTAAAAGCCTTAAAGAAAGGAACTGACCCTGACCAGCCTCCCCTACTGACTGTCTTTTCAGCCTGTCACCTTAAGGGGTTGTTCCTGGGGCTTCAGGGTCAGGAGACGGAGATCTGGACCTAGATCTGGACAGCCCTCTAGGTCTGTCAGCTGGCCTTCTAAAGAACCCTGTTTGCTCTAAAGTTGGACCTCGATTAGAACGAAGGATAGTAGCCTGCTCTTCAACCACTTGGGTGTTGATCCCCACATAGACAGGCATTCCGGTAGGATGCTGAATTACATTGGCTAGAGGTACATGCCCCTGAGCGGAGGAGGAGGCCGGCATATCTCTGGCCCACCCGCGTGTCCCTCTTCTGGCACCCTTGTCCTCTGGGGATTTCTGCCTGTGTCTGCTGCCCAGTACAGTCAGATCAGCTTCTTCCCCTGCTTGGGCAGGTGGGCTGGGGGAGCAAGCGCGGGGTTCAGTCGTTGCCATAACGGGGATCACATTCCAAATACCTGGTCGTGGTTCTTTAGGAGGCGCCCCTGCCCGCCCCTGGGTATCCTGAGTACCTGCTGCTGATGCTTCTCCTCTGCCTTGTTCTTCTTCCTCATCCTCCTCATCCTCCTCCTCGGAGAGAGTAGGGGTCTCGTCCACTAAGTCGTCCTGCTCCCTAGTAGACATGGAGTAGTCTACCGACCTCCCTTTCTTAGGGCGCGCTGGAGGTTGCTTGGCCTTCAGCCTGCTGATATCTATCCGGCCTGCATTCTTTGCCCATTTGACAAAGGCATGCTTTCCCTTAGAGAAGTAGTCTCTTCCCCTCCTCCTATGCTCCTTGGTCTCTGCATTCATATTGCTCAGGCATCCATTCAGCCTGGGGTCCCAAGGGGCAATGTGAGGTGGTAGGATGAGATAGCCGTCTAGGCCATAGTGGAAGTCATCCGGTTGGGCTCGGTCACACTCCTGCTTCTTATTTGTGACGGTCATCCACCTCCAGTCTGTTGGCTGCTGGTAGTACTGGGGTCCGTGCTCAGCCTTCCTCAGTTTACACGGGAACCAGTGGGGAGAGAACATCTGCTGTCCTGCTTCCCTGGCCAAGTACTCCCAGCTCCTTCTCTCAACTTCATTGTAAGCTGGCAGGAGTGTGAGGTAGAATACCGTATCCTTAAAGCTATCGGGCCGCATGCTCACCATCCGGATGAGTCTCTGATCTCCCACTATTCCCGGTATGGGGACCGGCTTGTCCTCTGAATCATCTGCAAGATACCGGGCCTGCTCCGCTGTATAGCCCACCATCTTGGCATAATCTTCGTAGAGGACCACACCAGTGTGTGTCTCGATGTACCTATCCAGTGCTGCAGCCCCTTTCCCCAGTAGCAAAGTTGTCTGTTCCAGCCTGTTGATCACCTGGGCTGCCAGCAATGCTTCCTTCAGGTTATCAAAGTTTCGGCCACCCACCACAGTATACCTTTAAGTGGCCAAGCTCTTCTGTCTGTCCGCTTCAATCTTTTTCCTTTTTTCCTCCTCTGCCGCTGTCGCTTCTTCTTGTTGTTTCTTCTGTCTCTCCTCCTCTGCTTTCCTGAGGTTTTTCGCTTCCTGATCCTTCTTCCTCTGTGCCTCTTCTGCCGCCTCTTGTTGTCTGCGGACCCTTTCTTGTTCTCTCCTGGTGAGGGACGTCGCCGCCAGCTCCTTCCGGTATTGCTCCATTGTCCTCCTGGCTTCTTCTGCCTTGCGCTTTCTGTCCTCCTTTTGTGTGGTGGGCGCCATCCTGCACATGTAACCAGGGCACAAGTTAGTAGGATATGGACCTTTGTCATAGGGATTGCAGGAAGTATGTTAGTATTTAGTATAGTGGCTTCGCTGCTGTTTACCTTACAGGATGATTGCTAAAAGTTGACGTAGTTGCAATGCGCTAAACATAAACGTATGATTGTGTTTTAGGGTCAGTTAAGTGATGTAGTGTTGTGCGAGGCCCTTTTTTCCTTCAGCTCAAGGTGCTTTATGTGGGCCAGGCTGTCCCCTTTGTCATTATGCTGACACTTAGGATTCACGTAACTGTCCCTTTATCGCTCTCGCTCACTAACTGTCATATATTTTCCCCTCCAACTTAAATGGAGACAGGACCGCCTGTCACCTTCCCGTGTCAACTGAAATGACAGTTATGAAGGGACTCCAGCGGCCCGGAGGTGGAACCGTTTCAACGCCCCTTTGGCATTGGTCAAGTGGTCCTTAAATTCCCAAGTGTCCCCAGAGGCATCGTAACCCTTCCATCGAATGAGGTATTTCATGACATATTTAGACGATCGACGGACCGAGCGAGCGTCTAAAATCTCATCTACCTCATATTCCACAGGGTTGCCGTCCCGGACAGCGGGGACCGGTCCCGGTTGGACAGGTAACCGACCTGTGAACAGTGTATCACCTTTGATGTATGGTTCCAGAAAGGAGACATTAAAGACCGGGTGACCCTTGTATTCAGCTGACAGGTTCAATTTGTAAGCATTTTGAGCATTAGCGTATTTTGTTGGTTTTCTTGGGCCTTGTGCAGGTTTCGTTGGACTTCTGACAGGGTGTCAGCAAACTCCTGAGTTAACTGGAGGGAGACCGGGTTGTCAATCCCTTCAGGGCAAGTTAAAGACTCCCCCAGTACATCTAAAGGAGACTTAGGAACTCTACCCAGGCTGAGTTCAAAAGGAGTCTTGCCCGTTGACGTGTGCACCGAACTGTTGACCGCAAACTGAATTTGAGGCAACAGGTCATCCCAATTATCTTGTTTTTGGTTGATATATGCTCTCAGCACCTTTTGCAGAATTCGGTTAGTTCTTTCAGTCTGCCCATCAGTCTGAGGGTGGTTTGCTGTGCTGAGCATCTGTTTGACTCCCATTAACCCCATTAAAGCTCTCCAGAACTTAGAGGTAAATTTTGAGTCTCTCTCTGAGATGATTTTAGAAGGGAGCCCATGTTGGCATACTACATGGTTGTCTCGCTGTTTCGAGTGCAGTTACTTTGACAGTTGTGGGGATAAAAATGACCATTTATGTCCATTTATCCACGACTACCAGTATTGAATCATGCCCATTGGCAATTCTTGGTAGTGAGACCACCCAGTCCATGGATATAGTTTCCCAGCGTCCAGCTGGGATGGGCAGCGGTTGCAAGAGACCTCCGGGTAGTGTGTGCCGAGACTTATTTCGCTGACACTGGTCACAGGACTTGACATATTTCAAGACCTCCCGGGGTAACCCCTCCCAATGATAATGTTTTGCCAGTTTGCCAACAGTTTTGGCCTGCCCCAAATGTCCACCCAGAAGACTGTCATGCGCTTGACTCAGTAAGAGAAACCTTATTTCCAAGTTATTAGGAATGACCAGCTTCAGCCTGCCTGAAGTGGTTTCCGTCACCCAGACCCCTCCCTTGAGCTTATACCCGAGTGCAGTAGCACGACACACATTAGTAGTGGGGCTGGGTTCAAATGTTGGGTCAAAAAGGAGGCTTTCCTAAGTTGTTCAAGGAAGGACTTTTTCACCTTTAGTGAAGTGAGTGCACACAGGACTTTATCTACAGCATGCTGACTAAAGTTCCTTTCTTGCAAGTCAGGTCTTCTAGAGAGTGCATCAGCAGGATTCAACTTCCCTGGTTTGTAGTCGATCTGGACTTGGAACAGCTCCAGCATCAGGCTCCAGCGGTTCTTCCTCCTCGACAGCTTGGACTTCTTCTGAAAGTGAGGCAGAGCTAGATGATCTGTAATCACCTTAAAAGCTTTACCATGTAAGTATGCTCTCCATTGTTTGAGCACATGAATGATAGCTAGCGGCTCTTAATCATGCACTGAGTAATTAATCTCAGCTGGATTAAATTTCATAGACTCATACAACACAGGATGCCACTCTTGCTTTACCTTACCATCCTTTGTGGTTTTGTCAGCAGGCTGCAACAAAATAGCACCCATAGCAAAGTCAGAAGCATCAGTAACCACCTGCACAAGTTTGCTGGGGTCATACACGGCTAGTACTGGGGCATGACAATGAGCATCTTTAAGGGTCTGGAAGGCAGCCTGCTGCTCGTCCCCCCACACATACCCTATGTCTTTTTTTAATAAGGTCAGTCAGTTTACTGGCCTTTGCAGAATAATTCTTCATAAATCTTCTATAGTAGTTAGCCAACCTAAGGAAGGATCTAACTTTGGAGACAGATTGTGGTACAGGCCAGTCCTTTATGGTCTGGACCTTCTTAGGATCCACACTGATGCCTTCTTTGCTGACAACATGGTCTAGAAATTCAATACTTTCCTTGAAGAAATCACACTTGCTCATTTTAGTATACAATCGGTTTCTTCTCAGAGTGTCCATGACTGTCTTTAAGTGTTCAGCATCCTGAGCTTCATCTTTAGAGAAAGTTAAAATATCATCCAGGAAGACTTGCACAAATTTATCCAGATAAGGTATGAAAATGTCATTCATAGCACCCATGAAGGTTCCAAGAGCATTAGTTTGTCCAAATGGCATCACGTTGAACTCATAGTGTCCTCAACGTGCGCGGTAGGCAGTCTTGTGTTCATCCCCCTCAACAATTCTGATTTGATGATAACCACTCTTGAGATCTATCTAACTGAACACTTTAGCACCAGACAGGGTATCAAGCAAGTCCTCAATTCTGGGTAAAGCATACTTGTTCTTTACTGTAATTCTGTTAAGAGCTCTGTAATCAACGCACATCCGCATACTCCCATTATTTTTCTTAACAGAGAGGATGGGTGCGCCATAAGGTGATTTACTGGGGGAAATGTAACCATTCTCCTCAAGCTCTGCAATCTGTGTTTTCAACTCTTCGCTCTCCGCATAAGACAAGTCATAAGTGCGTTGCCAGGGTGGCTGACTCCCAGGTAATAGGTCAATTCTGTCATCCACTTCCCTTTTAAGAGGTCATCCTGGAGGCATAATAAAAACATCAGTGTATTGAGCAACAATTTTTGCAGCAGTAGGGTGCGCCGGAGGGCTTACCTTTTTCTCAAACANACCACTTCTTCAGGTTGAGGAGGTACCTCTCTTAGCAGCAGACAGAACATTCTGTCTTCCTTCTGGTTCCAGCTTTCGATGAACTCTATTGCATTCAGCAATTTGCATCCTCCTTGAAGCCTCTCCTTTTCCTTCAATNGGAAGCCTCTTCTTTTCCTTCATTTGCCATCCACACAGGACAAGAGGAAGAGCACTGGTGGGTGCCAAGTCAGTCTGCCCATCACTGGCTCCTCTCACTTTAACTGTACCTCTGCTCCAACACACTTCGGCTTGATGTCTATTAAGCCAGGACCTGCCTAGCACGAGATCATAAAAGCCAGTGTTGGGTCCCTCAAATGTAAGCGTTTCAGTTAGAACTGCAATGCCAGAACCTAATTGGACCTCAATAGGCTCGGTTATAACTCCTCCCGAGATACTTGAGGCATCTCCAAGGAGTATTCTATTCCCTTGGGTGACAGTAGGCAGCCTTAGCCGCTTAACTAAGTCCTTATGGATAAAAGTATGTGACGCCCCTCCGTCATCAAATGCCCTCACCTTCCTACCTGCAATCATGCAATGCAGTAGGATAGGGGGGACTGTCTTTTCCTGACTTTGGCATTTTTCTCCTGACTTAGCAAGAAAATGTTGGACATCAGGTGGAACAAGATCATCCAGAGTGTGCACTCTCTAGAGATCTATATTGTTGATGGTCTCCTTTTATCTGGTTGTCAGGCATGCATAGTGAATCCAGTTCAGCAGGACCCATAATACCTGCTACGAGGGCAGCTAGTGACGACTCACTATCTCTAGCATCCTCACAGTGAGTAGACTGGATTACTGACTGTTGCTGTCGTTTAAAGGCTGGTCTTTTCTCTCGACCTTCGGGAGGTGCTTGACTGGACACTGCTCTCTGAAGTGACCCGTCTGCTGGCAATGGATTTTGCTGAGGCTGGTCTCGGCTTAGTTCTACCACCACCTCTTCTGTAGCCGCCTCGAGAGAAACCACCTCTCCCTCTACACTGCATAGCATTATACTCATACTCATATTCATCATCCTGATCATCCTCACCCTGGTCTCCTTCAATTGTATTGTAAGAATCGTGGGGCTTTTTGACAACCTTAGACACCAAAGCATTACTCTGGCGCTTGTGATTGAACTGCTGCTGATCCCAGGCATCAGCATCTTGGATCAAGTCAGCCAGTTTCTCATACTTCTTTTCAACAAAATGACCAGAGACTTCGGACTTCAAGCCATACCTGAAGTATGCTATTCTATACCGATCTGGCAAGTCTGGCTGCTTCATCATGTTCTCTTGAAACTTTTGAGCAAGCTCACTTGAAGTGGTCTGCTTCAATGTCAAAGAGATCATTGCATAGATAGCTTTCTCCTGCTGATTGATGACATCAAACTTCTCATGCAGTTTCTCGACAAACTCTACCCAAGTAGGGTCACCAAGTTGTTGTTACGCTCTCCTTTCCAATACAGCCACCAGTCTGCTGCGCTGCCTTTCAGAAGAGCACCAGTGTGCCTGACCTTCTTGTTATCTTGCAGTTCTGGGTAGTTCTCCAGCCACTGCTCAACATCCGCGAGAAACTTAATCGAGGAATACTTTTTGTTCCCCTCAGGATCATAATCGTGGGGAGGTTTAGGCTTGGGCTGACTAGGCCCTCTGCCACCACCACCAATGGTTTGAGAATCCAGTTGGTCTCTGTCTCGCAGCAGAGACATTATGATTCTCTTGTCCTCCTGTTGGGACTGATACATGCTTGCCATTTGCACAAACAATACTCACAGATCCACATTCTGAGGTGGGAGTCTAGCAAATGCAACAGTATCAGTGGCATCGACTCGCTGAGTAGTGTCCTCAACAGTCCCTCTTGCTCCTGCAGCAGCAATTCCTGCCGCATTCAGCCGGTCACGAATTTGACCTAGGGGCACATTAGTTGTACAACAGGAGGTGGGTTCAGAACATTGGCCCTTGATGCCATACGTTCCTCAAATGTTCGCTCGTCCGCTGGCTGTCCTTCCCTCCTTTCTGTATCTTCAGCAGCCTTTGCTAATCGTTCAACTTCTAATCTGGCTCTCTCCTCCTCCGCCTGCTGTGCTGCGACTGCGGCAATAGCAGCTGCCTCCTTGAAATGAATTGACTTACCAAATAGGCGATTAACAATTAATGAAGATTTTTATATCAACAAGTAATCTTTATGGTATTTTTCGGTAATTGATTTAACAGCAGAGGACAACACACTAGCAGTGAATAATACTCGTAAGTGAAATGCAA
This sequence comes from Mesotaenium endlicherianum, assembly GCA_009602735.1. NCBI lineage: Eukaryota > Viridiplantae > Streptophyta > Zygnematophyceae > Zygnematales > Mesotaeniaceae > Mesotaenium > Mesotaenium endlicherianum. The sequence goes on along the minus strand of WELA01009486.1, from coordinate 113,260 downwards.
GTAAACTAGCATCAATAATGCAATCAGTAAACTCATACATAAGCAAGGTTAGAAGACAGTGCGTATCAATGGCCTTTCGCCTTGGATTCGGGTTTCTCTCCGTAAGCTGTACAAGAGAGTTGGCCTCGTTTCTGAATGCCGAACTCGAGAGCAATGCCTACCATATGTACATGGAATAAGTTTACTGTTTAACGGCCAGTGCAATGGCACCGCCTACCCGGGAGTTAACCACGTTGGTAGGACCTCGATTAACCAAATCCACCGCCATCTCCCATCATCCCAAATCGCCATCCATTATAGGGATGTCATCTGGCCATTCATCTAACATATCAGACTTAGATGCATACCGAGGCAGTTCGCTGCTACCGAGTACGGAAGTTAGCTGGCTGTCAAAGAATGTGTCAGCTAGCTGACTTACGTGGACTTTAGCCTGCTGCTTCCGGCTGAGTCATTAAACTGATATTAAATAGAAAGTCTAGCAGACTGATTATCAACTAGAGTTTAGTATGCTGAACTGAAATAACTATTATATTTAAATGAATATTATATTTACTAATATACTGATTCATTACAATCCCTCCAACTTAACTTGTTGTCGCCTCCACAACATTAAATTGCAAAAGTTTTAATTAAGGGACCTGAACCTGACCAGCCTCCCCCACTGACTGCCTTTTCAGCCCGTCATCTTAGACGATTGTTCTTGGGGCTTCAGGATCAGGAGACGGAGATCTGGACCTAGATCTGGACAGCCCTCTAGGTCTGTCAGGTGGCCTTCTAAAAAACCCCGTTTATTTTAAAGTTGGACCTCGAGGAGAACGAAGGATGGTAGCCTGCTTTTCACCCACTTGGGTGTTAATTCCCACATAGACAGGCATTCCAGTAGGATGCTGAAATACATTGGCAAGAGGTTCATGTCCCTGAGCGAAGGGGGAGGCCGACATACCTCTGGCCACCACGCGTGGCCCTCTTCTGAAACCCCTGTCCTCTGGGGATTTCTGCCTGTGTCTGCTGCCAAGTACAGTCAGATCAGCTTCTTCCCCTGCTTGGGCATGTGGGCTGGGGGAGCGAGTGCGGGGTCCAATTGCCTCCATGACGGGGATCACGTTCCATATACCTGATCTTGGTTCCTTAGGAAGTGCCCCTGCCTGCCCCTGGGTCTCCTGAGTACCAGCTCCTGATGCTTCTCCGCTGCCTTGTTCTTCTTCCTCATCCCCCTCGTCCTCCTCTGCTGAGAGAGTAGGAGTCTCGTGAACTAAGTCGTCCTGCTCTCTGGTAGACATGGAGTAGTCTACTGATCTCCCTTTCTTAGGGCGCGCTGGGGGTTGCTTGGCCTTCAGCCTGTTGATATCTATCTGGCCACCATTCTTCGCCCATTTGACGAAGACATGCTTTACCTTAGAGAAGTAGTCCCTCCCCCTTGCTTCTGTGCTCTTTGGTCTCTGCATTCATATTTTCAGGAAGCCATTCAGCCTCGGGTCCCAAGGGGCAATGTGAGGTAGTAAGATGAGGTAGGCCATAGTGGAAATCGTCTGGTTGGGCTCGGTCACACTCCTGCTTTTTGTTTGTGACGGTCATCCACCTCCAGTCTGTTGGCTGCTGGTAGTACTGGGATACATGCTCAGCCTTTCTCAGTTTACATGGGAACCAGTGGGGAGAGAACATCTGCTGTCCAGCCTCCCTGGCTGTAAGGTCATAGGTTTATAAAGTGCATTTTTGAGTTTCATGAAAGTATGATTTGATTGTATAGTAGTATAGAGTGCATTTTTGTGGTCATTTTGATATAAAGTTCATCGAATATGGTCAAGGATTGAGAGAGTTACGGATTTCGGAAGTTTAATTAGTTTTGAGGTCGGTTGACGACTGTCCTTAATTTGCGGTGAGCGCGACCGTCGGATTGACCGACAGCGTCGAGCGATCTGGCCCGTTAGAATGAACTCGAACCTTCACGTAAGTTCGGCTGACGCGGAGTGCCGACTAGGTCGATTTACCTAGAAGTTTCGGTTTAGCCTAGCGCGTCTAAGATAGAATATTCTAGTAATGTCGATGCATGTATGTGGACGTCAATTCGGCCCGACACGTCAGATTAGACTGATCTGGCTTACTCACGAATATTCTGGAAGGGACGATTTGACGAACATTTAGGAAAATCCGTAGCTTCCTCCTAGAGAGGAGCACTTAGGCAGATAATTATAAATAGGCATAACTTCTTTGTTTCTTATCAATTTTCACTTCTGTAAATTTCTACGGGTTTGTAATGACAAGGCCTTTCATCCTAGTTCATTTGTGAGCAGTTTCTTGCTACTCAAAATGTCAAGTCATTTCTCTAAGCTTTGTTAGTGATATGCCACTGCACTCTCTAGTATGATTGCAACTAGTTCCTTTCCACGTGAGTTACTACACTTCCACTAGGGCACTCTACCCCCTTTCATCTGGTATCGCAGCGAGGTTAGTTTGCATATTATATTATGGAGTCGCAGCCGGCAGCTCGAGGAGGCGAACATGTCGAGCATGTTGAGCGCGCGGGGCAGCAGGCAGCACCAACGATGACCAGAGAGAAACAAGAGATACAAGCGATGCTGAGGCAAATGGCGAATGCAATTGGAGGAGAAGTCTACACCCAGTTTCAACAAAATATGCGCGCGGAGGTGGAGAGAATGGTGCGGGTTGTTATGAGGAACGCCGCTTCGACGAGTTCGGCACCTGCACCTATCGTGCCACCGATTCATGTTAACCCAGTGATGCAACCAATTATTCCATCCGCATCGGGAGGGCGTGCGCCTAAGCCTGAAGTGTATACTGGAGAACGTGGAACGCCGCCTGTTCATCAGTGGATTTTTGGAGTGAAGAAGTTTATGGAGTATTCTGCGCTCACGCCCGACAGGCAAGTCGCCTTTGCCATAACTTTGCTGCAGAAGAGTGCTGGAGCTTGGTACGAACGAGAAGAGCAGCTGTCTGGAGTTCCTGCTATTGTTGATCAGCTCTTTGAAAGCTTGAAGAGGCAATTTCGACCTATTGCACCCGAGGCTACCGCTCGAGATCTATTGGTCGCCTTCGTCAACGAGCAAGCGTTCAAGAGTATGTATCGCGCTTCAACGAGCTGGTGCTTCAATGTCCATCCATGCACGAGTCGGAGATGATGGACAAGTTCAAGAGGGGACTCAAGCCAACTGTGGCCAAGGAAGTGGCGCTCAAGGACCCTACCAGTCTTGGAGAAATGATGACATTGGCAACAAGGGTCGACGCTGTGGAGTATAGTCAGAGGCAGTGGGGCAGCCACAACTTTGGAGGATATCGACATTTTGGACCTCAAGCGCCAAGTACGAGTGTTCAAGGTCCAGTACCTATAGAGTTGGGACTTGTGCAGTACCAGCGCAGGCAGCAAAATTTCAAGCCGAGAGGACCCTGCTATAATTGCGGCAAGCTTGGACATCTGGCTCGAGACTGTTATGTGAAGGCGAAGCAACCTCAATAGCAAGAAAAAGGAGGACGCCAGTAAATCGTTCTGGGGTGTCTACTGGCGTGAAGACAAGAACTCACAAGGAGGTTATCCCCAGGAGCCTGCCGAGAAGCGAAAGACGAGATGTTGACAAGCCTATCATCGTGGAAGGAGTGGTCGACGGCAACAAGGCGAAGTGTATGGTCGACAGTGGCGCAAGTGCAAACTTTGTGCACAAGAAGCTGGTGAAAGAGTGGCAAATCCCTGTGCATAAGCATTATGAGCCGAGGCAATTTTGGCGAATGGGCAGAAACTCAAGTGTGGTGCACCTACGGAAGCTATTCACGTGGAAGTAGCGGGACACAAGAGTACTGAAGTTATGGAGCAGGCAGAGTTGGGTCACCATGAGGTGATATTGGGCCGACCATGGCTAAGAAAAGCCAACCCTCAAGTGCACTGGAGCACAGGACGAGTGAAAGTCCAAGGGCGTGATGGTCGAATGGAGACAGCAAAACAGGTGGAGGTAGATACGACCACAAATAAGTGTCTTCTGTCGAGCCTGTAAGTTAAGAAGCTATGTAGGGCGAATCAGGTGAAAGAGATGTACCTTGTTTCGGTGGCCCTGGCCAGGTCATTAGTTGGAGCAAGCGTGAATCCTAACAGCCTGGGCGAATGTACATCGCCGGAGGAGCAAGTAGTGGTGTCTGATCCCCTTGCTCAGAAGGAGCAGAGCCCAACTGCTCAAGAGAAGAAGCCTGCTGAGATGCCTGCCCAAATTAAGGCGCTGTTGGAGGAGTTCAAGAGCGTATTTCCTGAGGAGCTACCTACAGGATTACCTCCACAGAGAGCTATGGAGCACAAGATTGAGTTGGAACCAGGGAGCAAGCCACCAGTGAGACCCGCCTATCGACAATCGTTTGCGGAGTTGGATGAGTTAAAGAAGCAACTGACGGAGTTATTGGAGAAGGGATTCATCCGACCCAGCGAGTCTCCATTTGCAGCGCCAGTCTTATTTGTGAAGAAGAAGGATGGGACTATGAGGATGTGTGTCGACTACCGGGCACTCAACAAGGTCACCATCAAGAACAGGTACCCACTTCCAGGAGTGGACGAGTTAATTGACAGGCTTGTCGGGGCGAAGTATTTCTCGAAGATCGATTTGAGGAGTGGCTATCACCAGGTACGAATTGCGGAAGGAGACGTTTAGAAGACTGCTTTCAGAACTCGCTATGGTTTGTTCGAGTTCACAGTCATGCCTTTTGGGTTGACTAATGCACCTGCTACATTGTAATGAATCAGTATATAAGTGGATATAATATTCATTTAAATATAATAGTTAATCAAGTTCCGCCTGCCGAACTTTAGTTAGTAGTCAGTCTGCTGGACTTTACATAATTATCAGTTTAATGATTCAGCCGGAAGCAGCAGGCTGAAGTCCATATAAGTCAGCTTGCTGACCCATTCTTTGACAGCCAGCTGACTTCCGTACTCGGTAGCAGCAAACTGCCTTGACTTACACCTAAGTACGATATGCTAGATGAATGGCCAGATGACATCCCTATGATGGATGGCTATTCGGGATGATGGGAGATGGCGGTGGATTTGGTTAACCGAGGTCCTACCAACGTGGTTAACTCCCGGGTAGGCGGTGCCATCGCACTGACCGTTGAACAGTAAACTCATTCCATGTACATATGCTAGGCATTGCTCTCGAGTTCGGCATTCGGAAACGAGGCCAACTCTCTTGTACAGCTTACTGAGAGAGATCTGAATCCAAGGCGAGAAGCCATTGATACGCACTGTCTTCTAACCTTGCTTATGTATGAGTTTACTGATTTGCATTATTGATGCTAGTTTACTCGCATTTGACTTACGAGTATTATTCACTGCTAGTGTATTGTCCTTTGCCGTTTAACCAGTTAACGGAAATTACCATAAAGATTACTTGCTGATATAAAGATCTTTATTAATTGTTAATCGCCTATTTGGTAAGTCGATTCATTTCAGTGGTATCGGAGCAGTTATCACAGTCTTCTTTGTATGGTAAGGACAAGGTCTCAAACTAGCAACTCCCGAGACATGGAGAACCAGGATAACGAGAATGTCGAAAACCAGGCGGAAAGCCATGTAGCGGGAAACCGTACCTATTCGGAAGCAGTAGCGGATACTGCAGCTAGGGAGGCTGCAGATGAGGCAGCTGCTATTGCCTCAGTCGCAGCTCAGCAAGCTGAGGAGGAGATAGCCAGACTAGAAGCTGAACAAGTAGCAAAGGCCGCTGAAGATATACAAAGGAGGGAAGGACAGCCAGCTGACGAGCGCACTGTTGAAGAACTTATGGCATCAAGGGCCAATGTTCTGAACCCACCTCCTGCCGTACAACTCAATGTACCCCTAGGTCAAATACGTGACCGGCTGAATGCGGCAGGAATTGCTGCTGCAGGAGCAAGAGGGATTGTTGAGGACACTACTCAGCGAGTAGATGCCAATGCTGCTGCTGCATTTGCTAATCTACCACCCCAAAATGTAGACTTGGGAGCATTGTTCGTTCAGATGCAGTCGCAAATGGCGACCATGTATCAGTCCCAGCAGGAGGACAAAAGAATCATAATGTCCCTACTCCGGGACAGAGACCAACTGGGGTCTCACACCACTAGTGGTGGTGGCCGAGGGCCTAGTAAGCCCAAGCCGAAACCTCCCCAGGACTATGATCCTGAGGGAAACAGAAAATATTACCTGATCAAGTTTCTCGCGGATGTTGAGCAGTGGCTGGAGAACTACCCAGAACTGCAAGATTACGAGAAGGTCAGGCACACCGGTGCGCTACTGAAAGGCAGTGCCGCAGACTGGTGGCTTTACTGGAAGGAAGAGCGTAAGGCTCGGCAACTCGGTGACCCTACGTGGGTAGAGTTTGTCGAGAAGTTGCATGAGAAGTTTGATGTCATCAACCAGCAGGAGAAAGCTATCTATGCGATGATCTCCCTGACACTGAAGCAGACCACTTCAGTTGCTGAGTTTGCTCAAAAGTTCCAAGAGAACATGATGAAGCAGCCTGATTTGCCAGAACGGTATAGGATAGCATACTTCAGGTATGGCTTGAAATCCGAGGTCTCTGGTCATTTTGCTGAGAAAAAGTATGAGAAACTGGCTGACTTGATCCAGGATGCTGACGCCTGGGATCAGCAGCAGTTCAATCACAAGCGCCAGAGTAACGCTTTGGTGTCTAAGATTGTCAAAAAGCCCCACGGTTCCTACAATGCAGTTGAAGGAGACCAGGCTGAGGATAATCAGGGTGATGAATATGAGTATGAGTACAATGCTATTCAGTCTAGAGGTAGAGGTGGTCCCTCTCGAGGTGGCTATGGAAGGGGTGGTGGTAGGACTAAGCCGAGACCAGCCTCAGCAAAATCTACTTGCTACCATTGTCAGCAGAAAGGCCACTACAGAGAACAGTGTCCGGTCAAGCACCTGCCTAAGGTCGAGAGAAAAGACCAGCCTTTAAAAGACAGCAACAGTCAGTAATCCAGTCTACTGACTGTGAGGATGCTAGAGATAGTGAGTCGTCACTAGCTGCCCTCGTAGCAGGTATTATGGGTCCTGCTGAACTGGATTCACTATGCATGCCTGACAAACAGATAAAGGAGACCATCAGTAATATAGACGTCCAGAGAGTGCACACTCTGGATGCTCTTGTTCCACCTGATGTCCAACATTTCTTTGCTACGTCAGGAGAACAATGCGAAAGTCAGGAAAAGACAGTCCCCCCTATCCTACTGCATTGCATGATTGCAGGTAGGAAGGTGAGGGCATTTGTTGACGGAGGGGCGTCACATACTTTTATTCACAAGGACTTAGTTAAGCGGCTAAGGCTGCCTACTGTCACCCAAGGGAATAGAAAAATATTCCTTGGAGATGCCTCAAGTATCCCGGGAGGAGTTATAACCAAGCCTATTGAGGTCCAGTTAGGTTCTGGCATTGCAGTTCTAACTGAAACGCTTACATTTGAGGTACTCAACACTGGCTTTTATGATCTCGTGCTAGGCAGGTCCTGGCTTAATAGACATCAAGCTGAAGTGTGTTGGAGCAGAGGTACAGTTAAAGTGAGAGGAGCCAGTGATGGGCAGACTGACTTGGCACCCACCAGTGCTCTTCCTCTTGTCCTGTGTGGATGGCAAATGAAGGAAAAGAAGAGGCTTCCAGAAGGATGCAAGTTGCTGAATGCAATGGAGTTCGTCAAAAGCTGGAACCAGAAGGAAGACAGAATGTTCTGTCTGCTGCTAAGAGAGGTACCTCCTCAACCTGAAGAAGTGGTTGAGAAAAAGGTAAGCCCTCCGGAGCACCCTACTGCTGCAAAAATTGTTGCTCAGTACACTGATGTGTTTAACATGCCTCCAGGACTACCCCCTAAAAGGGAAGTAGATCATAGGATTGATCTATTACCTGGTAGCCAGCCACCCTGGCAACGCACTTATGGCTTGTCTTATTTGGAGAGCGAGGAGTTGAAAACACAGATTGCAGAGCTGGAGGAAAATGGTTACATTTCTCCCAGTAAATCACCGTACGGCGCACCTATCCTATTTGTTAAGAAAAAGGATGGCAGTATGCGGATGTGTGTGGATTACAGAGCCCTGAACAGAATTACAGTAAAGAACAAGTATGCTTTACCCAGAATCGAGGACTTGCTTGATACCCTGTCTGGCGCTAAGGTGTTCAGTAAGATAGATCTCAAGAGTGGTTATCATCAAATCAGAATTGCTGAGGGGGATGAACACAAGACTGCTTTCCGCACACGTTATGGACACTATGAGTTCAACGTGATGCCATTTGGACTGACTAATGCTCCTGCTACCTTTATGGGTGCTATGAATGACATTTTCAGACCTTATTTGGATAAGTTTGTGCAAGTTTTCCTGGATGATATTTTAATTTTCTCTAAAGATGAAGCTCAGCACACTGAACACTTAAAGAAAGTGCTGGACACTCTGCGGAAAAATCACTTGTATGCTAAAATGAGCAAGTGTGATTTCTTTAAGGAAAGTATTGAATTCTTAGGCCACGTTGTCAGTAAAGAGGGCATCAGTGTGGATCCTAAGAAAGTCCAGACCATAAGGGACTGGCCAGTACCACAGTCTGTCTCTGAAGTTAGATCCTTCCTCGGATTGGCTAACTACTATAGGAGATTTATTGAGAATTATTCCACAAAGGCCAGTAAACTGACTGACCTTACTAAGAAAGACATCGGGTATGTGTGGGGGGAAGAGCAGCAGGCTGCCTTCCAGACCCTTTAAGATGCCCTTTGTTCTGCCCCAGTGCTAGCCGTGTATGACCCCAGCAAACCGGTGCAGGTGGTTACTGATGCCTCTGATTTTGCCATGGGTGCTATTTTGTTGCAGCCTGCTGACAAAACCACAAAGGATGGTAAGGTACGGCAGGAGTGGCATCCTGTGTTGTATGAATCTATGAAATTTAATCCAGCGGAGATTAATTACTCAGTGCATGATAAAGAGCTGCTAGCTATCATTCATGTACTCAAACAGTGGAGAGCATACTTACATGGTAAAGCTTTTAAGGTGATTACAGATCATCTAGCTCTGACCCACTTTCAGAAGAAGTCCAAGCTGTCGAGGAGGGAGAACCGCTGGAGCCAGATGCTGGAGCAGTTCCAAGTCCAGATCGACTACAAACCAGGGAAGTTGAATCCTGCTGATGCACTCTCTAGAAGACCTGACTTGCAAGAAAGGAACTTTAGTCAGCATACTGTAGATAAAGTCCTGTGTGCACTCACTTCACTAAAGGTGAAAAAGTCCTTCCTTGAACAACTTAGGAAAGCCTACCTTTCTGACCCAACATTTGAGCCCAGCCCCACTACTGGTATGTGTCGTGCTACCGCACTCGGGTATAAGCTCAAGGGAGGGGTCTGGGTGACTGAAACCACTTCAGGCAGGCTGAAGCTGGTCATTCCTAATAATTTGGAAATAAGGTCTCTCTTACTGAGTCAAGCTCATGACAGTCTCCTGGGTGGACATTTGGGGCAGGCCAAAACTGTTGGCAAACTGGCAAAACATTATCATTGGGAGGGGTTACCCCGGGAGGTCTTGAAATATGTCAAGTCCTGTGACCAGTGTCAGAGAAATAAGTCTCGGCACACACCACCCGGAGGTCTCTTGCAACCGCTACCCATCCCAGCGGGACGCTGGGAAACTATATCCATGGACTGGGTGGTCTCACTACCAAGAACTGCCAACGGGCATGATTCAATACTGGTAGTCGTGGATAAACTGACAAAAATGGTCATTTTTATCCCCACAACTGTCAAAGTGACTGCACTCGAAACAGCGAGACAGTTTTACAACCATGTAGTATGCCAACATGGGCTCCCTTCTAATATCATCTCAGACAGAGACTCAAAATTCACCTCTAAGTTCTGGAGAGCTTTAATGGGGTTAATGGGAGTCAAACAGCTGCTCAGCACAGCAAACCACCCTCAGACTGATGGGCAGACTGAAAGAACTAACCGAGTTCTGCAGGAGGTGCTGAGAGCATATATTAACCAAAAACAAGATAATTGGGATGACCTGTTGCCTCAAATTCAGTTTGCGGTCAACAGTGCGGTGCACGCGTCAACGGGCAAAACTCCTTTTGAACTCAGCCTGGGTAGAGTCCCTAAGTCTCCTCTAGATGTGCTAGGGGAATCTTTAACTCACCCTGAAGGGATTGACAACCCGGTCTCCCTCCAGTTAACTCAGGAGTTTGCTGACACCCTGTCAGAAGTCCAACGAAACTTGCACACGGCCCAAGAAAACCAACAAAAATACGCTAATCAACACCGTCGGGAACTGACATTTTCCAAGGGGGATTTAGTCAAACTGCATTCTCAGCACCTGTACCTCCCTGGTGTGGTCAAGAAAAAGCTTGGCCCTGTCTGGGTCGGTCCATATTCGGTGGTCCGTCGTGTCGGTCAGAATGCTTACAAACTGAACATGTCAGCTGAATACAAGGGGCACCCGGTCTTTAATGTCTCCTTCCTGGAACCGTACATCAAAGGTGATACACTGTTCACAGGTCGGTTCCCTGTCCAACCGGGACCGGTCCCCGCTGTCCGGGACGGCGACCCTGAGGAATATGAGGTCGATGAGATTTTAGACGCTCGCTCGGTCCGTCGATCGTCTAAATATGTCATGAAATACCTCATTCGATGGAAGGGTTACGATGCCTCTGGGGACACTTGGGAGTTTAAGGACCACTTGACCAATGCCAAAGGGGCGTTGACACGGTTCCACCTTCGGGCCGCTGGAGTCCCTCCATAACTGTCATTTCAGTTGACACGGGAAGGTGACAGGCGGTCCTGTCTCCATTTAAGTTGGAGGGGAAAATATATGACAGTTAGTGAGCGAGAGCGATAAAAACACACTCATACGTTTATGTGTAGCGCATCGCAACTACGTCAACTTTTAGCAATCATCCTGTAAGGTAAACAGCAGCGAAGCCACTATACTAAATACTAACATACTTCCTGCAATCCCTATGACAAAGGTCCATATCCTACTAACTTGTGCCCTGGTTACATGTGCAGGATGGCGCCCACCACACAAAAGGAGGACAGAAAGCGCAAGGCAGAAGAAGCCAGGAGGACAATGGAGCAATACCAGAAGGAGCTGGCGGCGACGTCCCTCACCAGGAGAGAACAAGAAAGGGTCCGCAAACAACAAGAGGCGGCAGAAGAGGCACAGAGGAAGAAGGATCAGGAAGCGGAAAACCTCAGGAAGGCTGAGGAGGAGAGACAGAAGAAACAGCAAGAAGAAGCGGCAGCGGCAGAAGAGGAGAAAAGAAAAAAGATTGAAGCGGACAGACAGAAGAGCTTGGCCACTTACAGGTATACTGTGGTGGGTGGCCAAAACTTCGATAACCTGAAGGAAGCATTGCTGGCAGCCCAGGAGATCAACAGGCTGGAACAGACAACACTGCTACAGAAGGAAGGAGCTACAGCACTGGACAGGTACATCGAGACACACACCGGCGTGGTCCTTTACGAAGATTATGCTAAGATGGTGGGCTATACAGCAGAGCAGGCCCGGTATCTCGCAGATGATTCAGAGGACAAGCCGGTCCCCATACCGGGAATAGTGGGAGATCAGAGACTCATCCGGATGGTGAGCATGCGGCCCGATAGCTTTAAGGATACGGTATTCTACCTCACACTCCTGCCAGCTTACAATGAAGTTGAGAGAAGGAGCTGGGAGTACTTGGCCAGGGAAGCAGGACAGCAGATGTTCTCTCCCCACTGGTTCCCGTGTAAACTGAGGAAGGCTGAGCACGGACCCTAGTACTACCAGCAGCCAACAGACTGGAGGTGGATGACCGTCACAAATAAGAAGCAGGAGTGTGACCGAGCCCAACCGGAAGCTGCAGCAGTAAACCCTAGACATGTTCAGTTTGTAAGCATTCTTACCGACACGACGCACCACCGAATATGGACCGACCCAGACAGGGCCAAGTTTTTTCTTGACCATACCAGGGAGGTACAGGTGCTCAAAATGCAGTTTGACCAAATCGCCTTTAGAAAAGGTCAATTCTCGACGGTGCTAATTATCGTACTTTTGTTGGTTTTCTTGGGCTTTGTGCAGGTTCTGCTGGACTTCTGAAAGGGTGTCAGCAAACTCTCGAGTTAACTGGAGGGAGACCGGATTGTCAATCCCTTCAGGGTGAGTTAAAGACTCCCCTAGGACATCTAAAGGAGATTTAGGGACTCTATTCAGGCTTAGTTCAAAAGGAGTCTTGCCCGTTGACGCGTGCACCGCACTGTTGACCGCAAATTGGATTTGGGGTAACAGGTCATCCCAATTATCTTGTTTTTGGTTAATATAGGCTCTCACTACCTCTTGCAGAACTCGGTTAGTTCTTTCAGTCTGCCCATCAGTCTGAAGGTGGTTTGCTGTGCTGAGCAGCTGTTTGACTCATTAACCCCATCAAAGCCCTCCAAAACTTTAGAGGTAAATTTTGAGTCCCTGTCTGAGATTATATTAGAGGGTAGCCCATGTTGGCATACTACATGGTTGTAGAACTGTCTCGCTGTTTCGAGTGCAATTACTTTGACAGTGGTGGGGATGAAAATGACCATTTTTGTCAGTTTATCCACGACTACCAGGATTGAATCATTCCCATTGGCAGTTCGTGGCAGTGTGACCACCCACTCCATGGATATTGTTTCCCAGCGGCCAGTTGGGATGGGCAGCGGTTGTATGAGGCCCCCCGGTGGTGTGTGCCTAGACTTATTCTTTTAAGACTGGTCACAGGACTTAACGTATTCCAAGACCTCCCAAGATAATCCCTCCTAATGATAATGTTTTGCCAGTTGCCAACAGTTTTGGCCTGCCCCAAATGCCCACCCAGTAAACTATCATATGCTTGACTAAATAACAGGGACCTTCTTTCCACGTTATTAGGAATGACCAGCTTCAGCCTGCCTGAAGTGGTTTCAGTCACCCATACCCCTCCCTTAAGCTTATACCCGAGTGCAGTAGCACGACATGTACCAGTAGTGGGGCTGGGCTCAAATGTTGGGTCAGAAAGGTAGGCTTTCCTAAGTTGTTCAAGGAAGGACTTTTTCACCTTTAGTGAAGTGAGTGCACACATGACTTCATCTACAGCATGCTGACTAAAGTTCCTTTTTTGCAAATCAGGTCTTCTAGAGAGTGCATCAGCAGGATTCAACTGCCCTGGTTTGTAGTCAATCTGGACATGAAATTGCTCCAGCATCTGGCTCCAGCGGTTCTCCCTCCTTGACAGCTTGGACTTCTTCTAAAAGTGAGTCACAGCTAGATGATCCGTAATCACCTTAAAAGCTTTACCATGTAAGTATGCTCTCCACTGTTTGAGCACATGAATGATAGCTAGCAGCTCTTTATCATGCATTGAGTACTCAATCTTCGCTGGATTAAATTTCATAGACTCGTACAACACAGGATGCCACTCCTGCCGTACCTTACCATCCTTTGTGGTTTTGTCAACAGGCTGCAACAAAATAGCACCCATGGCAAAGTCAGAGGCATGAGTAACCATCTGCACCGGTTTGCTGGGGTCATACACGGCTAGCACTGGGGCAGAACAAAGGGCATCTTTAAGGGTCTGGAAGGCAGCCTGCTGCTCTTCCCCCCACACATACCCTCTGTCTTTCTTAGTAAGGTCAGTCAGTTTACTAGCCTTTGTAGAATAATACTCAATGAATCTTCTATGGTAGTTAGCCAACCCGAGGAAGGATCTAACTTCAGAGAAAGACTGGGGTACTGGCCAGTCCCTTATGGTCTGGACTTTCTTAGGATCCACATTGATGCCTTCTTTACTAACAACATGGCCTAAGAATTCAATACTTTCTTTAAAGAAATCACACTTGCTCATTTTAGCATATAAGTGATTCCTTCTCAGCGTGTCCATGACTGTTTTGAAGTGTTCAGTGTGCTAGCTTCATCTCTAGAGAAAATTAAAATATCATCCAGGAAAACTTGCACAAACTTATCTAAAAAAGATCTGAAAATGTCATTCATAGCACCCATGAAGGTCGCAAGAGCATTAGTTAGTCCAAATGGCATCACGTTGAACTCATAGTGTCCATAACGTGTGCGGAAGGTAGTCTTGTGTTCATCGCCCTCAACAATTCTGATTTGATGATAACCACTCTTCAGATCAATCTTACTGAACACTTTAGCACCAGACAGGGTATCAAGCAAGTCCTCCATTCTGGGTAAAGCATACTTGTCCTTTATTGTAATTCTGTTCAGAGCTCTGTAATCCACACTAATTCGCATACTGCCATCCTTTTTCTTAACAAATAGGATGGGTGCGCCGTAAGGTGATTTACTGGGAGAAATATAACCATTTTCCTCAAGCTCGGCAATCTGTGTTTTCAACTCCTCGCTCTCCACATAAGACAAGCCATAAGTGCGTTGCCAGGGTGGTTGACTCCCAGGAAGTAAATCAATCCTATGATCTACTTCTCTCTTCGGGGGTAGTCCTGGAGGCACATTGAATACATCCGTGTACTGAGCAACAATTTTTGCAGCAGTAAAGTGGTTCGGAGGGCTTACCTCCTTCTCAACCACTTTTTCAGGTTAAGGAGGTACCTCTCTTAGCAGCAGACAGAACATTATGTCTTCCTTCTGGTCCCAGCTTTTGACGAACTCCATTGCATTCAGCAACTTGCATCCTTCTGGAAGCCTCATCTTTTCCTCCAGTTGCCATCCACACAGGACAAGAGGAAGAGCACTAGTGGGTGCCAAGTCAGTCTGCCCATCACTGGCTCCTCTCACTTTAACTGTACCTCTGCTCCAACACACTTCAGCTTGATGTCTATTAAGCCAGGACCTGCCTAGCACGAGATCATAAAAGCTAGTGTTGAGTACCTCAAATGTAAGCGTTTCAGTTAGAACTGCAATGCCAGAACCTAATTGAACCTCAATAGGCTTGGTCATAATTCCTCCCGGGATACTTGAGGCATCTCCAAGGAATATTTTTCTATTCCCTTGGGTGACAGTAGGCAGCCTTAGCCGCTTAACTAAGTCCTTGTGGATAAAAGTATGTGACGCCCCTCCGTCATCAAATGCCCTCACCTTCCTACCTGCAATCATGCAATGCAGTAGGATAGGGGGGACTGTCTTTTCCTGACTTTCATTGTTCTCCTGACTTAGCAAAGAAATGTTAGACATCAGGTGGAAGAAGAGCATCCAGAGTGTGCACTCTCTGGATGTCTATGTTGCTGATGGTCTCCTTTATCGGGTTGTCAGGCATGCATAGTGAATCCAGTTCAGCAGGACCCATAATACCTGCTACGAGGGCAGCTAGTGACGACTCACTATCTCTAGCATCCTCACAGTGAGTAGACTGGATTACTGACTGTTGCTGTCTTTTAAAGGCTGCTTTTTTCTCTCGGCTTTCGGAAGGTGCTTGACTGGACACTGTTCTCTGTAGTGGCCCAACTTCTGACAATGGTAGCAAATAGGTTTTGATGAGGCTGGTCTCGGCTTAGTCCTACCACCACGTCTTCTATAGCCGCCTCGAGAGAAGCCACCTCTCCCTCTAGACTGCATAGCATTGTACTCATACTCATATTCATCATCCTAATCATCCTCAGCCTGGTCTCCTTCCATTGCATTGTAGGAACCGTGGGACTTTTTGACAACCTTAGACACCAAAGCATTACTCTGGCGCTTGTGATTGAATTGCTGCTGATCCCAGGCATCAGCATCCTGGATCAAGTCAGCCAGTTTCTCATACTTCTTCTCCGCGAAATGACCAAAGACCTCGAATGTCAAGCCATACCTGAAGTATGCTATCCTATATGGTTCTGGCAAGTCTGTCTGTTTCATCATGTTCTCCTGGAACTTTTGAGCAAACTCAGCAACTAAAGTGGTCTGCTTCAGTGTCAGGGAGATCATCGCATAGATAGCTTTCTCCTGCTGGTTGATGACATCAAACTTCTCATGCAACTTCTCGACAAACTCTACCCACGTAGGGTCACCGAGTTGCTGAGCCTTACGCTCTCCTTTCCAGTAAAGCCACCAGTTTGCGGCACTGCCTTTCAGTAGTGCACCGGTGTGCCTGACCTTCTCGTAATCTTGCAGTTCTGGGTAGTTCTCCAGCCACTGCTCAACATCCGCGAGAAACTTGATCAGGTAATATTTTCTGTTTCCCTCAGGATCATAATCCTGCAGAGGTTTCGGCTTGGGCTTACTAGGCCCTCTGCCACCACCACCAGTGGTTTGAGACCCCAATTGGTCTCTGTCCCGCACTAGAGACATTATGATTCTTTTGTCCTCCTGTTGGGACTGATACATGGTCGCCATTTGCGACTGCATTTGAACGAACAATGCTCCCAAGTCTACACTCTGGAGTGGTAGTCTAGCAAATGCAGCAGCAGCATTGGCATCTACTCGCTAAGTAATGTCCTCAAAAGTCCCTCTCGCTCCTGCAGTAGCAATTCCTGCCGCATTCAGCCGGTCATGTATTTGACCTGGGGGTACATTGAGTTGTACAGCAGGAGGTGGGTTCAGAACATTGGCCCTGGAGGCCATAAGTTCTTCAACCGTGCGCTCATCAGCGGGCTATTCTTCCCTCCTTTCTGTATCTTCGGCAGCTTTTGCTAATTGTTCAGCTTCTAATCTGGCTCTCTCCTCCTCAGCTTGCTGTGCTGCGACTGCGGCAATAGCAGCTGCCTCATTTGCAGCCTCTCTAGCTGCAGTATCTGCCACTGCTTCAGAATAGGTACGGGTTCCCGCTACATGGCTTTCCGCCTTATTTTCGACGTTCTCGTTATCATGGTTCTCCATTTCTCGGGAGTTGCTAGTTTGAGAATTCTCAGCTCCTTCTCTCCACCTCATTATACATGGCCTTGAACCTGTTATGGGGTGTTGAGTCCTTGAAGCTGTCCGCATCCATGGGGATCATCCTGATGACCCTATCTTTCCCCCAGACACCGAGAATCGAGACAGCCCCTGCTTCGTTCACCTGGGCCATTGCCTTGGCCTCTCTGACCGTATATCTTACCATCCTGGCGTAATCATGGTAGAGGAGGAGCCCCGTGCTGACCTCTATATACTTGTCAAAGTTTTCGGATGTCTCCCCTTCCCTCTGGAGGATTTCCTTCTGCGACTCACTGCGACTTCTCTGGGCATACTTGAAGGCCTCCTCCAGTAGATCAAAGCCCTTGCCCAGCACTGTGTAGCGGTAGCTGCTGATTCTCCTCTGTTCCTCTTCTTCAGCCTGCTGCTTCCGCTTCTCCTCAGCTTGCCTCTCCTCCTCTGCTTTCTTGGCCTCCTCTGCAGCTACTGAAATGAATCGACTTACCAAATAGGCGATTAACAATCAATAAAGGTCTTTATATCAACAAGTAATCTTCATGGTATTTTTCGTTAACTGGTTAAACGGCAAAGGACAACACACTAGCAGTGAATAATACTCGTAAGTCAAATGCGAGTAAACTAGCATCAATAATGCAAATCAGTAAACTCATACATAAGCAAGGTTAGAAGACAGTGCGTATCAATGGCTTCTTGCCTTGGATTTAGATCTCTCGCAGTAAGCTGTACAAGAGAATTGGCCTCGTTTCTGAATGCCGAACTTGAGAGCAATGCCTAGCATATGTACATGGAATGAGTTTACTGTTCAACGGCCAGTGCGATGGCACCGCCTACCCGGGAGTTAACCACGTTGGTAGGACCTCCGCCACCTCCCATCATCCCGAATCGCCATCCATCCTAAGGATGTCATCTGGCCATTCATCTAGCACACCACACTTAGATGCATATCTAGGCAGTTCGCTGCGACTGTCTACGGAAGTCAGCTGACTGTCAAAGAATGTGTCAGCAAGCTGACCTAAGTTGACTTCAGCCTGCTGCTCCCGGCTGAGTCATTAAACTGATGATTTAATAAAGTCCAGCAGACTCGATATTAACTAAAGTTCAGCAGGCTGAACTTATTTAACTTTATTATTTAACTGAATATTACATCAACCAATATACTGATTCATTACAGAGACCTTGTCCTCACCATCCAAAGAAGACTGTGATAAGAGCTCCGATACCACTGAAACGAATCGACTTATCAAATAGGTGATTAACAATTAATGAAGATCTTTATATCAGCTAGTATCTTTATGGTGTGATCTGTTAATTGATTTAAACAGCAAAGGACCACACACTAGCCGTGGACAATACTCGCAAGTCAATGCAAGTAAACTAGCATCAATAATGCAATCAGTAAACTCATACATAAGCAAGGCTAGAAGACAGTGCGTATCAATGGCTTCTCGCCTTGGATCCAGATCTCTCTCAATAATCAGTACAAGAGAGTTGGCCTCGTTTCCGAATGCCGAACTCCAGGGCAATACCTAGCATATGTACATGGAATGAGTTTACTGTTCAACGGCCAGTGCGATGGCACCGCCTACCCGGGAGTTAACCACGTTGGTAGGACCTCGGTTAACCAAATCCATCGCCATCTCCCATCATCCCAAATCGCCATCCATCCTAACGATGTCATCTGGCCATTCATCTAGCACACCACACTTAGATGCATATCTGGGCAGTTTGCTGCTACCGAGTACGGAAGTCAGCTGGCTGTCAAAGAATGTGTCAGCAAGCTGACCTAAGTTGACTTCAGCCTGCTGCTCTCGGCTGAGTCATTAAACTGACTATTTTATATAGTCCAACAGACTAAATATTAACTAAAGTTCAGCAAAGTAAATTTAATTAACCATTATATTCAAATGAATGTTATATCTACCAACATACTGTTCATTACATCAATCAACCGACCAATTAATATGGTCGTTATACCTAGATCCGTGGGTCCCAACTTAACGAGTTTCCCACGGAACGGCGCACCTTGCGCCGTGGTCAACGAGGTGGTCACTAGGTACATAGCAGGCTGGGATCTTGTGGACCCGCATTCTGGACAGTAGGCTTTACAGTCGGATTCCTAGTTGCAAGTCATGTGTCCACTTTTGGGGTCGGTTCTAATAACCAGCCTTCACGGAAATTGACATGGTTGCTTTGTCTGCGCTCCAAATGGAGCAAACTTAAAAATTTCGGAAAGGTCTCGTCAAGATGCATCCGTTGCTGTTAACTTTGCTCAATTTGAAGTAGTATTCATAGAGGTATGCCCTTTGGCATTTTGGGGTCACACAACGGACAGATTCCATGGTTTTGCACCTAAGTAAGTGGGATGTGTTTTAGCCACTTTATGGTCGTCTGAATGAGAGCGCCTTTGCTATTCTATCCTCTCATATTGTGTTTGTCCTTATACATGCTTGTATGCCTGGTAGGCAAGAGGCCATGAGCTTCTAAAGGAGAAGCTCTAGTCCTCAAGTGCGCCTCTTTCTTGTGCCTTGTATTAGTGTGCAACTATGGCACACTACAGTAAGTGAGTCAAGGGTTATAGATGAGCAATCGGAGTTCATTATAAGGGCAAAGATTGCTCCATGATTTCACACGCTTCCACCTATCTCTGATCTTATATATTTGAATGAAATATATTAATCTTGATTAAGTAAGATTCATTTCAGTGGTATCAAAGCTAAGTCCTTTCTTGAATGTCCGTGCTTGCCTTCTTTGTCTCGTGAGGTAAGTGTGTGAGGCTTACTTGTGTAGTATGATGAGTCTATGTGGAGCTTGGGAAGTGTATGATGTAGAGCATTGCACATCCTGTCCAGGATCCTTCCACTTGCTCACCTAGTGTGTCTCTGGGCTCAGTGTACTATGCGGCATACTAACTTGACTTTTGTAACGATTTGAGCTGTTTAGGCGTATTTGGGACGTTTTCCCAAATATTTAAAATTTGTTATACTATTTATCATAACTTATTTGATAAATGATTGCATCACATTGAATTCTTCGCCACACACGTGTGCCGATTAATTCCCGGTCGATTGGCGAAACGACCAAGATACTATTGCAAAAAGCGTCGTAACGTAATTCGACTACTTCGCAAAAGTACGACATAATTATTCATTTCGTTACTTTGAATAATTATGAGATGATAATTTAATTAATCATTGTTTGATTAAGTTATTTTGATTGTCATTATTACGAATGATGGACAATCACAGATTTCGGGTTACGACTAGTTGTAATACGAAGAAACTGTCGTATCATTAATACGAACAAACAGTCGTAAAGTCAAACGAAACGAAATATGCAAAGTTGCTTTGCATCCGAGCGGATTCGAACCTTTGACTTTCGTTTGAAACGTTCACACCTACCTATCCGATTGGCCAAGGTAGTTTTTAAACTACCGGTCTATGACGAAAGGTTCTGTACGCGACTTCGCGATCAATCGCGACTTTTTCGGAAAGTTGCGAGAACGCGAAAACGCCCGTTTGGCGCGACACGTTTTTTCGGAAACCGTCGAAAAGTCTCCAAACGGCCAACTGCGCGTTTCGAGCATTCGGCCGAATGGGACACGTCCCTTCGACCATTTTCGTTGAACATGAACCAGTGCCCTAGGTGGTGACTCGAAGCACTCCAGTGCCTCATGTTGTGCAGGTATAAATACCTGCAGAGTCATTGTGAGTGCAACTCTCACAAGCACACATTCTACGTTAGTTTTCACTTTCGCTCTTTCGAGTATTCGTCAATTTCCACAAGTATACAGATTTTCCTCCCACTTGAATTAAATATTCCTTGAATACCGAGGAAAGATCCTCTCGAAAAGCAGAAACGTCACATAGGTATCGGAGCCGATCTCGGTTTCTCCAAGGAATTTTTATTTTTTCTTAGTGACTGGCATATATTTTTGGGAAAATATATTTGGGGCCATTTTTCGTATTGGGAAGGTCACCCATCCCAGTACTGCCCTGACCCCCGGTCGCTTATCGTGTTTCGACGGGAATTTTTTTCTCTCTCTTCCGGCGCTATCTCGGCTTCCATATGGAGGGCGACAATGGTGCCGCTGCAACTGCTGCCGCTGCTGCCGCCGCCACTGCAGCTGCTCTTCCTGCTCCTGTCGTCACCAGCTGCGATGCTGGAGGATTGCCCGCCGAGCCAATCTCGCCGCGCACTTTCCAGCAAACCACTTTACAACGCTTCACGGCCTTGACGACTGACAGTCAAACCATGACAATGGCACTTAGTACTTTGTCCGACGTCATTGGTCGTACAGAAGACCGTGTTAACCTCGCTGAAGCCACTCATATTGAGTTGGCCGACCTTGTCACTCGCTTCGTTACTGCCATGGACACTCACCCTTCGATTGGTCCTTTTTTACAGGCTGCCCAAGGGATGCCGGGCCCATCACGGACCGCAGGCGACAACGCCAACACGCCAATCCCGCCCATCATCCTTGGGCAGGCCGCGGCACCAACGCCTTCGTACAAACCATCGCCGCCTGAAAAGTTTCAAGGCGGCCCCTATTCTGATGTATGCCGTTTTCTCAAAGAACTCAAAACCTTCTTTGCGTTAGCGAAAGTAGCCCTTGCCGACCAAGCCATGATGGCTTCCACTTTTCTCAAGGGGGATGCATCGCAGTTATGGCATGGGACTGAGAGGGGGCCCATCACTTTCGAAGAGTTTAGTACCGAGTTACGCAATTCTTTTGGGCGTCACAACCCATCCAAGATAGCTCGTGATAAGTAGCTTCTCCTCAAACAGACAGGCACTATCAAAACCTATATCAATAAGTTTCGTATCTTAGTCGCCCAAATAGTGGATGTTCCAGTTGATACTGGGATGCAAATTCACCTTTTTCGCTTGGGACTCCAGGCGGAATACGCTAATCGTCTCAACGCGAACTCAGTCACCGGTTTGGAATGGACAGCCATCGCCTATCTCATTCGTTATACCGAGACTTTAGCTCAAGAGGAGTCGGTCGCTACGCCTAAACGGGCCTCGCGTCCATCACGTCCTCCAACGTCCTTTCCTAGTACAAGTAAACCCGCCCCCAAGAGGAACTATCCTAATGGCGCGGGCCCTAGCACTCGATCCACTAGTCCACCTCCCAAGATAGGCAAAATAGACAACACCGAAGCTCGCAATCATATGATGACCAGAGGGCTGTGTTTTGGCTGTGGGAAGCAAGGGCATACGATCTCGCAATGTCCTACTAGGAGGGATTCGAGAAACAATCCCAAGGGGAAAGGCAAGGGGCCTTCAAAGAGTAGCTCAGGAGCTAGTCGCAAAGCCTCCTTCGGAGCTTANAGCTTTTGACAACACGACTTAGTGAGCAGGAAATTCTAGGAGTTTGCGCGCAAGCCCCAAGAATCCTTGTTCACTCAGGCATACCCGATATGAATATACTTCGAAACGAATATATTTGTATGCCAGTGTTGAGCTTTGCTGAGTTCTTGGAACTCGAGTGCATCCATGGTACCATGTTCTTGCACTTTCAGCCGCATGATCCTAACCTTGCCAAGTGTTACGAACACTTATCTCGCTTACAAAAAATGCACAAGTGTCTTGCACCAATATATATTGCCGCATTCTCACATATTCACGCATACTTTGACCCGATTACTCGGTTTCGCGCAAGGACAGCAATGCAAAATGGGATTTTGGTAAAGGACCTCCATATTTCCCACATTCCTCTCAAGGCGAGGACGTTGCTGCTGATGCGTAATGCTTCTTTGGGATTAAGTATGACATTTGAAACGAAAGTTTCAGGTAAATCATGCTTTACAGTCATTGATTCAGGCGCGTCAGTAAGCTTCATTAGTGCACGTTTTGCACAAGGGATGAAGTCGTTTCCAATACTCAAGGACGAGACTCTTCGCCTTGGCGATGGCTCGTTAGCTTGCATTACTGGAATGCTTAAATTACCGCTCAGCGTGCAGTCCTTCCATGGGCGTGTACAATTCTACGTAACTGAATTGCCGCATGGAATCAACGCAATTTTGGGTAATGATTGGCTTACGCAAACAAGTGCATTGCTTGACTTCAGTCAAAAAGACATGCATTGTACGCAAGGGGACCAGGATAATTTCTCTTCAGTCCCTTAAGCCCCATATGGCCTTGGAAAGTCCTTCGAAGACTCTTCTATTGTCCATAAAGCAAGCGCGACGTTTGGCAAAGCACGGTCAAAATGTTTTCTTTGGATTAGTGAGACCCGATTCCCCAGCAACTTCAACTACGCTCTTTACGCAAGAATCGATGTTGGACATTATTGGTCATGAAGAAACACTCACAGCCGACCTTTTTGCTCTTTTGCAAAAGTATAAGTCAGTGTTTCCAACTGAAATACCAGCCGGGCTTCCGCCTGATAGGGGTATTGGACATACCATCCCTCTCGTTCTCGATTCTCAACCGACTTGGCGACCGATTTATCGCCTAAGCCCGTTGGAAATGACCGAGATGAAAGATCAAATTAGCGACTTGCTGGAGAAAGGCTGGATTGAGCCGAGCTCTTCTCCATTCGGGGCCCCCATCCTCTTTGTCCAAAAGAAAGATGGGTTGCTTAGAATGTGCATTGCTTATCGTGCGCTGAACAACATAACGGTCAAGAACCGCTATTCGTTGCCTCGCATTGATGATTTGTTTGATTCGCTGCAGGGGGCATGCGTGTTCTCCTCGCTTGATTTAGCCCAAGGCTATCATGTGATTCGAATCACACCATAGGATGTCCCCAAAACAGCGTTTCGAACGCCTATTGGGCATATCCAATACAAAGTCCTACGTTTTGGACTTACCAATGCACCAGCGACATTCCAAAGTACCATGAACAATTTGTTTAGACCTTACTTGGGGAAATTTGTCCAGGTTTACCTCGACGATATCCTCGTCTACTCAAAGAACAGGGACGAGCATTACAAGCACCTCGAGTTGGTGTTGCAAATCCTTCGTGAGCAGCAGCTGTACGCTAAGCTCAAGAAATGTTCCTTCCTAAAGGATGAACTGTTGTACCTGGGACATATAGTGGGTTCGAAAGGGGTGCGCCCTGACCCAGCCAAGATAGCGTGTGTCGCTGACTGGCCTGTCCCAACCGATATACATACTGTACGTTCATTCCTCGGGTTTGCTAACTACTTTCGTAAGTTTATGCAAGGTTATTCAGTGATGGCCGCGCCACTCACTGCTCTGACAAGGAAAGATAAGACGTTCATTTGGGATGAGAATACGCAACATGCGTTTGAGCACATTAAGTATGCACTCACGAATGCGCCACTTCTTTCATTAGCCGATCCCGACTTGCCTTACGAGGTCGTCGCCGATGCGTCTGGTGTTGGAATAGGGGCTGTTCTGCTGCAGGCAGGCCAGCCTATCAGTTTTAAGAGTCGAAAGCTGACACCTGCAGAACAAAATTACTCAACGACAGAGCAGGAGCTCTGGGCAGTCATATACGCTTTGAAAACTTGGCGATGTTATTTGGAAGGCTGCAAAGGTTTGACGGTGGTTACGGACCACTGCCCAAATACTTTCTTTCAAATTCAACCAAACGCTATCGAGGAGACAGACGAGATGGTCTGAGTTCTTGCAACGATTCCACTTTGAGTGGGCGTATCGCCCAGGCCGCAACAATGTTGCTGATCCTCTAAGTCAAATTCCTCACCACCACTTGATGTTGGGGACTGTTGCGAGCTTGCGAGAACAAAATGGTCAGGTTTTGAGGGCGGCCACCCTTGATTCTGCTGTACCCCCCCAGACGTCTGACCGCAACCAGCCTGGTGACGCGGGCGCACCCGATTTGGATAGCATGCATAACTCGGAAATACTTGACCTGCATCAATTATTTCACGAGGGCTATCTCAAAGATCCGTTTTTCCTAGATCTCCAGGGTACTGGCTTGAACGGTGTAGCCGTAACGATGGACAGTATGGATAAAAGGAAAGAACACTCAAACTATTCGTTTGAGGACGGTTTTTGGTGGCACAATGGGCGCATTGCTGTCCCAGAAGGCCGAGTAAGACATGCGCTACTACAAGAAGCGCATGACTCTCCTTACTCAGGTCATCATGGAAATACAAAAACCACACACTCTTTGCTNCACACACTCTTTGCGCCAAGGGTACATTTGGCCGTCCCTTAAGGTTGATGTTGCCGAGTACATCATCAACTGCGCAACATGTCAGAGGAATAAGCCGAGCAATACGTTGCCTGCTGGGAAGTGGCAACCATTGGAACTTGCATGTGCTCCTTGGGAAAGCATAAACCTCGACTTTGTCGTTAAATTGCCTACCACCGATCGAGGACACAATGGGGTGCTAACGATCGTGGATCGTTTCACTAAGATGGTACACTTTGTGGCCACTACCCCTGCACTTGATGTCGTCGAGACCGCACGTGAAATGAATCGACTTACCAAATAAGAGATTAACAATTAATAAAGATCTTTATATCAGCAAGTAATCTTTATGGTAATTTCCGTTAACTGGTTAAACGGCAAAGGACAATATACTAGCAGTGAATAATACTCGTAAGTCAAACGTGAGTAAATTAGCATGAACTAGCATGCAAATCAGTAAACTCATACATAAGCAAGGTTAGAAGACAGTGCGCATCAATGGCTTCTCGCCTTGGATTCAGATCTCTCTCAGTAAGCTGTACAGGAGAGTTGGCCTCGTTTCCGAATGCCGAACTCGAGAGCAATGCCTAGCATATGTACATGGAATGAGTTTACTGTTCAACGGCCAGTGCGATGGCACCGCCTACCCGGGAGTTAACCACGTTGGTAGGACCTCGGTTAACCAAATCCACCGCCATCTCCCATCATCCCGAATAGCCATCCATCATAGGGATGTCATCTGGCCATTCATCTAGCATATCGCACTTAGATGCATATCAAGGCAGTTCGCTGCTACCGAGTACGGAAGTCAGCTGGCTGTCAAAGAATGGGTCAGCAAGCTGACTTATATGGACTTCAGCCTGCTGCTTCCGGCTTAGTCATTAAACTGATAATTACGTAAAGTCCAGCAGACTGACCATTAACTAAAGTTCAGCAGGCTGAAGTTAAGTAACCATTATATGAAAATGAATATTATATCCACTAATATACTGATTCATTACAATCCCTCCAACTTAACTTGTTGTCGCCTCGACAACATCAAACTGCCAAAACCTTAAATAAAGGAACTGACCTTGACCAGCCTCCCCTACGGACTGTCTTCTCAGCCTGTCACCTTAAGGGGTTGTTCCTGGGGCTTCAGGGTCAGGAGACGGAGATCTGGACCTAGATCTGGACAGCCCTCTAGGTCTGTCAGCTGGCCTTCTAAAGAACCCTGTTTGCTCTAAAGTTGGGCCTCGAGGAGAACGAAGGATGGTAGCCTGTTCTTCAACCACTTGGGTGTTGATCCCCACATATACAGGCATTCCATTAGGATGCTGAAATACATTGGCTAGAGGTACATGCCCCTGAGCGGAGGGGGAGGCTGGCATACCTCTGGCCCACCCGCGTGTCCCTCTTCTGGCACCCCTGTCCTCTGGGGATTTCTGCCTGTGTCTGCTGCCCAGTACAGTCAGATCAGCTTCTTCCCCTGCTTGGGCAGGTGGGCTGGGGGAGCGAGCGCGGGGTCCAGTTGTCGCCATAACGGGGATCACATTCCAAATACCTGATCGTGGTTCTTTAAGGAGCGCCCCTGCCTGCCCCTGGGTATCCTGAGTACCTGCTGCTGATGCTTCTCCTCTGCCTTGTTCTTCTTCCTCATCCTCCTCATCCTCCTCCTCGGAGAGAGTGGGGTTCTCGTCCACTAAGTCGTCCTGCTCCCTAGTAGACATGGAGTAGTCTACCGACCTCCCTTTCTTAGGGCGCGCTAGAGGTTGCTTGGCCTTCAGCCTGCTGATATCTATCCGGCCTTCATTCTTTGCCCATTTGACAAAGGCATGCTTTCTCTTAGAGAAGTAGTCTCTTCCCTCCTCCTATACTCCTTGGTCTCTGCATTCATATTTCTCTGGCATCCATTCAGCCTGGGATCCCAAGGGGCGATGTGAGGTGGTAGGATGAGAGAGCCATCTAGGCCATAGTGGAAGTCATCCGGTTGGGCTCGGTCACACTCCTGCTTCTTATTTGTGACGGTCATCCACCTCCAGTCTGTTGGCTGCTGGTAGTACTGGGGTCCGTGCTCAACCTTCCTCAGTTTACACGGGAACCAGTGGGGAGAGAACATCTGCTGTCCTGCTTCCTTGGCCAAGTACTCCCAGCTCCTTCTCTCAACTTCATTGTAAGCTGGCAGTACTGTGAGGTAGAATACCATATCCTTAAAGCTATCTGGCCGCATGCTCACCACCCGGATGAGTCTCTGGTCTCCCACTATTCCCGGTATGGGGACCGGCTTGTCCTCTGAATCATCTGCAAGATACCGGGCGTGCTCCGCTGTATAGCCCACCATCTTGGCATAATCTTCGTAGAGGACCACACCAGTGTGTGTCTCGATGTACCTATCCAGTGCTGCAGCCCCTTCCTCCTGTAGCAGTGTTGTCTGTTCCAGCCTGTTGATCTCGTGGGCTGCCAGCAATGCTTCCTTCAGGTTATCAAAGTTTCGGCCACCCACCACAGTATACCTTTAAATGGCCAAGCTCTTCTGTCTGTCCGCTTCAATCTTTTTCCTTTTTTCCTCCTCTGCCGCTGCCGCTTCTTCTTGTTGTTTCTTCTGTCTCTCCTCCTCTGCTTTCCTGAGGTTTTCCGCTTCCTGATCCTTCTTCCTCTGTGCCTCTTCTGCCGCCTCTTGTTGTCTGCGGACCCTTTCCTGTTCTCTCCTGGTGAGGGACGTCGCCGCCAGCTCCTTCTGGTATTGCTCCATTGTCCTCCTGGCTTCTTCTGCCTTGCGCTTTCTGTCCTCCTTTTGTGTGGTGGGCGCCATCCTGCACATGTAACCAGGGCACAAGTTAGTAGGATATGGACCTTTGTCATAGGGATTGCAGGAAGTATGTTAGTATTAGTATAGTGGCTTCGCTGCTGTTTACCTTACAGGATGATTGCTAAAAGTTGACGTAGTTGCGATGCGCTAAACATAAACGTATGATTGTGTTGTAGGGTGAGTTAAGTGATGTAGTGTTGTGCGAGGCCCTTTTACCTTCAGCTCAAGGTGCTTTATGTGGGCCACGCTGTCCCCTCTGTCACTATGCTGACATTTAGGATTCACGTAACTGTCCCTTTATCGCTCTCGCTCACTAACTGTCCTATATTTGCCCCTCCAACTTAAATGGAGACAGGACCGCCTGTCACCTTCCCGTGTCAACTGAAATGACAGTTATGAAGGGACTCCAGCGGCCCGGAGGTGGAACCGTTTCAACGCCCCTTTGGCATTGGTCAAGTGGTTCTTAAATTCCCAAGTGTCCCCAGAGGCATCGTAACCCTTCCATCGAATGAGGTATTTCATGACATATTTAGACAATCGACGGACCGAGCGAGCATCTAAAATCTCATCGACCTCATATTCCTCAGGGTCGCCGTCCCGGACAGCGGGGACTAGTCCCGGTTGGACAGGTAACCAACCTGTGAACAGTGTATCACCTTTGATGTATGGTTCCAGGAAGGAGACATTAAAGATCGGGTGACCCTTGTATTCAGCTGACATGTTCAGTTTGTAGGCATTCTGACCGATACGACGTACCACCGAATATGGACCGACCCAGACAGGGCCAAGCTTTTTCTTGACCACACCAGGGAGGTACAGGTGCTGAGAATGCAGTTTGACTAAATCCCCCTTGGAAAATGTCAGTTCCCGACGGTGTTGATTAGCGTATTTTTGTTGGTTTTCTTGGGCCTTGTGCAGGTTTATGTCAATTTATCCACAACTACCAGTATTGAATCATGCCCATTGGCAGTTCTTGGTAGTGAGACCATCCAGTCCATGAATATAGTTTCCCAGCGTCCAGCTGGGATGGGGAGCGGTTGCAAGAGACCTCTAGGTGGTGTGTGCCGAGACTTATTACTCTGACACTGGTCACAAGACTTGACATATTTCAAGACCTCCTGGGGTAACCCCTCCCAATGATAATGTTTTGCTAGTTTGCCAACAGTTTTGGCCTGCCCCAAATGTCCACCCAGGAGACTGTCATGAGCTTGACTCAGTAAGAGAGACCTTATTTCCAAGTTATTAGGAATGACCAGCTTCAGCCTGCCTGAAGTGGTTTCAGACACCCAGACCCCTCCCTTGAGCTTATACCCGAGTGCAGTAGCACGACACACACCAGTAGTGGGGCTGGGCTCAAATGTTGGGTCAGAAAGGTAGGCTTTCCTAAGTTGTTCAAGGAAGGACTTTTTCACCTTTAGTGAAGTGAGTGCACACAGGACTTTATCTACAGCATGCTGACTAAAGTTCCTTTCTTGCAAGTCAGGTCTTCTAGAGAGTGCATCAGCAGGATTCAACTTCCCTGGTTTGTAGTCGATCTGGACTTGGAACTGCTCCAGCATCTGGCTCCAGCGGTTCTCCCTCCTCGACAGCTTGGACTTCTTCTGAAAGTGGGTCAGAGCTAGATGATCTGTAATCACCTTAAAAGCTTTACCATGTAAGTATGCTCTCCACTGTTTGAGTACATGAATGATAGCTAGCAGCTCTTTATCATGCACTGAGTAATTAATTTCCGCTGGATTAAATTTCATAGACTCATACAACACAGGATGCCACTCCTGCCGTACCTTACCATCCTTTGTGGTTTTGTCAGCAGGCTGCAACAAAATAGCACCCATGGCAAAGTCAGAGGCATCAGTAACCACCTGCACCGGTTCGCTGGGATCATACACGGCTAGCACTGGGGCTGAACAAAGGGCATCTTTAAGGGTCTGGAAGGCAGCCTGCTGCACTTCCTCCNTGGAAGGCAGCCTGCTGCACTTCCCCCCACACATACCCGATGTCTTTCTTAGTAAGGTCAGTCAGTTTACTGGCCTTTGTGGAATAATTCTCAATTAATCTCCTATAGTAGTTAGCCAACCCGAGGAAGGATCTAACTTCAGAGACAGACTGTGGTACTGGCCAGTCCCTTATGGTCTGGACTTTCTTAGGATCCACACTGATGTTCTCTTTACTGACAACGTGGCCTAAGAATTCAATACTTTCCCTAAAGAAATCACACTTGCTCATTTTAGCATAGAAGTGGTTTTTCCGCAGAGTGTCCAGCACTTTCTTTAAGTGTTCAGTGTGCTGAGCTTCATCTTTAGAGAAAATTAAAATATCATCCAGGAAAACTTGCACAAACTTATCCAAATAAGGTCTGAAAATGTCATTCATAGCACCCATGAAGGTAGCAGGGGCATTAGTCAGTCCAAATGGCATCACGTTGAATTCATAGTGGCCATAACGTGTGCGGAAGGCAGTCTTGTGTTCGTCCCCCTCAGCAATTCTGATTTGATGATAACCACTCTTGAGATCTATCTTACTGAACACCTTAGCACCAGACAGGGTACGAAGCAAGTCCTCGATTCTGGGTAAAGCATACATGTTCTTTACTGGAATTCTGTTCAGGGCTCTGTAATCCACACACATCCGCATACTGCCATCCTTTCTCTTAACAAATAGGATAGTTGCGCCGTACGGTGATTTACTGGGAGTAATGTAACCATTTTCCTCCAGCTCTGCAATCTGTGTTTTTAACTCCTCACTCTCCACATAAGACAAGCTATACGTGCGTTGCCAGGGTGGTTGACTCCCGGGTAATAAATCAATCCTATGATCTACTTCCCGCTTAGGGGGTAGTCCTGGAGGCATATTGAACACATCCGTGTACTGAGCAACAATGTTTGCAGCAGTAGGGTGCTCCGGAGGGCGTACCTTTTTCTCAACCAATTCTTCGAGTTGAGGAGGTACCTCTCTTAGCAGCAGACAGAACATTATGTCTTCCTTCTGGTTCCAGCTTTTGACGAACTCCATTGCATTCAGCAACTTGCATCCTTCTGGAAGCCTCTTCTTTTCCTTCATTTGCCATCCACACAGGACAAGAGGAAGAGCACTGGTGGGTGCCAAGTTAGGCTGCCCATCGCTGGCTCCTCTCACTTTAACTGTACCTCTGCTCCAACACACTTCAGCTTGATGTCTATTAAGCCAGGACCTGCCTAGCACGAGATCATAAAAGCCAGTGTTGAGTACCTCAAATGTAAGCGTTTCAGTTAGAACTGCAATGCCAGAACCTAACTGGACCTCAATAGGCTTGGTTATGACTCCTCCCGGGATACTTGAGGCATCTCCAAGGAATATTTTTCTATTCCCTTGGGTGACAGTAGGCAGCCTTAGCCGCTTAACTAAGTCCTTGTGGATAAAAGTATGTGACGTCCCTCCGTCAACAAATGCCCTCACCTTCCTACCTGCAATCATGCAATGCAGTAGGATAGGGGGGACTGTCTTTTCCTGACTTTCGCATTGTTCTCCTGACGTAGCAAAGAAATGTTGGACATCAGGTGGAACAAGAGCATCCAGAGTGTGCACTCTCTGGACGTCTATATTGCTGATGGTCTCCTTTATCTGGTTGTCAGGCATGCATAGTGAATCCAGTTCAGCAGGACCCATAATACCNCAGGACCCATCNAGTTCAGCAGGACCCATAATACCTGCTACGAGGGCAGCTAGTGACGACTCACTATCTCTAGCATCCTCACAGTCAGTAGACTGGATTACTGACTGTTGCTGTCTTTTAAAGGCTGGTCTTTTCTCTCGACCTTGGGCAGGTGCTTGACTGGACACTGTTCTCTGTAGTGGCCTTTCTGCTGACAATGGTAGCAAGTGGATTTTGCTGAGGATGGTCTCGGCTTAGTCCTACCACCACCCCTTCCATAGCCGCCTCAAGAGGACCCACCTCTACCTCTAGCCCNTCTAGACCGAATAGCATTGTACTCATACTCATATTCATCACCCTGATTATCCTCAGCTTGGTCTCCTTCAATTGCATTGTAGGAACCGTGGGGCTTTTTGACAATCTTAGACTCCAAAGCATTACTCTGGCGCTTGTGATTGAACTGCTGCTGATCCCAGGCATCGGCATCCTGGATCAAGTCAGCCAGTTTCTCATACTTCTTTTCAGCAAAATGACCAGAGACTTCGGATTTCGAGCCATACCTGAAATATGCTATTCTATACCGTTTTTGCAAGTCTGGCTGCTTCATCATGTTCTCCTGGAACTTCTGAGCAAACTCAGCAATTGAAGTGGTCTGCTTCAGTGTCAGGGAGATCATCGCATAGATAGCTTTCTCCTGCTGGTTGATGACATCAAACTTCTCATGCAACTTCTCGACAAACTCTACCCACGTAGGGTCACCGAGTTGCTGAGCCTTACGCTCTCCTTTCCAGTAAAGCCACCAGTCTGCGGCACTGCCTTTCAGTAGCGCACCGGTGTGCCTGACCTTCTCGTAATCTTGCAGTTCTGGGTAGTTCTCCAGCCACTGCTCAACATCCGCGAGAAACTTGATCAGGTAATATTTTTTGTTTCCCTCAGGATCATATTCCTGGGGAGGTTTCGGCTTGGGCTTACTAGGCCCTCGGCCACCACCACTAGTGGTGTGAGACCCCAGTTGGTCTCTGTCCCGGAGTAGGGACATTATGATTCTTTTGTCCTCCTGCTGGGACTGATACATGGTCGCCATTTGCGACTGCATCTGAACGAACAATGCTCCCAAGTCTACACTTTGGGGTGGTAGATTAGCAAATGCAGCAGCAGCATTGACCTCTACTCGCTGAGTAATGTCCTCAACAGGTTCTCTCGCCCCTGCAGCAGCAATTCCTGCCGTATTCAGCCGGTCACGTATTTGACCTAGGGGTACATTGAGTTGTACAGCAGGAGGTGGGTTCAGAACATTGGCCCTTGATGCCATGAGTTCCTCGACCGTGCGCTCGTCAGCTGGCTGTTTTTCCCTCCTTTCTGTATCTTCAGCGGCCTTTGCTACTTGTTCAGCTTCTAGCCTGGCTCTCTCCTCCTCAGGTTGCTGAGCTGTGACTGCGGCAATAGCAGCTGCCTCATCTGCAGCCTCTCTAGCTGCAGTATCTGCTACTGCTTCAGAATAGGTACGGGTTCCTGCTACATGGCTTTCCGCCTGGTTTTTGACATTCTCTTTATCCTGGTTCTCCATGTCTCGGGAGTTGCTAGTTTGAGACCTTGTCCTTACCATACAAAGAAGACTGTGATAACTGCTCCGATACCACTGAAATGAATCGACTTACCAAATAAGCGATTAACAATTAATAAAGATCTTTATATCAGCAAGTAATCTTTATGGTAATTTCCGTTAACTGGTTAAACGGCAAAGGACAATACACTAGCAGTGAATAATACTCGTAAGTCAAATGCGAGTAAACTAGCATCAATAATGCAAATCAGTAAACTCATACATAAGCAAGGTTAGAGACAGTGCGCATCAATGGCTTCTCGCCTTGGATTCAGATCTCTCTCAGTAAGCTGTACAGGAGAGTTGGCCTCGTTTTCCGAATGCCGAACTCGAGAGCAATGCCTAGCATATGTACATGGAATGAGTTTACTGTTCAACGGTCAGTGCGATGGCACCGCCTACCTGGGAGTTAACCACGTTGGTAGGACCTCGGTTAACCAAATCCACCGCCATCTCCCATCATCCGGAATAGCCATCCATCATAGGGATGTCATCTGGCCATTCATGTAGCATATCGTACTTAGGTGTAAGTCAAGGCAGTTTGCTGCTACCGAGTACGGAAGTCAGCTGGCTGTCAAAGAATGGGTCAGCAAGCTGACTTATATGGACTTCAGCCTGCTGCTTCCGGCTGAGTCATTAAACTGATAATTACGTAAAGTCCAGCAGACTGACCATTAGTTAAAGTTCAGCAGGCTGAAGTTAATTAACCATTATATGAAAATGAATATTATATCCACTAATATACTGATTCATTACAGCACGTCTCTTCGTAGATCACGTGTTCAAGTTGCATGGCATGCCGAAAGAAATCATAAGTGATCGTGACAGTAGATTTACGAGCCACTTCTGGCAGGAAGTTTGTTCGCATTTCGGCACGAAACTTAAGATGTGAACTAGCTTCCACCCTCACACCGATGGTCAGACAGAACGAATGAACCGCGTTCTGCAACAGTTCCTTAGGCATTATGTGAATCCTCGCAGAGTTCGCAGTTAATAATGCTTATCAGGAAAGTGTTAAGGAAACTCTATTTTTCCTTAACTATGGGCGACATCCGCACACTCCTCTCACGCGTGTCGTTTACGCTGAGGCGGGGCTGTCAACCATGAGAGTACTAAGTGCACGCACATTTGTTGATTCTCTTCAAGAGGTGCACAAAAACGCGAAGCTGGCTTTAGCCGTTGCTCGAGATCGGCAGAAAAAGTTTGCTGACACGCACAGGACTGAGTTAAGTTTTCAAGTTGGCAATAAAGTATTTTTGCAAACTAAAAACCTCCAACTCAAGCACCCAGGAAAGCGCAAGCTTCTGCCTCGCTGGGTAGGCCCTTTTATCGTTATTGCAAAGGTTGGACCTGATGCATACCGACTGGATTTGCCTAAATCCATGGGGCGAACGCATCCTGTGTTCCATGTCAGTTTACTGAAGCTGTTTAGGTCCAATGGCCGCTATCAGCCACAAGCACCGGAATTGGAACTCGCCGATGATGATAAGGCCTGGGATGTAGAGGATGTCTTAGGACACCGCTACACTCGTCATAAACCTCCACGCGTGGAGCTTTTGATAAAGTGGCTAGATTACGATTCTAGTTGGAACTTGTACGAACCTCAGGACAAAATCCTACTTAATTGTAAGGACCTGGTCCAACAATATTGGTTACAATGGGCTGATGCTCAAAAGCTCTGCGCCGAGGCAAGTGTGCTACCAAGCGCTCTTCGTAAGCCATGGAACAAACGTAAAAGAGACGCGGCCAAGTAATCGGTCCGTCACTGTGATGATGCATAGTCCAATCGCTCACCAGTGTTTTTTGCTAGTCAAGGCTAGTATCAACACATCTACGACTTAAAAGACGTACGCTTAATGAGGACGTTAAGTTCTTTTAAGGGGGGAGGAGTGTAACGATTTGAGCTTTTTAGGCGTATTTGGGACGTTTTCCCAATTACCTAAAATAAGTTATACTATTTATCATAAGTTATTTGATAAATGATTGCATCACATTGAATTATTCGCCACACACGTGTGCCGATTAATTCCCGGTCGATAGGCGAAACGACCGAGATACTATTGCAAAAAGCGTCGTAACGTAATTCGACTACTTCGCAAAAGTACGACATAATTATTCATATAGTTACTTTGAATAATTATGAGATGATAATTTAATTAATCATTGTTTGATTAAGTCATTTTGATTGTCATTATTATGAATTATGGACAATCACAGATTTCGGGTTACAATTAGTCGTAATACGAAGAAACTGTCGTATCATTAATACGAACAAACAGTCGTAAAGTCAAACGAAACGAAATATGCAAAGTTGCTTTGCATCCGAGCGGATTCGAACCTTCGTTTGATACGTTCACACCTAACCGATTGGCCAAAGTAGCTTTTTGAACTACCGGTTCATGACGAAAGCATGTGTACGCGACTCCGCGATCAATCGCGACTTTCTCGGAAAGTCGCGAGAACGCGAAAACGCCCGTTTGGCGCGAAACGGTTTTTTGGAAACCGTCGAGAAGTCTCCAAACGGCCAACTGCGCGTTTCGAGCATTCGGCCGAATGGGACACGTCCCTTCGACCATTTTCGTTGAACATGAACCAGTGCCCTAGGTGGTGACTCGAAGCACTCCAGTGCCTCATGTTGTGCAGGTATAAATACCTGCAGAGTCATTGTGAGTGCAACTCTCACAAGCACACATTCTACGTTAGTTTTCACTTTCGCTCTTTCGAGTATTCGTCAATTTCCACAAGTATACAGATTTTCCTCCCGCTTGAATTAAATATTTCTTGAATACCGAGGAAAGATCCTCTCGAAAAGCAAAAACGTCACAACTTTCCTAACCTCTTGTGTACAGATCCACGCAATGAGAAGCCTAAAGTGGAGGTTTGATGGAAGAGGTGTCTGCAAGCATCCAGGGCAGCCTCAAGGGAGTTGCATCATAGCAAGCTGGATATGACTCATTTACCTCACTTGATCATAGTCTTTGTGTGTTGTTATATGCAATCCACGGCTAGTATAGAGAGGGGTGTGCACTCCAGCGGTGCTAGAGAACTTGTAGTCTGTTGTGCTATCCCTTCGGGTTTAAGTTTGTTGCTTTGCAAGAGACGTTCCTCTCTCATTATATGTAGCTAGGTTGAGGGAGCTTGGGTATGGCTGCAAGTGTTGAGCAATTGAGACAGTGCGTGCCCACATTATTTACTAACTTAAGTTTCCAAGTATGGATTACGACAGGTTATTGTCGCCACGGTCCAAGTGCACCTCGTCGTCCACAAGCTTCAGCATGCTGCAACTTCTATAAGAAGAGGCTTCGACAGCAACGATGGCATCCTACAGATACCCTCTATTCCCAACCGTGGCTATGACATTGTGTGCTCCTCTCGTTTGCCACATTGATGTGTGCTGGAAGGCTTAGGGTATTTAGCTTGAGCTTCAATGCTATGTATTAGACGGTGCTTTGTGGTAATTGATGGGATTGCAGGAGCTTGGGGTTTAAGCTTAAGATGGGTTTAGTTAGTGTGCTGAGGTTTATGAATGCGGGTCTCATATGTGATTGCTGACTTAGGTTAAGTCCGCCTGCTGGATTATTTGACCTAATGTGGTTAAAGGGGTTAAGGGCTTGGGTTTATGAACGCAAGGGCTTTCCTTGACTCGCTTTTACCTTGCATGGTTTATTAAGGGTCCGAGAGCAGCCGCGGACAATGAGTACTTTGAGTGCTTGAGTTAAATGAGCTCTGGGTGTTGCCATGCTACAGATCAGCATATCGAGACTTAGGTCTGTACAATGTGTTGAGTGATGTATGGGAAGTCAACGTGGATATTGGAGGGAGTTTGACTACTTGCCTTAGGTCAAGTTGCTTATATGTTTTGGATACCACCTGTACACTTGGTCAAGTGTAAGGAGGTCTGTGTCTTTGTCATAGGGACGATCTGGGCATATTAGCAGTGTGCTAAGTTTCTGCCGGCCTCGCAGCTAACTGAGCTCGCTAAAGGCGCATGCTAGGTAGCATGCAAGGTGCATTGGCATATGCGTCAGGTGCATGGAATTTGCATCCCGGGTGCTAGAGGTAGTGGATTGCCATTAGCATACCGTAGAGCATGTGTAAATTGGGCCCTGCTGTAATAGATTCACTATGCACACCTAAGTAAAGACAGAAGAGACCATCGACATTATAGACGTTCTCGCAATGCATGGCTTGACTGATCTTGTTCAGTCTGATGCACAAACATTCTTCTTGCTAGCTTGGGGTTACAGTGCGAAAGTCTTACCAATGATTTATGCACGCTGTTGTTATCGGCTTGCTAAGTGCTTGCTGCAATTGCAATAGGTGCCATGTATGTGCCTCCAGAGAGGAACTTAGTTTCGAGCTATACTGAGTTTGCCCATTGTATCTGTAGGATGCCATTGTTGCTGTGGAAGCCTCTGCTCATAGAAGTTGCAGCATGCTAAAGCTTGTGGACGACGTAGTGCACTTGGACCGTGGCGACGAAAAGCTGTCGTAATCCATACTTGGAAACTTAAGTTAGTAAATCATGTGTGCACGCACTGTCTCAATTGCTCAACACATGCAGCCATACCCAAGCTCCCTCAACCTAGCTACCACACACATAATGAGAGAGGTACGTCTCTTGCAAAGCAACAAGCTTAAACCCGAAGGGTTAGCACAACAGACTAACAAGTCCTCTAGCACCGCTGGAGTGCACACCCCTCTCTATACTAGCCGTGGATTGCATATAACAACACACAACGACTGTGATCAAGTGAGGAAGATGAGTCATATCCAGCTTGCTATGATGCAACTCCCTTGAGGCTGCCCTTGATGCTTGCAGACACCTCGTCCATCAAGCCTCCACTTTAGGCTTCTCCATGCGTGGATCTGTACACAAGAGGCTAGGAAAGTCAAGTTAGTATGCCGCATAGTACATTGAGCCTGGAGACACACTAGGTGAGCAAGTGGAAGGATCCTGGACAGGATGTGCAATGCTCTACATCATACACTTCCCCAAGCTCCACCTAGACTCATCATACCACACAAGTAAGCGTCACACACTTACCTCCTGAGACAAAGAAGACGAGCACGGACATTCAAGAAGGACTTAGCTCCGATACCACTGAAATGAATCTTGCTTATTCAAGGTTAATATATTTCATTGAAATATAAAAGATCAAAGATAGGTGGAAGCGTGTGAAATCAGGGAGCGATCTTCGCCCTTATAATGAATTCCGTTTACTAATCTATAACCCTTGATTCACTCATCGTAGTGTGCCATAGTTGCACGCGAATACAAGGCACAAGAAAGAGGCGAG
The DNA here is from genome assembly GCA_009602735.1 of Mesotaenium endlicherianum. Classification (NCBI taxonomy): domain Eukaryota; kingdom Viridiplantae; phylum Streptophyta; class Zygnematophyceae; order Zygnematales; family Mesotaeniaceae; genus Mesotaenium; species Mesotaenium endlicherianum. The sequence goes on along the minus strand of WELA01009486.1, from coordinate 75,025 downwards.
CTTGAGGACTAGAGCTTCTCCTTTAGAAACTCATGGCCTCTTGCCTACCAGGCATGCAAGCATGTATAGCACATGCACAGCATCAGGGGACTGAACAGCAAAGGCGCTCTCATTCAGATGACCATAATGTAGCTAAAACACATCCCACTGACTTAAGTGCAAAACCATGGAATCTGTCCGTTGTGTGACCCTGAAATGTCAGAGGGCATAACTCTGCCAATACTACTCTAAATTGAGCAAACTCAACGGCAACGGATGCATCTTCACAAGACCTTTCCGAAACGTCTTAGTTCGTCCCATTTGGAGCGCAGACAAAGCAACCATGTTAATTTCCGTGAAGGCTGGTCATTAGAACGAACCCAAAAGTGCACACATGATTTGCAAGTAGAAATCCGACTGTAAAGCCTACTGTCCAGAATGAGGGACCACGAGATCCCAGCCTGCTATGTACCTAGTGACCACCTGGTTGACCACGGCGCAAGCTGCGCCGTTTCGTGGGAAACCCCTTAAGTTGGGACCCTCGGATCTAGGTATAACGACCATATTAATTGGTCGGTTGACTGAAGTCCTAACTGTTCAGTTGACTGACGACGGCTCCGCCCACCCAGGAGTTAACCATACTGGTAGGCCATCGGTTTACCGAATCTCAGTTGACCTTCCGACTTTCAGTATACTACGGTCACATGTGCCAATCTACAAATAATAATCTAAATGAATGTATCTATCCTCAGCGTACTGAAGCTAAGTATACTGACTAATATGAGGAGAGCTTACTATATGTCAACCTACTGATATTACATCCTATATATAACTGATATAAAAATCTCAGCAAACTATACTATGATACAAAAGTCATCCTGCTGACCTTCCCAACAAGTCAGCAAACTACACTGTGATACAAAAGTCATCCTGCTGACATTCTTGACAAAGTAAGTAAACTCGCATTACATCGACATACATTCATTTAGATGAACTCGCACATGTGAGTATACTGACATAATACTTATTTAGTGTTATATTTATATATGCAATTAATTAAATAAATAATGAACTGATTCATTACATTGGTTGAGTTTATGTGATCGCAACCTTTGCCTCGCCCTCCCGAGAACTATGTAAGATGGGGTCATCGGATCTTGAGTAGACTGATGCAGCTAGGGTGTGGTGTTTACCATGCGTAGCTAAGCTCATGGAAGGCAACTTACACACTTGTTTGTTGTCTGTTTGACAGACTGAGACCAGCAAGCAGAGTGTGAAGCAATGGTGACATACAGGCTGAAAGAGGTCGAGGAGTTGGCATGCTGGACGCTGCCACGTGACGCTTCTCCACATGTCCTTTGGGAAACTTCAGGCAGTAAGGCCTGAAAGAGGGAGTATCTGAAACATCATAACTATGATACAGTTGGTTGTTTCTATTCCCTTTTCACTTAGATTGTTGACTCTCACTATTTGGTGGTTGTCATTTTGGTGTATGTCTTGCTTGGAATGACTAGCATAAGTCCTTGTATGCATGCGTTGGTAGAGTCAGCTAACTGAGCTACTCTTTGGTATTGCAGAAACTTGCTAATGGGACCGGTTGTTTTTATCTCATAGAAAGCTATCTACACTTCCAATGGAGGGGTGTAATACGCTGGCTTGAGTTTGGGTTATTCATGGATAGAGCTTTATGGTGAAAGGGTCTGAATGGGAGTACACTTTTCCCTACGCCACTCTGGGCATTGCTCTACTCGTGAAGAGCGGAGAATTTTTTTGGGAGGGGACATTCTTTCTGGCTTACTTCGGTGTTTGCACACTGTGTCCTCTCTTGGTTTTCCTTTGTTGATTCTTCTCCACCCACTCGTACCGCCGCAATCCTCTGTGACTGTCACTCTGTGTGGTTCTTATGATGCGGCGTTGTAGGCACTTCTTGGTGTGCTTATGTGGTTAGAGCTGTCGGGTCGACAGCTATTTAAGTTGGGGAGAGGGAGATGGGATGTGTACTAGGAGTATTCAATAAGCTGTGCTTACCTCCATACTCAGCAGCATGTGTATGTACTAACTAAGTTTTGCACTGCCACATCCTATGTATGTACTGCATTAATATCAGGAGCATCAGTGACTGACTGGTGTAAATTGTGAGTTGCAGTACACTGTTGGAGCAAGTGTACGTACTAACTGAGTAAGTACATTGCCATAAGTTGGGATTGGATAGCAATGATGCATGGCACATCAGGAAACTGCTTGAGGAGACCAGCATATTGCTCAAAACCATATGTTTTTTTGAACTTAGTGTGTTCTAAAAACGTGGTTAAAATTTAAATCTTTGAACTTAGTGTATTTTGAATATGTGGTTAAAATTTATAAATTTTATTGGGCTCATTAACCTGATGCTACTCATCTTGTAAGGGCATTCAATACCATCAAACCAGTTGGTCTCCCTTTTCCTTTTGTACTCTAAATTTTGAGCAGGTTTCTCAGTGACAAGAAATTGCTTGTGAGGAGCTTTCAAGGTGTGAGCACGGCAGGAGTTGAAGACCAGAAGAAGGAGAAAAGGCTTAGTTCAGGAGGCTGAGCTTTAATAACATTCTTTCATTGTTTGACCTCAAAAGGAGGCTATTCGATTTGGGTGTGGTTTGCATGCTGTGAGGTGCTCTATTATGTCTTTCAACTGGAAGGACTACTCAGTAGGGGTAAGTCCATGCATGTCTTCAGTTATTGATTGTGAAGTCAGATGGTTACTTGCATGACAGTTTGGTGTGATTAAATTTTACTTGCATTGGGTAGGTGAATATAACACTCATGTTTTGTTTGTTTGCATTGCTTCACCTAGTTGACTGAAGTGTAGTTTTAAATAAATGAATCGTATGTTGAGTGTTGTCGAGGCGACAACAATTTAAGTTGGGGAGATTGTAATGAATCAGTTCATTATTTATTTAATTAATTTTGTATATATATACAACCCCAAATAAGTATTATACTCACATTGTAGTGATTTGAGTTATTATATATTAGTTTGCATATATTTTAATGTTTTCAAATATATTTGGAGTAGTATTGTGTGGATTCAAGTGTGAATAGGTACTCTAGTGACTTGGTTCATGTCCTTTGAACCTTCTAAGGCATTTTCGAAGTTAGAGGAAAGACCTAGAAGAACTCCACGTGGCAAAAGTCAAATGTGCCATTTTTAGGTCAAAAGGATATCTGTACATTATTCTAGAAAGAGGTGGCAACTTTTGGGATGTGTTGGGTGCCAACACATCAACATACACCGTCCTAGAAATTACTTATGTAGCAAGTATATAAACAAGGGCTAGAACATAGAAAGACATTCCAGATCACTCTTGTACTTGCCAAAATCCAGAAATATATTGACTTTCAAGAAGCCATCTCTCTTTTAAGAAGCTACCACTTGTGTTCAAAGATCCTTGTCTCGAATAGATAAAGCACTATATTTCACTAAGTACTTTATCTATCTGTTTCACTACACACATGTGCGAATTCATATAAATGAATGTATGTCGATGTAATGCGAGTTTACTTACTTTGTCAAAAAGGTCAGCAGAATGACTTTTGTATCATAGTATAGTTTGCTGAGATTTATATGTCAATTATATATAGGACATAATGTCTGTAGGTTGACATATAGTAAGCTCGCTTGATATTAGTCAGTATACTTAGCTTCAGTACGCTGAGGATAGATATATTCATTCAGATTTTTATTTGTAGATTGGCACATGTGACTGTAGTATACTAAAAGTCGGTAGGTCGACTGAGATTCGGTAAACCGATGTCCTACTAATGTGGTTAACTCCTGGGTAGGCGGAGCCGTCGTCAGTCAACTGAAAGTTAGGGCTTCAGTCAACCGACCCTTTAATATGGTCGTTACACCTAGATCCGTGGGTCCCAACTTAACGGGTTTCCCACGGAACGGCGCACCTTGCGCCGTGGTCAACCAGGTGGTCAATTGGTACATAGCAGGCTGGGATCTCGTGGTCCTGCATACTGGACAGTAGGCTTTACAGTCAAATTTCTAGTTGCAAGTCATGTGTGCACTTTTGGGTTCGTTCTAATGACCAACCTTCACAAAAATTGACATGGCTGCTTTGTCTGCGCTCCAAATGGAGCGAACTAGAAGTTTTCGGAAAGACCTCGTCAAGATGCATCCGTTGCCGTTAAGTTTGCTCAATTTTGAGTAGTATTGACAGAGTCATGTACTCTGACATTTTGGGGTCACACAACGGACAGATTCCATGGTTTTGCACCTAAGTCGGTGGGATGTGTTTTAGCTACTTTAATGTAAGGTCATAGGTTTATAAAGTGCATTTTGAGTTTCATAAAAGTATGTTTTGATTGTATAGCAGTGTAGAGTGTATGTTTGTGGTCATTTTGATATAAAGTTCATCGGATTTGGATAAGTATTGAGAGATTTATGGATTTCCAAAGTCTAATTAGTTTTGAGGTCGATTGACGATTGTCCTTAATTCGCGGTGAGCGCAACCGTCGGATTGACCGACAGCGTCAAGCAATCTGGCCCGTTGGAGTAAATTCGAACTTTCACGTAATTTCGGCTGACGCGGAGTGCCGACCAGGTCGATTTACCTAGAAGTTTCGGATTAGCCTAGCGCATCTAAGTTAGTATATTCTAGATATTTCGATGCATGCATGTGGACGTCAAAGCGACCCGACACGTCTGATGAGACTGATCTGGCCTACTCACATATGTTTTGGAAGGGAAAATTTGACAAACACTTACGTGAATCCGTTGCTAAGCGGCCCTCCCGTCTAGAGAGGAGGACTTAGGTCAGAAAACCATAAATAGGCATAACTACTTCGTTTCTTAACAATTTTCACTTCTGTAAATTTCTACGGGTTTGTAATGACAAGGCCTTTCATCCTACATCATTTGTGAGCAGTTTCTTGCTACTCTAAATGTTGAGTAATTTTCCTAAGCTTTCTTAGTGATATGCCGCTGCACTCTTTAGTATGATTGCAACTAGTTCCTTTCCTCGTGAGTTACTACGCTTCCACTAGGGCACTCTGCCCCTTTCATCTGGTATCGGAGCTGGGCTAGTTTGCATATTATATTATGGAGTCGCAGTCGGCAGCTGGAGGAGGCGAACATGTCGAGCATGTTGAGCGCGCGGGACAAGAGGCACCACCAACGATGACTAGAGAGCAACAAGAATGCAGGCGATGCTAAGGCAAATGGCGAATGCAATTGGAGGAGAACTCTACGCCCAATTTCAACAAGATATGCGCGCGGAGGTAGAGAGAATGGCGCGAGTTGTGTTGGGAATACCGCTTCGACGAGTTCGGCACCCGCACCCGTTGTACCACCAATTCATGTTAACCCAGTGGTGCAACCAGTTATTCCACCCGCATCGAGAGTGCGTGCGCCTAAGCTTGAAGTGTACACTGGAGAGCTTGGATCGTCGCATGTCCATCAATGGATTTTTGAAGTAAAGAAGTTTATGGAGTATTATGCGCTCACGCCCGACAGGCAAGTTGCCTTCGTGATTACTTTGCTAAAGAAGTGTGCTGGAGCTTGGTATGAGCGACAGGAGCAGCTGTCTGGAGTTCCTGCTATTGTTGATCAGCTATTTGAAGGCTTGAAGAGGCAATTTCAATCTATTGCACCCGAGGCTACTGCTCGAGATCTATTGGTGCGCCTCCGTCAACGACGAAGCGTTCAGGAGTATGTTTCGCGCTTCAACGAGCTGGTGCTTCAATGTCCATCCATGCACGAGTCGGAGATGATGGACAAGTTCAAGAGGGGAGTCAAGCCAACTGTGGCTAAGCAAGTGGCGCTCAAGCACCCTACCAGTCTTGGAGAAATGACGGCATTGGCAACAAGGGTCGACGCTGTGGAGTATAGTCAAAGACGGTGGGGCAGCCACAACTTTGGAGAATATCAACACTTTGGATCTCAAGCGCCAAGCACGAGTATCCAAGGCCCAGTACCTATGGAGTTGGGACTTGTTCAGTACCAGCGCATGCAGCAGAATTTCAAGCCGGGAGGACCCTGCTATAATTGTGGCAAGCTTGGACATCTGGCTCGAGACTGTCATGTGAAGGCGAAGCAACCACAACAGCAGGAAAAAGGAGGACGCCAGTAAGTCGTTCTGGGGTGTCTACTGGCGTGAAGACAAGAACTCGCAAGGAGATTATCCCCAGGAGGCTGCCGAGAAGCAAAGGACGAGACGTTGACAAGCCTATCATCGTGGAAGGAGTAGTCGACGGCAACAAGGCAAAGTGTATGGTCGACAGTGGCGCAAGTGCAAATTTTGTGCACAAGAAGCTGGTGAAAGAGTGACGAATTCCTGTGCAGAAGCATTATGACCCTAAGGAGGCAATTTTGGCGAATGGGCAGAGACTCAAGTGTGGTGCACCTACGGAAGCTATTCACGTGGAAGTAGCGGGGCACCGGAGTAAGGAAGTTATGGAGCAGGCGGAGTTGGGTCACCATGAGGTGATATTGGGCCGACCATGGCTCAGAAAAGCCAACCTTCAACTGCACTGGAGCACAAGACAAGTGAAGGTCCAAGGGCGCGATGGTCGAATGGAGACAGCGAAACAGGTGGAGGTAGACACGACCACAAGTAACTGTCTTCAATCGAGCTTGCAAGTTAAGAAGCTATGCAGGGCAAATCAGGTGAAGGAGATGTACCTTTTTTCGGTGGCCCCGGCCAGGTCATTAGATGGAGCAAGCGTGAATCTTAACAGCCTGGGCGAATGTACACTGCCGGAGGAGCAAGTAGTGGTGTCTGATCCCCTTGCTCAGAAGGAGCAGAGCCCAACTACTCAAGAAAAGAAGCCTGCTGAGATGCCTGCCGAAATTAAGGCGCTGTTGGAGGAGTTCAAGTGCGTTTTTCGTGAGGAGCTACCTGCAGGATTACCTCCACAAAGAGCTATGGAGCACAAGATTGAGTTGGAACCAGGGAGCAAGCCACCAGTGAGACCCGCCTACCGACAATCATTTGCGGAGTTGGATGAGTTGAAGAAGCCGCTGATAGAGGTATTGGAGAAGGGATTCATCCGACCCTGCGAGTCTCCATTTGCAGCGCCACTCTTATTTGTGAAGAAGAAGGATGGGACTATGAGGATGTGTGTCGACTACCGGGCGCTGAATAAGATCACCATCAAGAACAGGTACCCACTTCTCCAAGTGGACGAGTTGATTGACAGGCTTGTCGGGGCAAAGTATTTCTCGAAGATCGATTTGAGGAGTGGCTATCACCAGGTACAGATTGTGGAAGGAGATGTTGAGAAGACTGCTTTCAGGACTCCCTATGGTTTATTGGAGTTCACAGTCATGCCTTTCGGATTGACTCATGCACCTGCTACATTCATGGAACTCATGAATAGTATATTCAGGCCCTACTTGGACCAGTTTGTGGTGGTATTTTTGGACGATATCTTGATCTATTCGAAGACCTTGGAAGAGCATGTGGAGCATCTGAGGAAGGTGTTGGGGGTCTTGAGAGATCAGAAGCTGTATGGGAAGATGAGCAAGTGCGACTACTGTCTCAAGGAGGTCGAGTTTCTTGGGCACATAGTGGGAGCTGAAGGAGTCAAGGTGGAGCAGAAGAAGGTGCAAGCAGTCAGAGATTGGCGGTGCCTGCTGATATCCATCAACTCAGGAGTTTCCTCGGCATGGCGAATTATTATCGACGTTTCATTGAAGGATTTGCCAAGGTGTGTGCACCGCTCACAAACATGTTAAAGAAGCAGGAGAAGTGGCTATGGGGTGACAAGGAGCAGCAAGCTTTCGAGAAGATTGAAGAGTTGTTGACACAGGCACCTGTGTTGGCAATCGCAAGTCCAGAACTTCCTTTCACCATCATCACGGACGCATCAAACTTCGCAGTGGGAGCCATTCTTCTCCAGGACCAGGGCAAAGGATTGCAGCCTGTGGCATATGAGAGCAGGAAGTTGAGTCCTGCTGAGCAGAATTATGCAGCACACGAGCGGGAGATGTTGGCTATCATCCAAGCTTTGAGGATTTGGCAATGTTATGTGGACAGCCGAAAGGTGTTCATCAAGACCGACTACAAGAGCTTGGGGAAGTTTATGACGCAGCCAACGGCGACACCAAGACAGGGAAGGTGGATGGACTTTCTGCAACAATTCGACCACAAGATTGAGTACTTACCTGGGAAGATCAACCCTGCAGACGCTTTATCCAGGAGGTGTGACCTTGCAGCTGTCTCAGTCATCAAGGAGAGTATGGACTTCAAGGAGAAGCTTCAGAGAGGTTATGAGGAGGACCCAGAGTTTGCTGATGGTGGAGCAGCTGAGTCCAACTCGAGTATGCAGAAGAAGGACGGCATATGGTATTATGGTGATTCCAAGAGAGTGGTGATACCTGACATCAAGGAGCTACGAGACTTACTACTTGCGAAGCATCATGACTGCTTATATGCTGGACACTTTGGAAGCAAGAAGACGGCAAGCGTGCTGAAGCGAGAATACTATTGGAGAAATATGGACAAGGACATCAAGGAGTGGATCAGGAGTTGCGATGCGTGCCAGAGAAATAAGACACCAAACCAATAGAAGGGAGGTACATTGCAGCTTCTGCCTATTCCAAAGTATTCTTGGGAGCAGATTGCTATGGACTTTATCACATCTTTACCAGTGAGTGGTCAAGGGCACAATGCAGTTTGGGTTGTGTCTGATCGGCTCAGCAAGATGGCACACTTCATTCCCATGAAGGAGACTTGTACGGCAGCAGATGTGGCACGGCTATTCTTTGATCATATTTTCAGGCTACATGGGTTGCCGAAGGTGATTGTTTCCGATCGGGATCCGAGGTTTACTAGCAACTTTTGGCGGTCATTGTTTACTTTGATGGGGACCAAGCTAAGTATGAGCACTTCCTATCACCCTCAGAGAGACGGGCAAAGTGAGAGGCTCAACAGAATTCTGCAAGAGGTGCTCAGGAGTTTCACTATGGAAGACCCTTCAGAGTGGGACAAGAAGCTGCTAGGGTTGGAGTTTGCCTACAACAACCGCATGCAGGGATCCACCAAGCAGTCACCATTCGCTATGGTTTATGGGCGAGAAGTATATCATCCAGGACATCTTGTTGGAAAAGGCCAAGGAGACTCAGGTTCCTACTACACAAGCTTTTATGGAGCGTATGGCCAAGACTTGGGATATGGCGAAGACGTGTATTCGGAAGGCACAGGAGGAACAGGTCAAGCATGCCAACAAGCACAGGAGGGAAGTGACATACCATGTGGGTGACAAAGTACTCTTGTCAACAGAGAATCTACCTTTCACAGGCAAGAGGACACAGTCCCTTTGTAGTGCTCAAGCAGGTGAATGCAGTGACCTGCAAGTTGGAGCTTCCTTCAGGCTGGCGTATCCATGATGTGTTCCATGTCAGTTGTTTGCGACCATACGTTGACCCGAATGAAGGACATCCAGGACGACTACCTACACCGCCACCACCGGTCGAGATCGATGATGTTTTGGAGTATGAAGTGGAGGCGATTGTCGGCGATCGACGAGTCAAGCGAGGTCAACGACTTATTCAAGAGTATCTGGTCAAGTGAAAAGGCTACCATGCGGATGTCAACACTTGGGAGCTAGAGGCCAACTTGACTCATTGTAAGAGTAAGTTGAGACGTTATTTGCCAAATGCGTCGAGGACGTCGCATCTTGAGGAGGGAGATGATGCAAGGTCATAGGTTTATAAAGTGCATTTTTGAGTTTCACAAAAGTTTGGTCTGATTGTATAGTGGTGTAGAGTGCATTTTTTGGTCATTTGATATAAAGTTCATCAAATTTGGTTAAGTATTGGGAGAGTTATGGATTTCCAAAGCTTAATTAGTTTTGAGGTCGGTTGACAACTGTTCTTAATTCGCGGTGAGCGCAACCGTCGGATTGACCGACAGCGTCGAGCGATCTGGCCCGTTAGAGTAAATTCGAACCTTCACGTGATTTCGGCTGACGCGGAGTGCCGACCAGGTCGATTTACCTAGAAGTTTTGAATTAGCCTAGCGCGTCTCAATTAGTATATTCTTGATATTTCGATGCATGCATGTGGGCGTCAAAGCGACCCGACACGTCAGATGAGACTGATCTGGCCTACTCACAACTATTTTGGAAGGGACGAATTTGACAAACACTCTAGGAAAATCCGTTGCTAAGCGGCCCTCCCGTGTAGAGAAGAGGACTTAGGTCAGAAAACCATAAATAGGCATAACTACTTCGTTTCTTAACAGTTTTCATTTCTGTAAATTTATATGGGATTGTAATGACAAGGCCTTTCATCCTACATCATGTGTGAGCAGTTTCTTGCTACTCCAAATGTTGAGTATTTTTCCTAAGCTTTCCTAGTGATATGCCGCTGCACTCTTTAATATAATTGCAACTAGTTCCTTTCCTCGTGAGCTACTACGCTTCCACTAGGGCACTTTGCCCCTTTCATTTATGGTCATCTGAATGAGAGCTTCCTTGCTATTCAATCCTCTCATGTTGTGTATGTGCTTATACATGCTTGTATGCCTGGTAGGCAAGAGGCCATGAGTTTCTAAAGGAGAAGCTCTAGTCCTCAAGTGCGCCTCTTTCTTGTGCCTTGTATCAGTGTGCAACTATGGCACACTACGGTAAGTGAGTCAAGGGTTATAGATGAGTAAATGGACTTCATTATAAAGGCAAAGATCGCTCCCTGATTTCACACGCTTCCGTCTATCTCTGATCTTATATATTTAAATGAAATATATTAATCTTGAATAAGCAAGATTCATTTCAACTTCACTGCAGCCCATCATTTGGATCACAACGGACGTGCTTGCCTCAAAATACACAAAAGGTAAAGTATGAGAGTATTAGCCATGCAAAGAACATATGATCATCCTTTTGAGCTCAAGTACAATTTCTTTTGAATTTATGTAATGCAACTTGCAAATAGTTGGAGTCTTAAAAAATGCACTGTCCCCAAGTTACATAAGTGGGTTATGAATTGCATGAGGAATTGTTTTACATCCTATCAACCATTGTTGGCAAGCACATATCTTCCAATGGTGACCACTTGACGTCCCTTCGTTCCAATAAACCAAAAATTTATGTCCTACTACAACATGACATGCCGTGTGAGGATCAAACAGTATTCTTATGGGTTATGTACTTACCCTACTAAAAAAAAAGTCCAATAACGATACATACAAGTGCGCCTGTTGCAAGGTGGTAGTGGTGGAAAACTTGGCAAGGACCTAATATTGAGGACAAGCTTGCATAATACCTTTCTTCCTAAATAGTGTGCCAGCCACGTAGTCTTATCTTGCTCATTGCCTAACACTTTGAGCCGCAACCAGACTCCCAACACTTTCCCTGTTAAGCTTCATCATTTGACGAAAGCTTCAACTTCCATCAATTTGACTAAATAAGCAAGCTCTAAGGAAACTATAGGCCTCCTCTAAGTAGTTCTATAACTTTCAAAGGAGGAACTCCACAAAAGTGCATCTAGCTTGAAAGACTTGAGTTGCAGCATTCTATCTCACTTGCATGTAGTCAAGACGAGACCTAGCGGATGACAAGCAGGGCTCTTGTTTTGTATCGTTGTGGTGAATAGGCAGGGCACGCCTCTCCTTGGGAAATAGTGGAACCTTTTCTCACCCCACATGAGTATAGAATGTGACCTAAATTTAGTTGGGGTCAAGCGAAAGCACCTTACCAAGTTTCACAAGTGAAACAAGTAAACACTAGAGAAATCAATGTGTTGCTTTCACTTCATCCCTAGCATACACTACTTGCCATGAACTTATTTGAAGATAGCTACTAGAAGCCATATGTTTTGGATATAGCCCAAAATCCTTACAGGAATGCTCTTAGGTCAAGCGTCTCTAGCCCCTTTCTTGGCCAAAACTTGAGAATAAAGCATATCCGGATCAAAGCATGATGACAGCAAGTGCGAGCAGAAACATGTGATTGGTGAGTCGAGTCTTACCCCGCAAGTTTAGTCGTCTCTTCTGTAGTACTTTGACAATATGCAGACCTTCTATTCATTGACAAGATCACACTTGTGATATTTTGGCAAAACAACCTTGTAAATACATAGAATGTCTCATTCTATCAGTGGTAAATCTTTAGAGCAAATGAGGTACACAAGAGTTTGCAACAAGTGAGAATAGGACTTTAAAATCGCTAATTATGGTCCTAATGGGGTCCTACGAGAACATGGCATAGCCTAATCTAGAGGTATGACCTTGTGGCCAACCATTGAGTTGAGCCCGGACGCGCTTCAGGTTGAGGCTCCACGCTTGCAGCTTCTCGCTCGCACTTTTACCACGTGCCATATAAAGTCCTGTTAATTTCCATCTAAACACATTTGTTTCCTCATTCCATGTGGCATTCGCAATATTCACATCCAATTTTTTCTTAAAGCCAATTAAGTCAACCCAAGCACGTTCAGAGCAAGTTTCTATCTTCGCTCTCTTACCTCGTGTGTGCGAGGGAAGTTGTTGAAGGTAGAAAGTTGAACGTGATAAAATACAATTAGGATGATGTTGCGGTAGTCATTCGAGTTCCTTCGTATTTAGACTCTGTTTGACATGGCACCTCACTGGTGCAACATTTATACAACCGACAATTCTTAAATCGCTCATAGAGTACAGAACTACCCAAAAATATTTTCTTGTAGAACCCTCGGTTCATGAGGTATACGACTTTGAACCTTAAGGAAATCGTGAACCAGCAAAGTGAAATACTGCAAGTGTTTTTGCACAACATACTTTACAAAATTGTGCTTCAGTAATTTGTGTTTTCCAAGAAGGCCCAAGAATTCGGATATGAGGAAACACTAAATTTACTGTCGAAGTGGGGGGAAGCGGAGGAAGTCATCTGAAAGCTGTCTGAAATGTTCAAATTCCGTGCTGAGATGAGCCTTCGGAGTGCTCAGAATTTACTGGAGCCTCGATTTTAATAGAACTAGCAGCGAACGCTCGGAAAAGTAAGCGTAACTGCTGTTTCCGCATTAGTATCCTTCCATTCGAGGTTGTGGATTTTTGAGAGTGTAGTGTTGATGCCCGCAAATGATTGTGTCGAGGATGGTCAACTTTGAGGCTGGAATTAGGCAGGGTACTATTCAAAGAATCTGCGCCCTTCGACAGGGAAGTATTTGTATGTCCAGCAGTGTGCATGAATTGGTGACAAGTCATGTTCACACCTTTTTGTAATCTCCGACAAGGAAAAAGTGCAGCTAGTCTAATGATGATTGTATTGATACAGAATACGATATGATGATGTGTTTGTAGCAGATCAGTAAAGTTTCTTCAGAGCATTAAACATGTGTAATTAATCACCACACAACATTCAACTGTCACATCTCGACTAGTTTGCACTGAATCAAAAAAGGACCAGATTTGTGCCTACAATTCTTGACATTTTGTTTTATTTGCATTCCTAGAAATCCACAGTAAAAGAATCACATCCTCCTTAAATTGGAGAAAGGCTTCGCATCCATAGGTTGAATGCATAGTAAAAAATAGGTCGACACTAAATTTAAGCATATCAGCATATCATGCTAGTGATATCCTTTCTAAGGGAATTCCCACCCTATCATAGTACCCAACTTTGCCATAAGAAGGTTATGGCAAAGGACAACCCCACTACCTTAAGTATGATTCAACACCTTTCCACACTGAACACACCCTACAAGAAAGTAGCAGCAGCATTGCAAAAGCTCCAAGAGAATCCTGGTCAATATCGCGACATTGACCACACCGAGATCTACACTCGAGTGAGCTCACAGCTGAGGAACAACCATGAAGTCCTCCTCAATGACTACTCTGTCATCGAGTCCTGGCACCACCTGCTCCATTGGCGGAGCAGGGCACACAGAAGATGCCCCCAGCTTGAAAGCCTGCAACTCTACATCTGAGTCCAGACAGGGAAATTCCAGGGGCCCCTCCACAGGCGCGGACTGCTTGGCAAGAGGTGACGCAATCTCCAAAGTGACTGGGAGCATATCTTCTATGGCCGCCTTCTCTGCCTCTTCGAGGCACAGCTGCTTGACCTCCAGAAATGCCTCCTCCGAGAGCGACACCTGGGCCAGGAGCTCCCAGGCAGAGTCCTGTGTCGCGTTCTCAAAGTCGTCTTTGCGCTTGAGCACAATGTGGCCACTAATCTCCCACACTGCCGGGTTCACCTGGCACTCCAGCAGCGCCAGGGGGACCTCGCCACGAGCTTGCTTCTCGGCAAAGCACTGCACGGGAGGAGGCATGCACCGGGATGAGTCAGCAGCTGGGCCTACAATTGATCAGCAGCTACACACTCCCTTCCATCAGCTCCACCATATTCCCATGCTGAGACTAAATGCCTTCAAGCTGGCACGCCCAAGTATGGGGCGCATTCACATGCTGGTGGTTTGACACTGGCAAATGGTGATTGGGGGTGATTAAAATGATCTCATGAGCACATCCAAATCCTGTCTAATTCCACATGCAACTGAACAGTGCATGCCAGCCAAGGAGGGAATGCAGACCACTGCCTCCAGGTTGCAGTGCCCAGAGTTTGGCTTCATACCGATGAAGAGAAGAGGAACCTCATGTAAGTTGCCAGAGGGGGCTGCCGGCATAATGAGAGTGAGATGCACAGAGAGGTAGGAGGACGAGCGAAAGAGAGCAGAGAGAGAGAGAGAGAGAGAGAGAGAGAGAGAGAGAGAGAGAGAGAGAGAGACAGAGAGAGCGAACCTGGGGCATGAGGAAGACACGCGCGCCACGGTCAGCAATGAGCACGTTGAACGGAATGTTGCGGTTCTGCAGCTGCTCGCACGCGCCGGCCACCACCACGGCCAGCTCCTCAAGCGAGGTGCCCACCTCATACACGAGGCAGCGCACGGGGTACTGGCGCAGCTCCAGGATCTTGACAGAGCGCTTGCGCTTCTTGTGGGACACGCGCACGGTAGGGGCGCGTTCAATAGGGAAAGGAGCCGTCAGGTAGTAAGCCTGTTGCACGACAGACAGCCGGAGCCACGGGTCAGACTTCGATTAAACAGCGCACCTCGGAAGCTGTAGCTGGTCCCACTTGCCATGCGGTCCTGAATTCCAGTTCCATGATGATCATGGGGAAGTAAGCTTTGTTCTCGTGGCGACAGTCATGGGCCACATCGATCTGGATAGGACTCCTATCGGCTCTACAAGAGAACCAGGTGTTTGGGCAAACTGGACCTGGCACTGAGGGGCAACAGCAGAGCACTGGACAACTACACCTGCCTACACCTGCCCGTCTAAGCTGCACCTCAACATGTTTACTGCCTAGCTCCGCTCGAGAGCAACTCCACCACCTGTTTCTATGACAACCTTATTCTGTGAAGGTGGCACAGAAACCAGCACACTCACATCAACCCACATGTCACAAAGACACAGATAGGCAGTCTAATGCCAGCTCCCAGCAGCAAGGAGAGTACATACACCGTAGCTACATGGTCGGGCCTGGGCTTGCAACAAATACCTGAAAGTGGAGGTGGTTGATGGTGGCAAATGCGCCGAGGCTATTGTAACCTAGGCGGAAGTAGGGGTTGTCAGCCTCCACCGCCATGTGCAGCGCAAGCAGGAGCGTGTCAGCGCAGATGCGCTGCGGGATGCAGTCGAGCACGCGCGGCACCAGCAGCACGTGGCCGTACTCTATGGGGCTCACCTGCAGCACCCTCGCCCACAGTCACTCTGTCAGCCCCGTTTGCACTCGTCTAGCGGGCCCTGTACTGACGGCTACTCATTCGCGCACAACAAGCTGCATCCTCCTCAGCACAAATTTTTCATCTTGTAGGGCTCCGCACCAGCTCCTTCCCATTGAATGTCTCCAAGCATGACTACGTAGGAAGACACCACTTCTGCCAGACACAAGCTGGAGGCAGGAGCTGGCTTAAAACCTCCTTCACACACCCTTCATAACTTTCAACTTTATGCTGCCAAGGCCATCTACAACGCGCGGCAACTTTTCACCTCGATGAGGCCCAAGAGTTCGAGGAAGCAAATGCCCTCAACTTTCCGAGGATAAAATCTGAACCCCGACACACAAGAAGCCAAAGGAACAGCATCCTAAGAATATTACAGGTCACGTCAAACCAGGAAGGCAGTATGTAGACCACACGGACATAAGACTACCTTTGAAGACAAAAGTCCAATGAAGCCGCTGCCTTCGTCATTGCAAAGACAAGCCCAAAGAGGGCAACCGGCACCCTGCATCCTAGCCTTCAGGCCAATGAGAGCAGACCCCGGGAAAGCACAGAAGAGCGCGCATGCTAAGCAGCAAAGGACTGGCCAACCAGGAGGGCTGTTTGCAACCGGGGAGAAGAACCGGCGGAGTCTGTGCTCACATTTATGACGATGACATTAGGACTGTCATTTATGGTGGCTGCCTCCGAATAGTGGCTGCCGCCATCTTCGCTCTCCTCAAAGCGAAAAAGGGCCTCCTCCTGGCCAACTTTGGTGAAGTTAAACTTCTTGGGGTCAAACTCCTGGAGCACCTTGTCGACCCTGAACTCCGTTGGGCGCTTCTTCAGGTGCCTGCCTTCATTGAGCTGGGCTACAAACCCGTAGTCTCCGGCCAGTACCTGCAGGAAGAGGGACAAGGGAGGGGGGGAGCGAAATCAAAACACTGGCAGCAGCTACAACCTCCTCCTCCAGCCAAGGAGGCTTACCACTCTGTACAAGACTAGGTCAACAGCTTGCCCCCCCAGGCAATTTGCTCGTGCAAGGACATCCATCAGCCGCCACAGCAGCAGCATGGCCACTGTCCCCACGAGACAACCAGCTAAACACACTCATTCGTTGTTTTAGTAATACAACCAACTAGATACACTTCTTTTATAGGCTTTTTGGACTTTCCAGTCACTTAATGGCCACATGGCCTGATGTCAAACAGTACAGAGAGTTGCCAGTTCAACGGGCCTGCACAGAGTCACTCCTGATCAGACCACAACTGATTTGATGCCTTGCTGCACCAGGCGCTTGGACAGGCAGTTCAAAGGTGAAAGCAAGGCCCCGCTGATTTACAGGTACTAATCTAAGGAGTCTGTACTGTGACCCTTAACTTGCTATCATCACCTACACTCGCATACCCTGTGTCAACGTCCAGATACACAGGAACAATCACGTCGTGTGCTAATTTAACCTGGCCTATACAGTATATTGCTTGAATATGGTGTTAAGGACAGCCCTTACACTTAATTAACTCGAACAACGAAAGAAACCAGGGTACTTGATTGTGAAAGGGGCACAAATTTGCACCTTAGTTGCACACGCCGTCACGTCATAGCGAAAAAGGCCGCGCTCCATTCGTTCTTCCCACTGCATAGAGTAAGCAGCCTAGCAATGTCAGGACATTTCAGCCACCCTGTAATTACCTGGCCCTATAGAAAGTTTCAGTCTGCATGTGTGTGTAGCAATCGCTAACCTGTTCACAAATTGCTTACCAGACTTACATAGACCAGTTATCTCAAAGGACACGTACTCCAGCTGATAGACATAAACCTGACTTAAAAAACTTAACGTATTGTTAACAGGTAGCATGACTTCATCCGGCAGATTTCAAATTCTCATGCAAATCACAACTTTGACACGCTTCCAGATCAGGTATAATACAACTAGTGAGTCCTGTTAGCATAGGTTGCGAACGCGGTTCCTGACAAAATCTAGAAGGATACATTGGAAGGTTCTCACCTGCGCCAGGAGCAGGGCATCTAGGAAGCTTTTCTCAGGCTCGGAGGAGTCACTTGAGCCATCACTGATAGCATTTGCACCAGAGTCAAACATGTCTGGTACGGTGTGAAGGTCGCCAAATGATCGTACTCGTTTGGGCTTGATTGAATAGCGTCTTGCGAAACTGTACAGGGGTAGCTTGGAACCTGGAGAAACAGGAAGCTTTGAGTAAGTTATCTGTGATCCACAGTGAGTAGCAACAGACGCGTCTTAGCAATTGCTTCTGCAGCAATACATTATCAAAGCTGCCACATGCTACACTCATATACAGAAATGCACTTTGAATGCAAGTGTCTGGCACTCTACACAGGACTCCAACACAGGAGTAAGTCGAGCTCCTGGAGACGAGTGAAGGTTTCATTACAAACTTGTTGACATGGCAGGTCAAATTAGCAGAAGGACATGCATGGCAGATCCAAGTTACAGCAACCCACCTGGAATGCAGCAGGCGCCCAGGCAATCACGGCCACAGGCCGTGTTATTTATCTGGTTCATAGATATGAGGGAAGGCACTCGCTTGATAGTCAACATATTCACACTACACTAAGCAACCCACTTACACTACCCCCCCGGACTACCTAAGAGCTACAAGGGCACCACCCCTGCCTCCGCCGGCCAAATAGGTCAAGTCTGAGGGAGAACCACCCTCAGATGGGGTGGCGCCCCGACCACCGTGTGCTGAAGGAGAGTCCAACAGTAGAGAAGACGTTAAATTCGTCGCGCTACTTTGATACCTAACCGACTTGCTCTTTCCGGTGCACAGCGCCGTGTTGGCTCAATGTGAGAGCACGGACCAGCCCTGTATGGACCGGTCAGTGCTGCGTTATAAGCAGCAAAGAGATAACAAATCTTAAGGCTACAACTAGCCGCTGAAACACTTCGCCAAGAGATGAAGCAGGTGTGCTTAAAGAAACAAACTTCCTATCAAACCACTCATGAACTCTGTATGATCGCGGAACTACGATAGAAATTTACTTCAGCGTATTAGCCACTCAACCAATGTGTGCCACTAACATATATGCCTTTGGCGAACTTGAGGGGCTACCGAGAGAGACTTCAGCTAGGGTGCGCTAGGCTGTGAGCTATGGCGCATTTTTTAAATGTTGAGTCCTTGATTCGACTAGCGGTCCTGGGCTCCATTCCAGGTCACAGGGCGTCGACGTCGAACTCCCTGAACCGTCTGACAATTCATCACCTTGCATCAAGTGGCATCAAGCAGCATCAGGTAACCCAGTGGTAACGCAGTCCGACCGCCATTTGTACCTGCGAACAGCTTTCCGTACTTCTGTAAGCGTCCTCTTGAAACAAAGCGGACCTTTTTCCTCGGTTTCTTGCAGTTTTCTGAAAGTTTATCTTTATCGGGCTGCTTAAGTTGGCGACCAACGTTCAAGACACGACAGCCGGTGAATGACCAAAAGTTATTGGCGTGGTTTGGCGTTAGTTTGCGTGACGGTCGTGGGTAACGCTGCACCAGCAGATAAATTGAACAGCTACAGGGCCCTGCGCCACCCCGCGAGGGAAAATTGGAACCTGCCAATTCTTGCTTAATCTCTTTCACTACTACGTGTCGATGCCAGACGCGACGCTTATATCCTGTCCTAGGTCATCCTGGGCCCTTCATCACCCTTCATGCTCCCCACATCAAATCTCCCAGGGCACTAGACTCGTGAGTCGTGGGTCGCATCACGACCAACCACCACCAACCACCAACAGAAGTGCTGCGACGCTATCGGTAGTTTCCACCAGGACCCACACATTCTTCTCTCATCCGCTACGATGCACTGGAAACCGGTACAAAGACTGACCAGAACTGACAAAAAGTAAAAGCAGTACCTCCAATTCTCTCTCAAGCTGGAAACTTCCTGAATTGCAGCTCTAAAGCGTTGTGCCTGCCGGGCCCAGGCCTGCCTGATGGGGGCAAGTCTGCCCATAGCGCGATGCTTGCTGAACGCATCATGGTGCATCATGGAGTGCGATGCAAGCTTGTGACCAACCTCGTCGATCAGTGTTCCATGTTGTCCAACTACAATCTTCAATCCGGATCCAGCGGGGCAGCGCTCCTCACTCCAGAATTTCGGTGTCAGACATCAGAGAATCTGCGACACCGCGAAAATAGACGATGCAGATTGGAGAAAATATATGGTGAAGCTTGGTATCTACGTCGCTCCGAATATTCGTCACTTTCAAGCAGATTTTCGAGCGAAACCCGACAAACGAAATTTCCTCGGCGTCGAACTTCAAAATGAGATGATTCCCGCCTCGCACACCCTCTTTCGCAACTGTCAGCAAATGAAGGTCTGACACGCGTGGTCAAAGTCACGGTGAGCCCACTTAGCAACTTTTGAACACAACCGACCAGATGCAGCCGACCTGTCAAAGTCAGCGCAGGACTAGGTCCATCATGTTCACACGTGCTGTGCGACAATCGGCACCAGAGCAGATACTGACACTTTGGGATGGGTGGGGGAAGAGCAACCAAGTCAGCCATGAGGCTGCCTGCCCACAACAAAACTAGGGATGGCCACGCAAGCACGTGCCAAGTAAGGTGCTGATGTGCACGGCCACCTCAGAGCCATCGGTCCGCTCGCAAGGTTGCCACAGCACGTCTGCCACGGCGGCTGCAACCACCTCAACGGTCTCGCAAGCCCAAGTCACGCGTTGAGCACTTTGTCCATGGTTCTTTGCAAAATGGCAGGGGCAGCCTAAACAACATCACTGTCCATTGCCATAATTCCTCTAGGTCCAAAAAGTTGTCTTACTTCAATTTCGATCTTCACAAGAATATGGTTAAAAGTTTGCCGCTGATCAATGATGAAAGGGGGAAAGACGCGGGGAGTGCGCCCATACACACTCATGCACCCTCACCCGCAAGTGAAAGCGTGCACGATGTTTTTTTCTAGTTGCATACACAAGGTGGAGTGGCCTAGTGGTGTGCCACCCTTGCAAGAGTAAAAGAGCTACATGAGAAAGGAGTAGAAAAGAACTCACTTGATTAAAGAACTCGTGTACAAGATGTAAGCTTCCAAGTTTCAAACTCTCTCAGATAAGAGAATTTAAAATTTCCTCTACCTCTCTTTGCTTCCTATTTACGCTTTAACTCTAAGTGTCCTCTCTAACAAAACCTCCAGAACCTTCTACTCTGGCTCCTTCCTCGTGGGAGATCTTGCCTTGTTGGACAAGCTAGCATACTCACACACCCACACTCACCCTCTAAAATATTCTCTTACACAATCCACTAACTCCTCATTGAAAATTTTCATAAATTCCACAATCACTTCGGCACTTTACGCGCTTGTTTATAATTTTTGGAACCATCATAATTCAATGTCCTGCTCCTTGGACTCCAACCGAAATTTTCGTACTATACCTGTCCTTGTCACTAAATTGTGCCTGTGACACATCAAATTCAATAAAAATTTTCCAAACTTGCTCCACTCTGCCAAATTTTCACTGTTCACCTTCTTGAACAAGTGGCAATTCCTCGTCGCGCCATGTGGCTTCCTCCTGGTGCTCTTTATCATTTTGACCAGATTACGATCCTTACCTCACTACTTTGTGAATCTTTTGATACCCTTGGCTACCTCTAACTCAAAGCCAAACAACTTTTAGAGGTAGTGCACTCTCTCACTCATGTGCGTAACTTGTGGTGACCTCTCAAAACGCTAAGTGGCACCCCCCTGGATTTTTTTTTGACATAAGTTGTGTAATCTACGTAACATCATTTCTCTAGACTCACTGGAATGCTTAGTTTTCCTTGTTTCTAAGCTTAAGACCATATTTCATATTGCACTTTCCCTCACACATGTGGCGCCCAAGGCAGTCGAGCAGGCCGCCATGTGACATTGTCAGGACTTCGATTAATATGTTCATTAAAAAATTAATGTTTTTGAAATTTGAACCTTTACGAATACCTCCTCACAAAATTTCAGAATATGAATTAAAGTCTATTTAAACGGAATAGTCACTTTGTGGCTTACGCTCGTAGCACACGCACGTGCGCAACATGTGTCAAGCTCCCGCGCTCACACATGGCACATGCTTAAATCTCTTTTTCTGACTCTTGACTACAATTCACGAAAGGCCTTATACTAGACCTCTCACATCATGTAAGTATTTCAGTAAAAATATTACGACTTCTCTCTTAAGTAGGCAAAAATAGCCAAAATCTGTCTACTTTTACCCTCGCGCTCGCCGACCTGTAAGACCCTCAAATATGGACAGCTTTGAGTGTCTCCCAAGCTCTTGCACTTCAAATTTTTTCAACTTCAAATCTCTTATATGCAATTGAACTCTTGGGACTGGCTTGACCTTGCTTACAAATACTACAAACAACTATAGCACCCCTCCCCCTCACAATGAAGGTAAGGTGCTTACCACTCAAGTGTTCAAGTTCATATTTACGCCTCCATCTTGCTTGCTTGTATATCCGCTGATTCTTCTTGCTTCATGTCTAGGTCCATGTTATATATCACCCTCTTGGATAGAACAATCAGCCCCATAAGTCTAGGTCTCCTCCTTCTAGGTCCATATCCATAAACTCGTAGTTTCCAACAAGCGACAATAATCTATACAAGGCACGAGCACGTAGTGTCGCTCTTGGTGCACCAAACTCCGTCTTTTTGATGGCAAGATGCTCACTCCCTGTAGCGATACAAACGAAAGGGTAACGCGAGGTACTTGGATCGTGCGCCGATTGTACTTATACACATTCATACCGACACTTCTTATCACATTTTGCGACGTGTCGCACGCGCCTCATTCAGCCACGTGGCGGATCGTTATACTCCTCCCACTTACAAATGTGCATGTCCCGGGCACTTAGGCCGCGGCGGCGCGACGGACGTTGTTTTGGGATAGTGTCCTCTCTTCGTACGATCGAAAGATCGCCATACGGTTGTACCATCAACAAGTTTCTCCTCCTGAGCACCATTGTGCTCTTTGGGATTTGAACCCTGGTCTCTTGGACACGATTGTGTGCGTTCGCGCTCTGATACCAGCGTAGCGATACGAATGAAAAGGTAACTCGAGGTACTTTGGTCGCGCGCCAATTGTACTTATACACATTCAAATTGACAAATCCGGCCGCATTCCGAAACGTGTCGCACGCGTCGCATCCGGCCACGTGGCGGATCGTTATACTCCCACATACTCTTTGCTCTCCTTGAAGGTAAGCCTTCACACCAGGCTCCAAGAAACACACTTGGAACACCTCCAAGAACTCCATAACTTGGACATACGCACAAACTCTTAGTGCTTGCACCTCATCTTGTGCTCACACACACATTGTTTAATTGATTACATATACTACTAAATAAATATTATGTTAATCTACTCACATGTGGGAGTTCATGTAAATGAATGTTTGTCAATATAATGCGACTTTACTTACTTTGTCGAAAACGTCAACAGGATGACTTAAGCATCTTCGTGTAGTTTGCTGACTTCGTCGAAAAGGTCAGCATGATAACTTATGCATCTTAGTGTAGTCCGCTGACTTTGTTGTTAGAAGTTTGGCGTATATGATGTGATGTAATATAAGTAAATTGATGTGTCGGACGTAGTAAACTCGTTTGATATTAGTCCGTATACTTGGTATTGCTAGATTCATTACACTGAGTTTAGATACATTCATATAGATGATTATTGTAGATTGGCACACATATGATATGACCGATCTCTAGAGTACTGGAAGTCGGGAGGTTGAATGGGATTTGGTGAATTGAGTTCCTATCAATGTGGCTAATTCTTGGGTAGGTGGAGCCGTCGTCAGTCTGCTGAATATGTAGGACTTCCATCAATCGACCAAAAAATATGGTTGTTATACTTAGATCCGTGGACCCCAATTTAACGGGTTTCCATGAGTCGGCGCACCTTGCGCCGTGGTCAGCCAAGTGGACTAGGTACATAGCAGGCTGGGATCTTGTGGTTCCTCATTCTGGACGATAGACTTTACAGTCGGATTTCTACTTGCAAGTCATGTGGTGCACTTTTGGTTTGTTATTATAAATAGCTTTCACGCAAATCGACATGGCGTCATCATATGTGCACCAACTAAAGCAAATTGGAAATTTTCAAAAAAATATTGTCAAAACGCGTCCGCTGCCATTGCGTTTGCTCAATTTGGTTAAGTAATGACGAAGTTATTGCTTCTGGTGCCTCGAGGTCACATGGTGAAAATATTCCATGGTTTTGCACCCAAGTCAGTAGGATGTTTCTTAGCTACATTATGGTCATGTGAATGATAATGCGGTTTGCTATTCAGTCCTCTGATGCTGTGTTTGTGCTTATTTCTGCTTATATGCTGGGTATGTAAGGAGCCAAGAGTTTTTAAAGGAGAAGCTCTAGTCCCAAGTTCATCTCTTTCCTTGAGGCAGTGTGCAACTATGGCACACTACGGTAGTGAGTCGAAAGGTATAGATGAGTAAATTGAAATCACTATATAGGCAAAAATCGCTCCTTAAATTTACACGCTTCCAAGTTCCAACTACCTCTGATCTTATATATTCAAATGAAGTGTTATTTTTGAATAAGTAAGATTTATTTCACTTTGTACCAAACATTACATTCTTCGATATTGCGTGCTATCTCAGCTGTCTCGTCAATGCACCAGTCAATATCTCGTCTTGTTGATAGATGTGGCTTGACTTTTCGATTTGCATCCTTGCACAAGCACAACAAAAAATTGTTAACAAAAATCCTGGGCTTGTTAAAACAAGCTTTCCTAGCAAGGTTTTCCAATCTGTTTTGTCCTTTTGACGAACAAAATTGTAATGAATAAGTATATTGGTAAACATAATATTCATTCAAATATAATAGTTAATCGAGTTCAGCCTGCTGAACTTTAGTTAATATTTAGTCTGCTGGACTTTCAGCAATAATCAGATTAATGACTCAGCCGAGAGCAGCAGGCTGAAGTCAACTTAGGCCAACTTACTGACACATACTTTGACAGCCAGCTGACTTATGTACTCGGTAGCATTAAATTGCCTAGTCATACATTTTAGTGTGATATGCTAGATAAATGGCCATATGACATCCTTAGGATGAATGGCAATTCGGGATGATGGAGACGGCTGTGGATTTGGTTATCCGAGGTTCTACCAACGTGCTTAAACTCCCGGGTAAGCGATGCCATCGCATTTGCTGTTGTACAGTAAACTCATTCCATGTACATAGGCTAGGTATTGCTTTCGAGTTCGGCATTCGAATTCGTGGCCAAATCTCTTGTACAGCTTACGGAGAGAGATCTATATCCAAGGTAAGAAGCGATTGATGCGAACTGTCTTCTACCCTTGCTTATGTATGAGTTTGTTGATTGTATGATTGATGCTCGTTCACTTGCATTTGACTTATGAGTAATGTTTATCGCAAGTATATAGTCTTTTGCTGTTTAATCAGTTTACAGAAAATACCATGAAGAATACTTGCTGACATATAGATTTTTTTATTAATTATTAATCGCCTATTGGTGAGTCAATTCATTTCCAAAATGGACATAGCGATGCGCTCTGATACTGCGGTCCTCAGGAAAGCATGCCTTTAGCAGCTTAAAGAACCGACACAGACCCTGCTCAAGATCGAGCTGGTCATCCCCAACTTCCATGTCTTTCTGATAATCGGCCAGCGCTTCCGCGTGACTGATTTCAGTAGCGACACTCGCAATTTACTTCCAATATTTTTGTGTTCCTTCAACAAAAAAAATGCACATAGCGATGCACTCTAATACTGCGGTCCACAGGAAAGCGTACCTTTAGCAGCTTCACACTAGATAGTCCATAATAACTTGTAATTTTTGGTGCAACAAGAGCTTCTGTTCGCAAGTAATTTTCCATCTTTATGCTAATCTAACTTTGACAATTTGCGTAGTTTTGGAAAGCTAAGATTAAGAAATTTATCATCATAACGCGTAGTTTTGGTCTACGTTCACGAACCCATTATTCTCAATAGCTTTCAAACCAGGACCTAGGAATTATGTTGGAGGTAGCTATATATATTGTTAGGCACTACACAAAATTTTGGACATACTGCACTAGTATCCTTTGAAAAATTAATTATTTCGGCGTGGAGTTGCAATATGCGACTGTGCTTTTTTTGTGGTGCAATAAGTATTTAGAAGTACAAGATCACTTATTCAATAATCATCTGAATAATCATCTGAATAATTAAAATTGACTTTCACCTTTAAAAGTCACAAAATGAGCTCTATGAATTATTTTTCTCAAAAAAAAAACTCAAAACAAATGCCAGGCATGTAACTTACCACACTACTCATGTGCAGCACATCTTACATCCCATAGCATACTTTATAGAAAAAATGCAGTGTTGGATTTTCACAACGAAACTCGTCGATTTGTATATTAAATGCTTGCTCTAATCTCCCTCTTGGAACATACATCTAAGTGGTCTAGAGCGCTATTGTAATGAATCAGTATATTGGTAGATATGATATTCATATATATGTAATAGTTAAATAAGTTCAGCCTGCTAAACTTTTAGTTAATATTCAGTCTTCTGAACTTTATATAATTACCAATTTGATGACTCAGCCAACAGCAGCAGGCTGAAGTCAACTTAGGCCAGCTTGCTGACACATACTTTGACAGCCAGCTGACTTCCGTACTTGGTAGCAGCAAACTTTCTAGATATGCATCTAAGTGTGATAAACTAAGCGCCAGAATAATGCTTTGGTGTCTAAGATTGTCAAAAAGCCACACGGTTCCTACAATGCAATTGAAGGAGATCAGGCTGAGGACGATCAGGGTGATGAGTACGAGTATGAGTACAATGTTATGCAGTCGAGAGGGAGAGGTGGTTACTCTCAAGGGGGCTATGGAAGAGGTGGTGGTAAGACTAAGCCGAGACCAGCCTCAGCAAAATCTTTTTGACCATTGCCAGAAGTTGGGCCACTACACAGAACAGTGTCCAAAGGAAGCACCTTCCAAAGGTCGAGAGAAAAGATCAGCCTTTAAAAGACAACAATAGTCAGCAATGCAGTCTATTGACTGTGAGGATACTAGAGATAGTGAGTCGTTGCTAGCTGCCCTCGTAGCAGGTATTATGGATCTTGCTGAACTAGATGCACTATGCATGCCTGAAAAACAGATAAAGGAGACCATCAGCAATATAGATCTTTATAGAGTGCACACTCTGGATGTTCTTGTTCCACTTGATATCCAACATTTCTTTGCTAAGTTAGGAGAACAATGCAAAAATCAGGAAAAGTCAATCTTCCTTATCCTCCTGTATTGTATGATTGCAGGTAGGAAAATAAGGGCAATTGTTGACGAAGGGGCGTCACATACTTTTATCCATAAGGACTTAGTTAAGCGGCTAAGGCTACGTACTGTCACCCAAGGGAATAGAAAAGTAATTCTCGGAGACGCCTCAAGTATCTCGGGAGGACTTATAACCAAGCCTATTGAGGTCCTGTTAGGTTTAGGCATTGCAGTTTTAATTGAAACGCTTATATTTGAGGTACTCAACACTGGCTTTTATGATCTCGTGCTAGGAAGGTCCTGGCTTAATAGACATCAAGCCGAAGTGTGTTGGAGTAAAGGTACAGTTAAAGTGAGAGGAGCCAGTGATGGACAGATGGACTTGGCACCCACCAGTGCTCTTCCCCTTGTCCTGTATGGATGGCAAATGAAAGAAAAGAAGAGGCTTCCGAGAGGATGCAAATTGCTAAATGCAACGGAATTCACCGAAAGCTGGAACCAGAAGGAAAACAACATGTTCTGTCTATTGCTAAAAGAGGTACCTTCTCAACCAAAAGAAGTGGTTGAGAAAATGTGAGCCCCCCGAAGCACCCTAGTGCTGCAAAAATTGTTGCTCAGTATACTGCATGATATTTTTGATATGCCTCCGGGACTGCCCCCTAAGAGGGAAGTGAATCATAAGATTGATTTATTACCGGGGAGTCAGCCACCTTGGCAACGCACTTATGGCTTGTTGAAATGAATCGACTTACCAAATGGGCGATTAACAATTAATGAAGATCTGTATATCAGCAAGTAATCTTTATGGTATTTTCTGTTAATTGATTAAACAGCAAAAGACAACACACTAGCAGTGGACAATACTCGTAAGTCGAGCGGAAGTAATCAATAATGCAATCAATAAACTCACGCATAAGCAAGGCTAGGAGACAGTGCATATCAATGGTTTCTTGCCTTGGATTCAGATCCCTCTCAGTAAGCTGTACAAGAGAGTTGGCCTCGTTTCCAAATGCCGAACTCGAGAGCAATACCTAGCATATGTACATGGAATGAGTTTACTGTTCAACGGCCAGTGCGATGGCACCGCCTACCCGGGAGTTAACCACGTTGATAGGACCTCGGTTAACCAAATCCACCGCCATCTCCCATCATCCCGAATCGCCATCCATCATAGGGATGTCATCTGGCCATTCATCTAGCATACCACACTTAGATGCATATTGAGGCAGTTTGCTGCTACCGAGTACGGAAGTCAGCTGGCTGTCAAAGAATGTGTCAGCAAGCTGACTTAAGCTGACTTCAGCCTGCTGCTTTCGGCTGAATCATTAAACTGATATTAAATCTAAAGTCCAGCAGACTGATTATTAACTAGAGTTCAGCAGGCTGAACTTATTTAAGTGTTATATTTAAATGAATATTATATCAACAAATATACTGATTCATTACAATCCCTCCAATTTATCATGTTGTCGCCTCGCCAACACTAACACTAATAACAGCGTGCTGTCCCTTCCGTCCCCAGCCTACTGCCATTAGGAGGGAGATGTCCCTGAGGCCCTATACTCAGGGGAGCAAGACCTCCTCCTGTCTTTGGGGTCTCCTAAAGCCTGGGGGATCCGCGTAGGGGCCCCGCGGAGAACGCAGTAAACGGGCTGTTTCCTCCTGCACAGTCTAAAACTGAGGGGAGGCAGCCTTCTCCTGGGCAGCCCTCAAACTGACAGGTACATATACCGGCATCCCAGAAGGATGTTGCATGACATGAGCTAAGGGTACATGCCCTCTCTGCGAGGGAGATGCCGGCAGGCCTCTGGCTATTTCTCTAGCAGCCCTCCTGTCTGCCCTGTCTGACCGGGTCTCCTTGCCTGGAGATGGGGTCCGTCCTTTGGCAATTCCCAGCCAAGTGATATCCTCCTCTTCAGCGAGTTGCTGCGGGGCCAACCCCGTCTTCTCCCTTACAGGGGATGTGGCAGGTGTCAGGATCACGGCGGGGCTAGTGTCCTCCTCCTCGCCTTCCTCCTCGTCCTCCTCTGACTCCTCCTCCTCTCCATCCCCGGTTTCCTCTAAGACTTCTAGGGTCTCTTCTGTCAGCTGCTCCAGCCCTTCCCGAGAAAAAGAATATCCCACTGACCTTCCCCTTTTGGGTGCTGGTGGGGGCTGTTGAGTCCGGACCGCATACAGGTCCTTTCCCCCCTGCTTGCATGCCCATTTGGCATAAGCGTGCTTCCCTTTTGAGAATGACTCTCGGGCCCTGCTTCTGTCCCCCAGCATTTCTTGGCTCATGCAGTCTCTGACTGCATCCAATCTTGGGTCCCAAGCCGCAAGGTGAGGGGGCAATACTATGTTCCCCTTTAGGTCTGTCAGGAAATCTTCATCCGTCGTCCTGTCATTACGCTGGTCCCTCATGTTGATGGTCATCCACCGCCAATTGGTGGGCTTTTGGAAGAAGGCAGGGTCTCTACTTTTAAGAGTACAAGGGTACCAGTGCCCTGCAAAGTCCAGCTGACTGGTTTCCCTGGCCAAGAATTCCCTGCTCCTTTTCTCCACCTCATTATACATGGCCTTGAACCTGTTATGGGGTGTAGAGTCTTTAAAGCTGTCCGCGTCCATGGGGATCATCCCGATGACCCTATCTTCCCCCCAGATACCAGGAATCGATACAGCCCCTGCTTCGTTCACCTGGGCCATTGTCTTGGCCTCTCTGACCATATATCCTACCATCCTGGCTTAATCGTGGTAGAGGAGGAGCCCCGTGCTGACCTCTATATACTTGTCAAAGTTTTCGGATGTCTCCCCTTCCTTCTGGAGGATGTCCTTCTGTGACTCACTGCGACTTCTCTGAGCATACTTGAAGGCCTCCTCCAGATGATCGAAGCCCTTGCCCAGTTTTGTGTAGCGGTAGCTGCTGATTCTCTTTTGTTCTTCTTCTTTAGCCTGCTGCTTCCGCCTCTCTTCAGCTTGCCTCTCCTCTTCTGCCTTCTTGGCCTCCTCTGCAACTTTTATGTCCAGTTCTTCCTGCCTCAATCTGGCGTGTTCCTCCTCCTCCTTCTTCTTCTGTGCCTCCCGCTGTTGTTGGAGTCGTTGTGATTCCCGAGCCGAGATGGAGGATGATTCGATGTCTCCACGGAATTGCAAGTATTCTGCATGTGCCTCTTCCGCCCTTCTCTTCCTCTTGAGTTCCGACTTTTGAGTCATCCCGCTCAATCATAAACACAGTGCAGTTAGTGACGTCATGATGTTTTGCCGCTAATGAGTGCCCTTGATGAAGAGGAACGCGATCGGGAGAGTTCCTAGTGTGGAATACCTGGTGTGAGTGAATATAAGGGAAAATTGAGTTAGAGAGAAAGTGAGTGTGAGCACAGGTTGAGTGTGTAATATGGTTATCAAAGATTTTTCGGCTGATCTTGAAATAAAATACCACTCCCTCCAACTCAATTTCAAAGGTGGGCTGCCTGTCACTACTGTCACTAACTGTCACATCCCCCTCCAACTTATATGGAGACAGGACCTCCTGTCACCTTCCCATGTCTACTGAAGGGACAGTTAGGGCGGTGCCCCAGCCGCCCGAAGGTGTAACCGTTTCAACGCCCCTTTGGCATTGGTCAGCTGGTCTTTAAATTCCCAAGTATCTCCAGAAGCATCGTAACCCTTCCATCGGAGGAGGTACTTCATGACATATTTAGACGATCGACGGACCGAGCGAGCGTCTAAAATCTCATCGACCTCATATTCCTCAGGGTCGCCGTCCCGGACAGCGGGGACCGGGCCCGGTTGGACAGGTAACCGACCTGTGAACAGTGTATCACCTTTGATGTATGGTTCCAGGAAGGAGACATTAAAGACCGGGTGACCCTTGTATTCGGCTGACATGTTCAGTTTGTAAGCATTCTGACCGACACGACGCACCACCGAATATGGACCGACCCAGACAGGGCCAAGCTTTTTCTTGACCACATCAGGGAGGTACAGGTGCTGAGAATGCAGTTTGACCAAATCGCCTTTAGAAAAGGTCAGTTCTCGACGGTGCTGATTAGCGTACTTTTGTTGGTTTTCTTGGTCTCTGTGCAGGTTCTGCTGGACTTCTGACAGGATGTCAGCAAAGTCCTGAGTTAACTGGAGGAAGACCGGATTGTCAATCCCTTCAGGGTCAGTTAAAGACTCCCCCAGTACATTTGAAGGAGACTTAGGGACTCTACCCAGGCTGAGTTTAGAAGGAGTCTTGCCCGTTGACGCGTGCACCGCACTGTTGACCGTAAACTGAATTTGAGTGAACAGGTCATCCTAATTATCTTGTTTTTGG
>WELA01009486.1:0-43806 GCA_009602735.1 Mesotaenium endlicherianum | reverse complement strand
ATATGCTCTCAANTGCTCTCAGCACCTCCTGCAGAACTCGGTTAGTTCTTTCAGTCTGCCCATCAGTCTGAGGGTGGTTTGCTGTGCTGAGCAGCTGTTTGGCTCCCATTAACCCCATTAAAGCTCTCCAGAACTTAGAGGTAAATTTTGAGTCTCGGTCTGAGACGATATTAGAAGGTAGCCCATGTTGGCATACTACATGGTTGTAGAACTGTCTCGCTGTTTTGAGTGCAGTTACTTTGACAGTTGTGGGGATGAAAATGACCATTTTTGTCAGTTTATCCACGACTACCAGGATCGAATCATGCCCATTGGCAGTTCGTGGCAGTGTGACCACCCAGTCCATGGATATTGTTTCCCAGAGGCCAGCTGGGATGGGCAGCGGTTGTATGAGGCCCCTCGGTGGTGTGTGCCTAGACTTATTCTTTTGAGACTGGTCACAGGACTTAACGTATATCAAGACCTCCCGAGATAATCCCTCCCAATGATCATGTTTTGCCAGTTTGCCAACAGTTTTGGCCTGCCCCAAATGCCCACCCAGTAAACTGTCATGTGCTTGACTCAATAAAAGGGACCTGATTTCCAAGTTATTAGGAATGACCAGCTTCAGCCTGCCTGAAGTGGTTTCAGTCACCCAGACCCCTCCCTTAAGCTTATACCCGAGTGCAGTAGCACGACACATACCAGTAGTGGGGCTGGGCTCAAATGTTGGGTCAGAAAGGTAGGCTTTCCTAAGTTGTTCAAGGAAGGACTTTTTCACCTTTAGTGAAGTGAGTGCACACAGGACTTTATCTACAGCATGCTGACTAAAGTTCCTTTCTTGCAAGTCAGGTCTTCTAGAGAGTGCATCAGCAGGATTCAACTTCCCTGGTTTGTAGTCGATCTGGACTTGGAACTGCTCCAGCATCTGGCTCCAGCGGTTCTCCCTCCTCGACAGCTTGGACTTCTTCTGAAAGTGGGTCAGAGCTAGATGATCTGTAATCACCTTAAAAGCTTTACCATGTAAGTATGCTCTCCACTGTTTGAGTACATGAATGATAGCTAGCAGCTCTTTATCATGCACTGAGTAATTAATCTCCGCTGGATTAAATTTCATAGACTCATACAACACAGGATGCCACTCCTGCCGTACCTTACCATCCTTTGTGGTTTTGTCAGCAGGCTGCAACAAAATAGCACCCATGGCAAAGTCAGAGGCATCAGTAACCACCTGCACCGGTTTGCTGGGGTCATACACGGCTAGCACTGGGGCAGAACAAAGGGCATCTTTAAGGGTCTGGAAGGCAGCCTGCTGCTCTTCCCCCCACACATACCCGATGTCTTTCTTAGTAAGGTCAGTCAGTTTACTAGCCTTTGTGGAATAATTCTCAATAAATCTCCTATAGTAGTTAGCCAACCCGAGGAAGGATCTAACTTAAGAGACAGACTGTGGTACGGGCCAGTCCCTTATGGTCTGGACTTTCTTAGGGTCCACACTTATGCCCTCTTTACTGACAACGTGGCCTAAGGATTCAATACTTTCCTTAAGGGTCTGGAAGGCAGCTTGCTGCTCTACCCTCCACACATACCCAATGTCCTTAGTAAGGTCAGTCAGTTTATTGGCCTTTGTAGAATAATTCTCAGTGAATTGCCTATAGTAGTTAGCCAACCCAAGGAAGGATCTAACTTTCGAGACAAACTGTGGTACTGGCCAGTCCCTTATGGTCTGGACTTTCTTAGGATCCACACTGATGCCTTCCTTACTGACAACGTGGCCCAAGAATTCAATACTTTCCTTAAAGAAATCACACTTGCTCATTTTAGCATATAACTGATTCCTTCTTAAAGTGTCCATGACTGTCTTTAAGTGTGCCGCATGCTCACCTTCTTTTTTAGAGAAAATCAGAATATCATCCAAGAAGACTTGCACAAACTTATCCAAGTAAGGCCTAAATTGTCATTCATAGCACCCATGATGGTTGCAAGAGCATTAGTCATTCCAAATGGCATCACATTAAACTCATAGTGTCCATAACGTGTGCGAAAGACAGTCTTGCGTTGATCTCCCTCAGCAATTCTGATTTGATGATACCCACTTTTAAAATCTATCTTACTGAACACTTTAGCACCAGACAGGGTATTAAGCAAGTCGTCGATTCTGGATAAAGCATACTTGTTCTTTACTGTAATTGTGTCCAGAGCTCTATAATCCACACACATTCGCATACTCCCATTCTTTTCTTAACAAAGAGGATGGGTGCGCCATAAGGTGACTTACTGGGGAAAATGTAACCATTTTCCTCCAGCTCTACAAACTGTGTTTTTAACTCTTTGCTCTCCACATAAGAGAAGTGTAATGAATCAGTATATTGGTAGATATAATAGTTAATATAATAGTTAAATAACTTCAACCTGGTGAACTTAGTTGGTATTGAGCCTGCTGGACTTTATATAACTACCAGTTTAATGACTCAGCCGGGAGGAGTAGGCTGAAGTCTACTAGGTCACCTTGCTGACACATTCCTTGCCAACCAGCTGCCTTCCGTACTCGATAGCAGCGAACTGCCTAGATATGCATCTAAGTGTGGTGTGCTAGATAAATGGCCAGATGACATCTGTAATGAATCAGTATGTTGGTTGATATAATATTCATTTAAATATAATAGTTATTTAAGTTCAGCCTACTGGACTTTAGTTGATAATTAGTCTGCTGGACTTTATATTTAATATCAGTTTAATGACTCAGCCGGAAGCAGCAGGCTGAAGTCCACTTAAGTCAGCTTGCTGACACATTCTTTGACAGCCAGCTGACTTCCGTACTCGGTAGCAGCGAACTGCCTCGATATGCATCTAAGTGTGATACGCTAGATGAATGGCCAGATGACATCCCTATGATGGATGGCGATTTGGGATGATGGGAGATGGCGGTGGATTTGGTTTACCGAGGTCCTACCAACGTGGTTAACTCCCGATTAGGCGGTGCCATCGCACAGGCCGTTGAACAGTAAACTCATTCCATGTACATATGGTAGGCATTGCTATCGAGTTCGGCATTTGGAAACGAGGCCAACACTCTTGTACAGCTGACTGAGAGAGATCTGAATCCAAGGCGAGAAGCCATTGATACGCACTGTCTTCTAACCTTGCTTATGTATGAGTTTACTGAGTGCATTATTGATGCTAGTTTACTCGCATTTGATACACGAGTGTTGTCCACTGCTAGTGTGTTGTCCTTTTGCCGTTTAATCAGTTAACGGAAGATCCATAAAGATTACTTGCTGATATAAAGATCTTTGTTTTATTGTTAATCGCCTATTTGGTAGGTCGATTCATTTCAGTGGTATCGGAGCAGTTATCAGAGTCTCTTTGTATGGTAAGGACAAGGTCTTAAACTAGCAACTCCCCAGACATGGAGAACCAGGATAACGAGAATGTCAAAAACCAGGCAGAAAGCCATGCAGCGGGAACCCGTTGTAACGATCTGAGCTTTTTGGGCGTATTCAGAACGTTTTTCTAATTACCTAAAAGACGTTATACTTTTATTTTGTATAAGATTGCATGGTTATCGAATTATTTCGACACACACGTGTGCCGACTAATTCCCGGTTGATTGGCGAAACGACCCGAATACTATTGCAAAAAGAATCGTGAAGTAATTCGATTACTTCGCAAAAGTATAATGTAATTAATCATAAAGTAATTTGATTAATTATGGCGGAATAACTTAATCAATTATGGATTGATTAATTTATTTTGACTGTCACTATTTCGGATATTAACAGTCTTTGTTTTCGGTTAACGACGCGTCGCTAACCCGAAAGAAAACACCGAGTTGTGGCCCAAGGGAGCCACCGGTCGGAATCGACCCGCGACCTCCCGGTCGTCGTGTCGCGATTCCGAAAAGGCGTAAAGTTAAACGAAACATAATATGCAAAGTTACTTTGCATTTCAGCGGATTCAAACCCGCAACCTTTCGTTTAAAACGTTCACACCTAACCGATTGGCCAAAGTAGTTTTTACAACTATTGGTTCATGTCTAATCAAACTGTACGCGACCGCGCGAGCAGTCGCGACTTTTTCAAAAGTCGCGCGGACGCGAAAACGCCCGTTTGGCGTATAACGGTTTTTCGGAAACCGTCGAAAAGTCTCCTCAAAGCCAAACGGCGCGTTAGGAGCATTCGGCCGAATTGGTTGTCTCCAATCCAACCGTTTTTCGTTGAACATGAACCAGTGCCCTAGGTGGTGACTCGAAGCACACCAGTGCCTCACGTTGTGCAAGTATATATACTTGCAAGAGTCATTGTGAGTGCAACTCTCACAAGCACAAATTCTATTAGTTTACATTTTCGCTTTCACAAGGATTGTGCATTTTCTTGAAGTTATCGTTATTTCTTTCTGCTAATATTAAATTATTCTTGAATACCGAGCAAAGATCCTCGTGGAAAGCAGAAACGTTACATTGGTATCGAGCCTTCACGTCCTTCACGCCATAACTTCGACATGAACCAATAGTTATTAAAACTACTTTGGCCAATCGGTTAGGTGTGAACGTTTTAAACGAAAGGTCGCGGGTTTGAATCCGCCGAAATGCAAAGTAACTTTGCATATTATGTTTCGTTTAACTTTACGACGATTTTTGGAATCGCGACGCGACGACCGGGAGGTCGCGGGTTCGATTCCGACCGGTGGCTCCCTTGGGCCACAACTCGGTGTTTTCTTTCGGGTTAGCGACGCGTCGTTAACCGAAAACAAAAACTGTTAATATCCGAAATAGTGACAGTCAAAATAAATTAATCAATCCATAATTGATTAAGTTATTTCGCCATAATTCATCAAACTACTATATGATTAATTACGTTATACTTTTGCAAAGTAATCGAATTACTTTACGATTCTTGTTCTCTCAGGCATACCCGATATAAATATATTTCGTTCCAAATATATTGGTATGCAAGTGTTGAGCTTTGCCGAGTTCTTGGAGCTCGAGTGCATCCATGCTTGCATGTTCTTGCACTTCCAACCGCATGACCCTAACGTTGAACGGTGTTACGCACACTTATCTCGTTTACGGAAGATGCGCAAGTGTTTTGCACCAATTTATATTGCTGCATTTACACGCAAACGCGCGAAGTCTGAGCCAATCACTCAGTTTCCCGCCGATTTGGCAATGCAAAACGGCATTTTGGTAAAGAAACTCCATATTTCCCAATTTCCTCTCAAGGCGAGGACATTGCTCGTGATGCATAATGCTTCTTTGGCTTTAAGTATGACTTTTGAGATTCACATCTCGGGCCGGTCATGTCTCACTGTCATTGATTCAGGAGCATCAAATAGCTTCATTAGTGCCCGATTGGCGCTCGAAATGAAGTTGGTTCCCATAAAGAAGGTTGAACAACTACGCCTTGGCGATGGTTCTTTAGCCAATATTACAGGAACAATCAAGTTACCGCTTAAGGTGCAGTCATACCATGGCAACGAAAAGTTCTACGTTACGAACTTGCCCGATGGTGTTGATGCAATTTTGGGTAACACTTGGCTTACGCAAACAAGGGCATTGTTGGACTACGGTCAACATACATGCATTGTTCGCAAGGGGGGTCACAAGATAACACTTCGCCCCCTTCAGCCCGAAATGGAGTTAGAAAGTCCTAAGAGGACTCTTCTTTTGTCTGTTAAGCAAGCTCGGCGCTTGGCAAAGCGAGGTCAAAATGTTTTCTACGGATTACTGAGACAAGCATCCTCAGAGGTTTCCACTAAGTTCTTTACAAAAGAACCGATGTTAGAAATCCCTGATCATGTGGCGACACTCACAATGGAACTATCTGCTCTTTTGCACAAGTATAAGTCTGTGTTCCCACCTGATATACCAGCCGGGTTACCACCTGATCGGGGTATAGGGCATACAATCCCTCTAGTTCCTGATGCTCAACCGACTTGGCGACCGATCTATCGCTTAAGCCTGTTGGAGCTCCAGGAAATGAAGGACCAAATAATCGAGTTGCTAGCCAAAGGATGGATTGAGCCGAGCTCGTCTCCATTCGGGGCGCCCATACTCTTTGGTCAAAAGAAAGATGGGACCCTACGTATGTGCATTGATTATCGTGCGTTGAACAATATTACGGTCAAGAACCGGTATTTGTTACCTCGCATTGATGATTTGTTTGATTCGTTGCAAGGAGCATGCGTGTTCTCCTCACTTGATCTAGCCCAAGGCTACCATCAAATTCGAATCACACCAGAGGATGTTCCCAAAACAGCGTTTCGGACGCCTATTGGTCACTTCCAATAAAAAGTCCTTAGTTTTGGACTTACCAATGCACCGGCGACATTCCAAAGCACAATGAATGACGTGTTTAGACCGTACTTGGGTAAGTTCGTCCAAGTTTACCTCGACGATATCCTTGTCTATTCAAAGTCAGAGGCCGAGCACTACAAGCACCTCGAGTTGGTGTTGCAAATCCTCCGTGAGCAACAGCTGTACGCTAAGCTCAAAAAGTGTTCCTTCCTAAAGGATGAACTGTTGTACCTCAGACATATAGTGGGTTCGAAAGGGGTGCACCCTGACCCAGCCAAGATCGCGTGTGTCGCGGATTGGCCAGTCCCGAAAGATGTACATACCGTCCGTTCGTTCCTTGGGTTTGCAAATTACTTTCGTAAGTTCATGCAAGGCTATTCAGTGATGGCAGCGCCACTCACTACTCTGACCGGGAAAGATGTGCCGTTCATTTGGACTGAAACCACACAACTTGCGTTTGAGCGCATTTCGTATGCCCTCACTCATGCGCCAGTTCTCTCATTAGCCGATCCCGACTTGCCTTACGAGCTAGTGGCGGATGCGTCTAATGTTGGGATCGGGGCTGTCCTGTTGCAGGCAGGGAAGCCTATCAGTTTCGAGAGTCGAAAGCTGACCCCTGCCGAACAAAATTACTCTACAACAGAGCAGGAGCTCTGGGCAGTCATACATGCTTTAAAAATTTGGCGATGTTATTTGGAAGGCTGCAAGGGTTTGACAGTGGTTACGGATCACTGCCCAAATACCTTGTTTCAAATTCAGCCAACGTTGTCAAGACGACAGACGAGATGGTCTGAGTTCTTACAACGATTCCACTTTAACTGGGCGTATCGCCCTGGTCGCAATAATGTTGCGGACCCTCTAAGTCGAATTCCTCAGCGTTACTTGCTGCTGGGGTCGTTGCGGGCGTTAAAGAACAAAATGGTCAGGTTTCGAGGGCGGCCACCCTTGATTCTGCTGTACCCCCCCAGACGTCCGACGTACAACCGCCTGGTGACGCGGGCACACCCAATTTGGATAGCGCGCATAACTCGGAATCACTTGACCTGCATCAACTGTTTCACGAGGGCTATCTCAAAGATCCATTTTTCCTAGATCTCCAGGGTACTGGCTTGAACGGTGTAGCCGTAACGATGGACAGTATGGACAAAAGGAATAACCGCTCAGACTATACATTTGAGCACGGTTTTTGGTGGCACAATGGGCGCATTGTGGTCCCAGAAGGCTGAGTAAGAAATGTGCTACTACGGGAAGCGCATGACTCTCCTTACTCGGGCCATTATGGTATTACCAAAACTAGTCAAGCGTTGCACCGAGGGTACACGTGGCCGTCCCTCAAAGTTGATGTTGCTGAGTACATCACCAACTGTGCGACTTGTCAGAGGAACAAGCCGAGCAATGCGTTGCCGGTTGGGAAGTTGCATCCCTTGGAACTTGCGGGTGCCCCGTGGAAAAGCATAAGCCTCGACTTTGTCGTTGAATTGCCTACCACCGAAAGGGGACACAATGGGGTGTTAACGATCGTCGATCGTTTCACTAAGATGGTGCACTTTGTGCCCACTAAACCATCGCTTGATGCCATCGAGACCGCTCGTCTCTTTATGGATCACGTGTTCAAGTTACATGGTATGCCAAAAGAGATCATAAGTGATCGTGATAGTAGATTTACGAGTCACTTCTGGCAGGAAGTTTGCTCGCATTTCGGCACAAAACTTAAGATGTCGACCAGCTTCCATCCTCAGACCGATGGCCAGACAGAACGAATGAACCGCGTTCGTCAGCAATTCCTTAGGCATTATGTGAATCCTCGCCATGACAATTGGGATACCCTCCTTTCAGTTGCCGAGTTCGACGTAAATAATGCTTATCAGGAATCTGTTAAGGAAACTCCGTTTTTCCTTAACCATGGGAGGCACCCGCACACTCCGCTGACGGTTGTCGTTTCCCGTCAGCTGGGGGTGTCTAACATGAGAGTACCAAGTGCACGCCAATTTGTCCACTCTCTTCAAGAGGTGCACAAACAAGCAAAGTTGGCTTTAGCAGCCGCCCGGGACCGGCAGAAAAAGTTTGCTGACACGCACAGGAAAGAGTTGACTTTTGAGGTCGGCAATAAAGTACTTTTGCAGACTAAAAACTTGAAACTCCAGCACCCAGGAAAGCGCAAGCTTCTGCCTTGCTGGGTAGGCCCTTTTATCGTTCGCGCAAAGGTTGGACCTATTGCCTACCGACTGGATTTGCCTAAATCCATGGGGCGAACGCATCCTGTGTTCCATGTCAGTTTACTGAAGCTGTTCAGGTCTGATGGCCGCTATCAGCCACAAGCACCGGAATTGGAACTCAAACAAGATGACATAGCCTGGGATGTAGAGGAGGTTATTGGGCACCGCTACACCCGTCATAAGCCTCCACGCGTGGAACTTTTGATTAAGTGGCTCGACTACAATTCCAGTTGGAATTCGTATGAACCGCAGGACAAAATCCTACATAATTGTAGCGACCTGGTTCAACAGTATTGGTTACAATGGGCTGACGCTCAAAGGCTCTGCGCTAAGGCAAGTGTGCTACCAGGCGCTCTTCGTACACCAAAGAACAAACGCAAAAGGGACGCGGCCAAGTAATCACTCTTTTCCGTCACTGTTCGCTGCAATCGCCCTTCGCTCGGACTGTGTTTCACGCTCGCTACGGGCAAGTATTAACACAGAATACTTAAAATACAATGCTTAACGCGGACGTTAAGTTCTTTTAAGGGGGGAGGAGTGTAACGATATGAGCTTTTTAGGCGTATTTAGAATGTTTTTCTAATTACCTAAAAGACGTTATACTTTTATTTTGTATAAGATTGCATGGTCATCGAATTATTTTGACACACACGTGTGCCGACTAATTCCCGGTTGATTGGCGAAACGACCCGAATACTATTGCAAAAAGAATCGTAAAGTAATTCGATTACTTCGCAAAAGTATAACGTAATTAATCATAAAGTAGTTTGATTAATTATGGCGGAATAACTTAATCAATTATGGATTGATTAATTTATTTTGACTGTCACTATTTCGGATATTAACAGTCTTTGTTTTCAGTTAACGACGCGTCGCTAACCTGAAAGAAAACACCGAGTTGTGGCCCAAGGGAGCCACCGGTCGGAATCGAACCCGCGACCTCCCGGTCGTCGTGTCGCGATTCCGAAAATCGTCGTAAAGTTAAACGAAACATAATATGCAAAGTTACTTTGCATTTCGGCGGATTCAAACCCGCGACCTTTCGTTTAAAACGTTCACACCTAACCGATTGGCCAAAGTAGTTTTTATAACTATTGGTTCATGTCGAATCAAACTGTACGCGACCGCGCGAGCAGTCGCGACTTTTTCAAAAGTCGCGCGGACGCGAAAACGCCCGTTTGGCGTATAACGGTTTTTCGGAAACCGTCGAAAAGTCTCCTAAAAGCCAAACGGCGCGTTAGGAGCATTCGGCCAAATTGGTTGTCTCCAATTCAACCGTTTTTCATTAAACATGAACCAGTGCCCTAGGTGGTGACTCGAAGCACTCCAGTGCCTCACGTTGTGCAAGTATATATACTTGCAAGAGTCATTGTGAGTGCAACACTCACAAGCACAGATTCTATTAGTTTATATTTTCGCTTTCACAAGGATTGTGCATTTTCTTCAAGTTATCGTTATTTCTTTCTGCTAATATTAAATTATCCTTGAATATCGAG
Source organism: Mesotaenium endlicherianum (assembly GCA_009602735.1). Classification (NCBI taxonomy): domain Eukaryota; kingdom Viridiplantae; phylum Streptophyta; class Zygnematophyceae; order Zygnematales; family Mesotaeniaceae; genus Mesotaenium; species Mesotaenium endlicherianum. The sequence continues at coordinate 33,820 of WELA01009486.1, read as the reverse complement.
CAAAGATCCTCGTGGAAAGCAGAAACGTTACACCCGTACCTATTCTGAAGCAGTGACAGATACTGCAGCTAGAGAGGCTGCAGATGAGGCAGCTACAATTACCGCAGTCGCAGCACAGCAAGCTGAGGAGGAGAGAGCCAGATTAGAAGCTGAACAATTAGCAAAGGCCGCTGAAGATACAAAAAGGAGGGAAGGACAGCCAGCTGACGAGCGCACTGTTGAAGAACTTATGGCATCAAGGGCCAACGTTCTGAACCCACCTCCTGCTGTACAACTCAATGTACCCCGAGGTCAAATACGTGACCGGCTGAATGCGGCAGGAATTGCTGCTGCAAGAGCGAGAGGGACTGTTGAGGACACTATTCAGCAAGTAGATGCTAATGCTGCTGCTGCATTTGCTAGACTACCACCCCAGAGTGTAGACTTGGGAGCATTGTTCGTTCAAATGCAGTCGCAAATGGCGACCATGTATCAGTCCCAAAAGGAGCACAAAAGAATCATAATGTCCCTACTGCGGGACAGAGACCAACTGGGGTCTCAAACCACTCGTGGTGGTGGCCGAGGGCCTAGTAAGCCCAAGCCGAAACCTCCCCAGGATTATGATGCTGAGGGAAACAGAAAATATTACCTGATCAAGTTTCTCGCGGATGTTGAGCAGTGGCTGGAGAACTACCCAGAACTGCAAGATTACGAGAAGGTCAGGCACACCGGTGCGCTACTGAAAGGCAGTGCCGCAGACTGGTGGCTTTACTGGAAGGGAGAGCGTAAGGCTCGGCAACTCGGTGACCCTACGTGGGTAGAGTTTGTCGAGAAGTTGCATGAGAAGTTTGATGTCATCAACCAGCAGGAGAAAGCTATCTATGCGATGATCTCCCTGACACTGAAGCAGACCACTTCAGTTGCTGAGTTTGCTCAAAAGTTCCAAGAGAACATGATGAAGCAGCCAGATTTGCCAGAACGGTATAGGATAGCATACTTCAGGTATGGCTTGAAATCTGAGGTCTCTGGTCATTTTGCTGAGAAGAAGTATGAGAAACTGGCTGACTTGATCCAGGATGCCGATGCCTGGGATCAGCAGCAGTCCAATCACAAGCGCCAGAGTAATGCTTTGGTGTCTAAGATTGTCAAAAAGCCCCACGGTTCCTACAATGCAATTGAAGGAGACCAGGCTGAGGATAATCAGGGTGATGAATATGAGTATGAGTACAATGCTATTCAGTCTAGAGGTAGAGGTGGTCCCTCTCGAGGTGGCTATGGAAGGGGTGGTGGTAGGACTAAGCCGAGACCAGCCTCAGCAAAATCTACTTGCTACCATTGTCAGCAGAAAGGCCACTACAGAGAACAGTGTCCGGTCAAGCACCTGCCTAAGGTCGAGAGAAAAGACCAGCCTTTAAAAGACAGCAACAGTCAGTAATCCAGTCTACTGACTGTGAGGATGCTAGAGATAGTGAGTCGTCACTAGCTGCCCTCGTAGCAGGTATTATGGGTCCTGCTGAACTGGATTCACTATGCATGCCTGACAACCAGATAAAGGAGACCATCAGTAATATAGACGTCCAGAGAGTGCACACTCTGGATGCTCTTGTTCCACCTGATGTCCAACATTTCTTTGCTACGTCAGGAGAACAATGCGAAAGTCAGGAAAAGACAGTTCCCCCTATCCTACTGCATTGCATGATTGCAGGTAGGAAGGTGAGGGCATTTGTTAACGGAGGGGCGTCACATACTTTTATCCACAAGGACTTAGTTACGCGGCTAAGGCTGCCTACTGTCACCCAAGGGAATAGAAAAATATTCCTCGGAGATGCCTCAAGTATCTCGGGAGGAGTTATAACCAAGCCTATTGAGGTCCAGTTAGGTTCTGTCATTGCAATTCTAACTGAAACGCTTACATTTGAGGTACTCAACACTGGCTTTTATGATCTGGTGCTAGGCAGGTCCTGGCTTAATAGACATCAAGCTGAAGTGTGTTGGAGCAGAGGTACAGTTAAAGTGAGAGGAGCCAGTGATGGGCAGACTAACTTGGCACCCACCAGTGCTCTTCCTCTTGTCCTGTGTGGATGGCAAATGAAGGAAAAGAAGAGGCTTCCACAAGGATGCAAGTTGCTGAATGCAATGGAGTTCGTCAAAAGCTGGAACCAAAAGGAAGACAGAATGTTCTGTCTGCTACTAAGAGAGGTACCTCCTCAACCTGAAGAAGTGGTGGACAAAAAGGTAAGCCCTCCGGAGCACCCTACTGCTGCAAAATTAATTGCTCAGTACACGGATGTATTTAATATGCCTCCAGGACTACCCCCTAAGAGGGAAGTAGATCATAGGATTGATTTACTACCTGAGAGTCAACCACCCTGGCAACGCACTTATGGCTTGTCTTATGTGGAGAGCGAGGAGTTGAAAATACAGATTGCAGAGCTTGAGGAAAAAGGCTATATTTCTCCCAGTAAATCACAATACGGCGCACCCATCCTATTTGTTAAGAAAAAGGATGGCAGTATGCGGATGTGTGTGGATTACAGAGCCCTGATCAAAATTACAGTAAAGAACAAGTATGCTTTACCCAGAATCAAGGACTTGCTTGATACCCTGTCTGGTGTTAAGGTGTTCAGTAAGATAGATCTCAAAAGTGGTTATCATCGAATCAGAATTGCTGAGGGGGATGAACACAAGACTGCCTTCCGCACACGTTATGGACACTATGTGTTCAACGTGATGCCATTTGAACTGAGAAATGCTCCTGCGACCTTCATGGGTGCTATGAATGACATTTTCAGGCCTTACTTGGATAAATTTGTGCAAGTTTTTCTAGATGATATTTTAATTTTCTCTAAAGATTAGACTCAGCACGCTGAACACTTAAAGACTGTCATGGACACTCTGAGAAGAAATCACTTATATGCTAAAATGAGCAAGTGTGATTTCTTTAATGATGCTCTCTGTTTTGCCCCAGTCTTAGCTGCGTATGACCCCAGCAAAGCTGTGCAGGTGGTTAGAAATGCTTCTGACTTTGCCATGGGCGCTATTTTGTTGCAGCCTCCTGACAAAACCACAAAGGATGGTAAGGTAGAGCAGGAGTGGCACCCGGTGCTGTATGAGTCTGTGAAATTCAACCCAGCTGAAATTAACTATTCTGTACATGATAAAGAGCTGCTTGCTATCATTCATGTGCTCAAACAGTGGAGGGCATACTTACATGGTAAAGCTTTTAAGGTGATCATAGATCATCTAGCTCTGACTCACTTTCAAAAGAAGTCCAAGCTGTCCAGGAGTGAGAACCGCTGGAGCCAGATGCTGGAGCAGTTCCAAGACCAGATCGACTATAAACCAGGGAAGTTAAATCTTGCTGATGCACTCTCCAAAAGATTGGACTTGCAAGAAAGGAACTTGAGTCAGCATGCTGTAGATAAATGTAATGAATCAGTATATTAGTAGATATAATATTCATTTAACTATAATAGTTATTTAAGTTCAGCCTACTGAACTTTAGTTGATAATTAGTCTGCTGTACTTTATATTTAATATCAGTTTAATGACTCAGCCGGAAGCAGCAGGCTGAAGTCCACTTAAGTCAGCTTGCTGACACATTCTTTGACAGCCAGCTGACTTCCGTACTCGGTAGCAGCGAACTGCCTCGATATGCATCTAAGTGTGATACGCTAGATTAATGGCCAGATGACATCCCTATGATGGATGGCGATTCGGGATGATGGGAGATGGAGGTGGATTTGGTTAACCGAGGTCCTACCAACGTGGTTAACTCCTGGGTAGGCGGTTGCATTGCACTGGCCGTTGAACAGTAAATTCATTCCATGTACATATGCTAGGCATTGCTCTCGAGTTCGGCATTCGGAAACGAGGCCAACTCTCTTGTACAGCTTACGGAGAGAAACCCGAATCCAAGGCGAGAAGCCATTGATATGCACTGTCTTCTAACCTTGCTTATGTATGAGTTTACTGATTGCATTATTGATGCTAGTTTACTCGCATTTGACTTACAAGTAATGTACACTGCTAATGTGTTGTCCTTTGCCGTTTAACTAGTTAACGGAAAATACCATAAAGATTCCTTGCTGATATAAAAATCTTTGTTAATTGTTAATCGCCTACTTGGTAAGTCGATTCATTTCAGTGGTAACTGAGCAGTTATCACAGTCTTCTTTGTATGGTAAGGACAGAGTCTCAAACTAGCAACTCCCGAGACATGGAGAACCAGGATAACGAGAACGTCGAAAACCAAGCGGAAAGCCATGTAGCAGGAACCCGTACTTATTTTGAAGCAGTGGCAGATACTGCAGCTAGAGAGGCTGCAGATGAGGCAGCTGCTATTGCCGCAGTCGCAGCACAGCAAGCTGAGGAGGAGAGAGCCAGATTAGAAGCTGAACAATTAGCAAAAGCTGCTGAAGATACAGAAAGGAGGGAAGGACAGCCCGTTGACGAGCGCACGGTTGAAGAACTTATAGCATCCAAGGCCAATGATCTGAACCCACCTCTTGCTGTACAACTCAATGTACCCCGAGGTCAAATACGTGACCGGCTGAATGCGGCAGGAATTGCTGTTGCAGGAGCGAGAGGGACTGTTGAGGACACTACTTAGCGAGTAGATGCTAACGTTGCTGCTGCATTTGCTAGACTACCACCCCAGAGTGTAGACTTGGGAGCATTGTTCGTTCAAAAGCAGTCACAAATGGCAACCGTGTATCAGTCCCAACAGGAGGACTAAAGAATCATAATGTCTCTACTGCGGGACAGAGACCAACTGGAATCTGAAACCACAGGTGGTGGTGGCAGAGGGCCTAGTAAGCCTAAGCCGAAACCTCCCCAGGATTATGATCCTGAGGGAAACAGAAAATATTACCTGATCAAGTTTCTCGCGGATGTTGAGCAGTGGCTGGAGAACTACCCAAAACTGCAAGATTACGAGAAGGTCAGGCACACCGGTGCGCTACTGAAAGGCAGTGCCGCAGACTGGTGGCTTTACTGGAAGGAAGAGCGTAAGGCTCGGCAACTCGGTGACCCTACGTGGGTAGAGTTTGTCGAGAAGTTGCATGAGAAGTTTGATGTCATCAACCAGCAGGAGAAAGCTATCTATGCGATGATCTCCCTGACACTGAAGCAGACCACTTCAGTTGCTGAGTTTGCTCAAAAGTTCCAAGAGAACATGATGAAGCAGCCCGATTTGCCAGAACGATATAGGATAGCATACTTCAGGTATGGCTTGAAATCCGAAGTCTCTGGTCATTTCGCTGAAAAGAAGTATGAGAAACTGGCTGACTTGATCCAGGATGCTGATGCCTGGGATCAGCAGCAGTTCAATCACAAGCGCCAGAGTAATGCTTTGGTGCCGAGGGTTGTCAAAAAGTCCCACGGTTCCTACAATGCAGTAGAAGGAGACCAGGCTGAGGATGATCAGGATGATGAATATGAGTATGAGTACAATGCTATGCAGTCTAGAGGGCGAGGTGGTTTCTCTCGAGGCGGCTATGGAAGGGGTGGTGGTTGGACTAAGCCGAGACCAGCCTCATCAAAATCCATTCTCAGCAATTGGGCCACTACAGAAAACAGTGTCCAGTCAAGCACCTTCCGAAGGTCGAGAGAAAAGACCAGCCTTTAAAAGACAGCAACAGTCAGTAATCCAGTCTACTGACTGTGAGGATGCTAGAGATAGTGAGTCGTCACTAGCTGCCCTCGTAGTAGGTATTATGGGTCCTGCTGAACTGGATTCACTATGCATGCTTGAGAACCAGATAAAGGAGACCATCAGCAATATAGACATCCAGAGAGTGCACACTCTGGATGCTCTTGTTCCACCTGATGTCCAACATTTCTTTGCTACGTCAGGAGAACAATGCGAAAGTCAGGAAAAGACAATCCCCCCTATCCTACTGCATTGCATGTTTGCAGGTAGGAAGGTGAGGGCATTTGATGACGGAGGGGCGTCACATACTTTTATCAATAAGGACTTAGTTAAGCGGCTAAGTCTGCCTACTGTCACCCAAGGGAATAGAAAAATATTCCTCGGAGATGCCTCAAGTATCCCGGGAGGAGTTATAACTAAGCCTATTGAGGTCCAGTTAGGTTGTGGCATTGCAGTTCTAACTGAAACGCTTACATTTGAGGTACTCAACACTGGCTTTTATGATCTGGTGCTAGGCAGGTCCTGGCTTAATAGACATCAAGCTGAAGTGTGTTGGAGCAGAGGTACAGTTAAAGTGAGAGGAGCCAATGATGGGCAGACTCACTTGGCACCCACCAGTGCTCTTTCTCTTGTCCTGTGTGGATGGCAACTGAAGGAATAGAAGAGGCTTCCAGAAGGATGCAAGTTGCTGAATGCATGGAGTTTGTCAGAAGCTGGGATCAGAAGGAAGACAGAATGTTTTGTCTGCTGCTAAGAGAGGTACCTCCTCAACCTGAAGAAGTGGTGGAAGAAAAGGTAAGCCCTCCGGAGCACCCTACTGCTGCAAAAAATGTTGCTTAGTACACGGATGTAATTAATATGCCTCCAGGACTACCCCCGAAGAGAGGAGTAGATCATAGGATTGATTTACTACCTGAGAGTACAACCACCCTGGCAACGCACTTATGGCTTGTCTTATGTGGAGAGCGAGGAGTTGAAAACACAGATTGCACAGCTTGAGGAAAATGGTTACATTTCTCCCAGTAAATCACCTTACGGCGCACCCATCCTATTTGTTAAGAAAAAGAATGGCAGTATGCGGATGTGTGTGGATTACAGAGCCCTGAACAAAATTACAGTAAAGAACAAGTACAATTTACCCAGAATTGAGGACTTGCTTGATACCCTGTCTGGTGCTAAGGTGTTCAGTAAGATTGATCTTAAGAGTGGTTATCATCAAATCAGAATTGCTGAGGGGGATGAACACAAGACTGCCTTCCGCACACGTTATGGACACTATGAGTTCAACGTGATGCCATTTGGACTGACTAATGCTCCTGCGACCTTCATGGGTGCTATAAATGACATTTTCAGACCTTATTTGGATAAGTTTGTGCAAGTCTTCCTGGATGATATTTTAATTTTCTCTAAAGATGAGACTCAGCACGCTGAACACTTAAAGACAGTTATGGACATTTTGAGAAGAAATCAGTTATATGCTAAAATGAGCAAGTGTGATTTTTTTAAAGAGAGTATTGAATTATTAGGCCATGTTGTCAGTAAAGAAGGCATCAGTGTGGATCCTAAGAATGTCCAGACCATAAGGGACTGGCCAGTACCCCAGTCTTTCTCTTAAGTTAGATCCTTCCTCGGGTTGGCTAACTACTATAGGAGATTTATTGAGAATTATTCTACAAAGGCCAGTAAACTGACTGACCTTACTAAGAAAGATATAGGGTATGTGTGGGGGGAAGAGCAGGAAGCTGCCTTCCAGACCCTTAAAGATGCTCTTTGTTCTGCCCCAGTGCTAGCCGTGTATGACCCCAGCAAACCCGTGGAGGTGGTTACTGATGCTTCTGACTTTGCCATGGGTGCTATTTTGTTGCAGCTTGCTGACAAAACCACAAAGGATGGTAAGGTACGGCAGGAGTGGCATCCTGTGTTGTACGAGTAAGAAATTTAATCCAGCGGAGATTAATTACTCAGTGCATGATAAAGAGCTGCTAGCTATCATTCATGTGCTCAAACAGTGGAGAGCATACTTACATGGTAAAGCTTTTGAGGTGATTACAGATTATCTAGCTCTAACTCACTTTGAGAAGAAGTCCAAGCTGTCAAGGAGGGAGAACCGCTGGAGCCAGATGCTGGAGCAATTTCAAGTCCAGATCAACTACAAACCAGGGAAGTTGAATCCTGCTGATGCACTCTCTAGAAGACCTGACTTGCAAGAAAGGAACTTTAGTCAGCATGCTGTAGATAAATTGTAATAAATCAGTTCATTATTTATTTAATTAAATATATATCTAAATATAACACTAAATAAGTATTATGTCAATAAACTCACATGTGCGAGTTCATCTAAATGAATGTATGTCGATGACATGCGAGTTTACTTACTTTGTCAAAAATGTCAACAGCATGACTTTTGTATCACAGTGTAGTTTGCTGATTTGTTGATAAGGTCAGCAGGATGACTTTTGTATCATAGTATAGTTTGCTGAGATTTGTATATCAGGTATATATAGGATGTAATGTCAGTAGGTTGACATATAGTAAGCTCTCCTCATATTAGTCAGTATACTTAGCTTCAGTACGCTGAGAATGGATACATTCATTTAGATTATTATTTGTAGATTGGCACATGCGACCGTAGTATACTGAAAGTCGGAAGGTCGACTGAGATTTGGTAGACCGATGTCCTACCAGTGTGGTTAACTCCTGGGTGGGCGGAGCCGTCGTCAGTCAACTGAACAGTTAGGACTTCAGTCAATCGACCAATTAATATGGTCGTTATACCTAGATCCGTGGGTCCCAACTTAACGGGTTTCCCACGAAACGGCGCACCTTGCGCCGTGGTCAACCAGGTGGTCACTAGGTACATAGCAGGCTGGGATCTCGTGGTCCCTCATTCTGGACAGTAGGCTTTACAGTCGGATTTCTACTTGCAAATCATGTGTGCACTTTTGGGTTCGTTCTAATGACCAGCCTTCACGGAAATTAGCATGGTTGCTTCGTCTGCGCTCCAAATAGGACGAACTAGGACTTCTCGGAAAGGTCTCGTGAAGATGCATCCGTTGCCGTTAAGTAGTATTGGCAAAGTTCTGCCCTCTGACATTTTGGGGTCACACAGCGGACAGATTCCATGGTTTTGCACCTAAGTCAATGGGATGTGTTTTAGCTACATTATGGTCATCTGAATGAGAGCGCCTTTGCTATTCAGTCCCCTGATGTTGTGCATGTGCTATACATGCTTGCATGCCTGGTAGGCAAGAGGCCATGAGTTTCTAAAGGAGAAACTCTAGTTCCCAAGCTCGCCTCTTTCTTGTGCCTTGTATTCGCGTGCAACTATGGCACACTACGATGGAGTCAAGGGTTATAGATGAGTAAACGGAATTCATTATAAGGGCGAAGATCGCTCCCTGATTTCACGCGCTTCCACCTATCTCTGATTTTTTATATTTAATGAAATATATTAATCTCGAATAAGCAAGATTCATTTCATAAAGTCATGTGTGCACTCACTTCACTAAAGGTGAAAAAGTCCTTCCTTGAACAACTTAGGAAAGCCTACCTCTCTGACCCAACATTTGAGCCCAGCCCCACTACTGGTATGTGTCGTGCTACTGCACTCGGGTATAAGCTTAAGGGAGGGGTCTGGGTGACTGAAACCACTTCAGGCAGGCTGAAGCTGGTCATTCCTAATAACGTGGAAATAAGGTTTCTGTTATTTAGTCAAGCACATGACAGTTTACTGGGTGGGCATTTGGGGCAGGCCAAAACTGTTGGCAAACTGGCAAAACATGATCATTGGGAGGGATTATCTCGGGAGGTCTTAATATACGTTGTCCTGTGACCAGTCTCAAAAGAATAAGTCTAGGCACACACCACCGAGGGGCCTCTTACAACCGCTGCCCATCCCAGCTGGCCGCTGGGAAACAATATCCATGGACTGGGTGGTCACACTGCCACGAACTGCCAATGGGCATGATTCGATCCTGGTAGTCGTGGATAAACTGACAAAAATGGTCATTTTCATCCCCACAACTGTCAAAGTAACTGCACTCGAAACAGCGAGACAGTTCTACAACCATGTAGTATGCCAATATGGGCTACCCTCTAATATAATCTCAGACAGCGACTCAAAATGTACCTCTAAGTTTTGGAGGGCTTTAATGGGGTTAATGGGAGTCAATCAGCTGCTCAGCACAGCAAACCACCCTCAGACTGATGGGCAGACTGAAAGAACTAACCGAGTTCTGCAAGAGGTAGTGAGAGCCTATAATAACCAAAAGCAAGATAATTGGGATGACCTGTTACCCCAAATCCAATTTGCGGTCAACAGTGCGGTGCACGCGTCAACGGGCAAGACTCCTTCTAAACTAAGCCTGGGTAGAGTCCCTAAGTCTCCATTAGATGTCCTAGGGGAGTCTTTAACTCACCTTGAAGGGATTGACAATCCGGTCTCCTTCCAGTTAACTCAGGACTTTGCTGACACCCTGTCAGAAGTCCAGCAGAACCTGCACAGAGCCCAAGAAAACCAACAAAAGTACGCTAATCAGCACCGTCGAGAACTGACCTTTTCTAAAGGCGATTTGGTCAAACTGCATTCTCAGCACCTGTACCTCCCTGATGTGGTCAAGAAAAAGCTTGGCCCTGTCTGGGTCGGTCCATATTGGGTGGTGCGTCATGTCGGTAAGAATGCTTACAAACTGAACATGTCAGCCGAATACAAGGGTCATCCGGTCTTTAATGTCTCCTTCCTGGAACCATACATCAAAGGTGATACACTGTTCACAGGTCGGTTACCTGTCCAACCGGGCCCGGTCCCCGCTGTCCGGGACGGCGACCCTGAGGAATATGAGGTTGAGGAGATTTTAGACGCGCGCTCGTTCCGTCGATCGTCTAAATATGTCATGAAGTACCTCATTCGATGGAAGGGTTACGATGCCTCTGGGGACATTTAGGAATTTAAAGACCATTTGACTAATGCCAAAGGGGCGATGAAACGGTTCCACCTTCGGGCGGCTGGAGCACCTCCCTAACAGTCATTTCAGTTGACACGGGAAGGTGACAGGAGGTCCTGTCTCCATTTAAGTTGGAGGGGAAATTATATGACAGTTAGTGTGCGAGAGCGAGAAAGGGAAAATTATGTGAACCCTAAGTGTCAGCATAGTGACAGAGGGGACAGCCTGGCCCACATAAAGCACCTTTAGCTGAAGGAAAAAGGGCCTCGCACAGCCATACATCACTTAACAGACCTGAAACACATTCATACGTTTATGTCTAGCGCACCGCAACCACGTCATCTCCTAGCAATCACCCTGTAAGGTAAATAGGAACGAATACACCATACTAATACGAACTTACTTCCTTCCTGCAACTTCTAGAACAAAGGTCGATATCCTACTAACTTGTGACCTGGCTACATGTGCAGAATGGCTCCCACCACACAAAAGGAGGACAGAATGCGCAAGGCAGAAGAAGCCAGGAGGACAATGGAGCAATACCAGAAGGAGCTGGCGGCGACGTCCCTCACCAGGAGAGAACAAAAAAGGGTCCGCACACAACAAGAGGCGGCAGAAGAAGCACAGAGGAAGAAGGATCAGGAAGAGGAAAACCTCAGGAAAGTTGAGGAGGAGAGACAGAAGAAAAAACAAGGAGAAGCGGCAGCGGCAGAGGAGGAGAGAAGGAAAAAGGCCAAAGCGGACAGGCACAAGAGTTTGGCCACTTACAGGTATACTGTGGTGGGTGGCCAAAACTTTGATAACCTGAAGAAAGCATTGCTGGCAGCCCAGGAGATAAACAAGCTGGAACAGACAACATTGCTACAGAGGGAAGGAACTGCAGCACTGGATAGGTACATTGAGACACACACTGGTGTGGTCCTCTACGAGGATTATGCAAAGTTGGTGGGCTATACAGCAGAGCAGGCTCGGTTCCTTGCCGATGATTCAGAGAACAAGCCAGTCCCAATACCGGGAATAGTGGGAGATCAGAGACTCATCAGGATGGTGAGCATGCGGCCCGATAGCTCTAAGGATACGGTATTCTACCTCACACTATTGCCAGCTTACAATGAAGTTGAGAGAAGGAGCTGGGAGTACTTGGCCAGGGAAGCAAGACAGTAGATGTTCTCTCCCCACTGGTTCATATGTAACTGAGAAAAGCTGAGCATGGACCCCGGTACTACCAGCAGCCAACAGACTGGAGGTGGATGACGGTCACAAACAAAAAGCAGGAGTGTGACCAAGCCCAACCAGACGATTTCCACTATGGCCTAGACGGCTACCTCATCCTACCACCTAACATTGCCCCTTGGGACCCCAGCCTGAGCAATATGAATGCAGAGACCAAAGAGCACAGGAGGAGGGGGAGGGACTACTTCTCTAAGGGAAAGCATGCCTTCGTCAAATGGGCGAAGAATGCAGGCCGGATAGATATCAGCAGGCTCAAGGCCAAGCAACCTCCAGCGCGTCCTAAGAAAGGGAGATCAGTAGACTACTCCATGTTTACCAGAGAGCAGGACGACTTAGTTGACGAGACTCCTACTCTCTCAGAGGAGGAGGAGGAAGGGGATGAGGAAGAAGAACAAGGCAGAGGAGAAGCATGAGGAGCTGGTACTCAGGAGACCCAGGGGCAGGCAGGGGCACTTCCTAAGAAATCAAGATCAGGTATATGGAACGTGATCCGGGTCATGGAGGCAACTGGACCCCGCACTCGCTCCCCCAGCCCACCTGCCCAAGCAGGGGAAGAAGCTGATCTGACTGTACTTGGCAGCAGACACCGGCAGAAATCCCCAGAGGATAGGGGTGCAAGAAGAGGAACACGCGGGGTGGCCAAAGGTATGCCGGCCTCCCCCTTCGCTCAGGGACATGTACCTCTTGCCAATGTATTTCAGCATCCTATTGGAATGCCTGTCTATGTGGGGATCAACACCCAAGTCGGTGAAGAGCAGGCTACCATCCTTCGTTCCCCTCGAGGTCCAACTTTAGAACAAACGGGGTTCTTTAAAAGGCCAGCTGACAGACCTAGAGGGCTGTCTAGATCTAGGTCCAGATCTCAGTCTCCTGATCCTGAAGCCCCAGGAACAAACCCCTAGGTGACAGGCTAAAGAGGCAGTCAATGGGGGAGGCTGGTCAGGTTCAATTCCCAAATTTAATACTTCTGCAGTTTAATGTTGTCGAGGCGACAACAAGTAAAGTTGGAGGGATTGTAATAAATCAGTGTATTAGTAGATATAATATTCATTTAAATATAATAGTTATTTAAGTTCAGCCTACTGAACTTTAGTTGATAATCAGTCTGCCGGACTTTAAATTTAATATCAATTGAATGACTCAGCCGGAAGCAGCAGGCTGAAGTCCACTTAAGTCAGCTTGCTGACACATTCTTTGACAGCCAGCTGACTTCCGTACTCGGTAGCAGCGAACTGCCTCGATATGCATCTAAGTGGGGTATGCTAGATGAATGGCTAGATGACATCCCTATGATGGATGGCGATTCGGGATGATGGGAGATGGCGGTGGATTTGGTTAACCGAGGTCCTACCAACGTGGTTAACTCCCGGGTAGGCGGTGCCATTGCACTGGCCGTTGAACAGTAAACTCATTCCATGTACATATGCTAGGCATTGCTCTCGAGTTCGGCATTCGGAAACGAGGCCAACTCTCTTGTACAGCTTACGGAGAGAAACCCAAATCCAAGGCGAGAAGCCATTGATACGCACTGTCTTCTAACCTTGCTTATGTATGAGTTTACTGATTGCATTATTGATGCTAGTTTACACGCATTTGACTTACGAGTAATGTACACTGCTAATGTGTTGTCCTTTGCCGTTTAACTAGTTAACGGAAAATACCATAAAGATTACTTGCTGATATAAAGATCTTTGTTAGTTGTTAATTGCCTATTTGGTAAGTCGATTCATTTCAATAAAGTTCTTTGTGCACTCACTTCACTAAAGGTGAAAAAGTCCTTCCTGGAACAACTTAGGAAAGCCTACCTTTCTGACCCAACATTTGAGCCCAGACCCACTGATGGTGTGTGTCCCGCTACTACACTCGAGTTTAGGCTAAAGCAAGGGATCTGGGTGACTGAAACCACTTCAGGTAGATTGAAGCAAGTTTTTCTAATATCTTGGAAATAAGGTTCTTATTACTGAGTCAAGCACATGACAAATTACTGGGTGGACATTTGGGGCAGGCCAAAATTGTTGTCTGACTGGCAAAACATTATCATTGGGATGGGTTGCCTCGGGAGGTCTTGAAATATGTTAAGTCCTGTGAATACTGTCAAAAAAATAAGTCTAGGCACACACCACCCCGGGGGCTATTACAACCACTGCCCATCCCAGCTGGACGATCGAAACCAATATCCATGGACTTGGTGGTAACACTACCAAGAACTGCCAATGGGCATGATTCTATACTGGTAGTGGAATGGTCATTTCATATCCCCACCACTGTCAAAGTGACTGCACTCGAAACTGCGAAATAATTCTACAACCATGTAGTATACCAACATGGGCTCCCCTCTAATATTATCTCAGATCTTGACTCAAAATTTACCTCTAAGTACTGGAGAGCTTTAATGGGGTTCATGGCAGTCAGACAACTGCTAAACACGGCCAACCACACTCAGACTGATGGGCAGACTAAAAGAACTAATCGAGTTTTGCAAGAGGTGCTGAGAGCATATATTAACCAAAACAAGATAATTGGGATGACCTGTTGCCTCAAATTCAGTTTGCGGTCAACAGTGTGGTGCACGCGTCAACGGGGAAGACTCCTTTTTAACTCAGTTTGGGTAAAGTCCCTAAGTCTCCTTCAGATGTGCTAGGGGAGTCTTTAACTTACCCTGAGGGGATTGACAATCCGGTGTCTCTCCAGTTAACTCAAGAGTTTGCTGACAACGTGAAGTCCAACATAATCTGCACAAAGCCCAGGAAAATCAACAAAAGTACGCTAATCAACATCGTCGGAAGCTGACATTATCAAAGGGCGATTTGGTCAAATTGCATTCTCAACACCTGTACCTGCTTGGTGCGATCCGAAAAAAGCTTGGTCCGGTCTGGGTCGGTCCATATTTGGTGGTGCGCCGTGTCGGTCAGAACGCTTACAAACTGAACATGTCAGCAGAATACAAGGGTCACCCAGTATTTAATGTCTCTTTCTTGGAACCATACATCAAAGGTGACACACTGTTCATAGGTCGGTTACCTGTCCAACCGGGACCGGTCCTCGCTGTCAGGGATGGTGACCCTGAGGAATATGAAGTTGAGAAAATTTTAGACGCTCGCTCTGTCCGTCGATCATCTAAATATGTCATGAAATACCTGGTCAGATGGAAGGGTTACGATGCCTCTGGGGATACTTGGGAATTGAAGGACCATTTGACCAATGCCAAAGGGGCCTGCAACGGTTCCACCTTTGGGCGGCTAGGGCACCTTCCTAACTGTTATTTCAGTTGACATTGGAAGGTGACAGGAGGTCCTATCTCCATTTAAGTTGGAGGGAAAATGTGCTAGTGAATGACATTTAGTGTGCGAGAAAGGGAACAGTTATTGACAGTAAAGTGTCAGCATGATGACAGATGTCACAGCCAGGTCCACATTAGGCAAAGTTGGCGGAATAAGAAAAGGCACCAGCACAGCAACAAATCACTTATCTCACCTCACACACACATTGATCCGTTTGTTTTTCATCGCAATACAGATCCGTTACCTTCTAGTAACCACCCTGAAAGGTAAACCGAAACAAATCTACCATAATAAGACAAACTTACTTCTCTTCCTGCAACTCTTGTGACAAAGATCGAGATCGTACTAATTTGTGCCCTGGTTACATGTGCAGGATGGCTCCCACCACAAAAAAGGAAGACAGAAAGCGCAAGGCAGAAGAAGCCAGGAGGACGATGGAGCAATACCAGAAAGAGCTGGCGGCGACGTCCCTCATGAGGAGAGAACAAGAAAGGGTCCGCAGACAACAAGAGGCGGCAGAGGAAGCACAGAGGAAGGAGCAGGAGGCGGAGAATCTCAAGAAAGCTGAGAAAGAGAGACAGAAGAAACAATAAGAAGAAGCGGCGGCAGCAGAGGAGGAGAGAAGGAAGGAGGCTGAAGCTGAGAAGCAGAAGAGCTTGGCCACTTACTGATATACTGTGGTGGATGATCAAACCTTTGATAATTTGAAGGAAGCATTGCTGGTAGCCCAGGAGATCAATAAGTTGGAACAGACAACAATGCTACAGAGAGAAGGAACTGAAGTGCTGGATAGGTACTTTGAGACACACACTGGTGTGGTCCTCTACGAAGGTTATGCCAAAATGGTGGACTATACAGCAGAGCAAGCTCGGTACCTTGCAGCCGATTCGAAAAACAAGCCAGCTCCAGTACCGGGAATAGTGGGAGATCAGAGACTCATCAGGATGGTGAGCATGCAGCCCGACAGCTTTAAGGATACGGTATTTTACCTGACACTGCTGCCTGCTTACAATGAGATTGAGCGGAGGAGTTGGGAGTACTTGGCTAGGGAAACAGGGCAGCAGATGTTGTCTCCTCAAGTGACAGTTAGTAACAGAAAGTGACAGTAGGTGACAATAAGTGACAGTTGTGACAGGCAGCCCACCATAAAAATGAAGTTGGAGGGAGGGGGATCACATCTCGAGAACCGGCCGATTGTCTTGACATATCCATTCTCCACACTCAACTGCGCTCACACTCACTTCTCTCTCACGCACACTCCCACTTTCCGCATACTTACACCAGGTATTTCATACCCTGCAACCCTCACTACTACGTTCTTACTTGTCACAGTACTCAATAATTGTGCACGATATCACGACTTCACTAACTCAATTGTGTTATGTTTGAGCAAGATGGTCATCCAGAAGTCTAAACCCAAGAGGAAAAGAAGAGCGGACGAGGCACAGGTGGAGTACAAGGAATTCCACGGCGACATCGGATTGTCCTCCATATCATCTTGGGAATTAGAGCGACTCCGACTGCAGCGTAAGGCTCAGAAGAAGAGGGATAAGGGAGAACAAGCCAAGTTGAGGTAGGAAGAGCAGGATAAAAAAGTTGCAAAGGAAGCCAAGAAGGCAGAAGAGGACAGGCAAGCTGAGGAGAGGCGAAAGCAACAAGCTGAGGAGGAACAGAGGAGAATCAAAAGCTATCGTTACACAGTGATGGGCAAGAACTTTGATCTTTTGGAGGAGCCTTTAAGTATGCTCAGAGAAGCCGAAGTGAGTCAAAAAAGGACATCTTGCAGCGGAATGGGGACACTGGTACCCTTGTACTCTAAAGAAGACAGACCCCGCTTTCTTCTTGCAGCCCACTGATTGGCACTGGATGACCATTAACATGAGGGACCAGCTAAATGATAGAGCTGAGGAAGACGTTTTCCTGGCAGACTTGCAGGGGAAAATAGTGCTGCCACCTCAAATTGCAGCATGGGACCCAAGACTAGATGGAGTCAAGGTTTGCATGAGTCAGGAGACGCAGGAGGATAGGACCAGGGCTACAGATTCTTTCTTTAAGGGGAAGCATGCTTATGCCAAATAAGCGAAGTAAGCAGGGGGAGAAAGACCTGTATGCGATCAGGACCTAACAACCCCCACCAACACCCAAAAGGGGAGGTCAGTGGGATACTCTTTTTCTCGAGAACGGCTGGAGGAGATGACCACAGAGACTCCAGAAGTCTCAAAGGAACAGGAGGACGATGAGGAGGAAGGCGCAGAAGAGGAGTCTAGCCCTGCTGAAACACAGGCCCCTGCTACCTCCCCCACTCTGCAGAGGACTGGGTGGTCCTTGGCACAAGCAACCTTGCAGCAGCTTGGGGATACCAGCTCACCAGGAGATTCAGAACTCCAGTGGCTGGGAAGTTTCAGCAGAAGGAGTCCCACCCCAGGAGGTGAGGGTCAAGCAGACAGGACAGACGGGATGGCTGCCAAAGAGGCAGCCAGATGTTAGCCAGCATCCCCCTCTCATAGAGGGCATGTGCCCTTAGCCCATGTCATGCAGCACCCTTTCGGCATGCCAGTGTATGTTTGTGTCAGTTTGAGAGTTGCACAAGAGAGGGCTGTCTCCATCAACTTGCAGACAGTGCAAGAGGAGGCTGCCCAGTTGCTACGTTCTCCTCGCGATTCACCTTGGTTTGAATCCCCAGGTTTTAGGAGACCACGAGATAGGAAAAGAAGGTCCATGTCCAGGTCCAGATCCCGCTCCCAATAAGATAGAGTCCCTGGTACTTAGTTTACTGTTGTCTTTGTTTAGAGTCAGTCTGCTTTTGTATTGCATGTGAGTTACTTTGTTGCACTTAACTAGTTAACAGGTGTTGTCCAGTCGACAACAATTTAAGTTGGAGGGATTGTAATGAATCAACATATTAAGTAGATATAATATTTATTCAAATATAATAATTAAATAAGTTCAGCCCGATGAACTTTAGTTAATATTAAGTCTGCTAGATTTTTAATGCTTAGTTTATTGACTCAGCCGGGAGCAACAGGCTGAAGCAAATTAGGTCAGCCTGTTGACATAAGTCAGCTTGCTGACACATTCTTTGACAGTCAGCTGACTGTCGTACTCGGTAGCAGCAAATTGCCTAGTTATGCATCTAAGTGTGGTGCGCAAGATGAGTGGCCACATGACACCCCTTGGGTGGATGGCGATGCGGGATGATGGAAGATGGCTGTGGATTTGGTTAGCCGAGGTCCTACCAACGTGGTCAACTCCCGGGTAGGTGGTGCCATCGCACTTGCCGTTGAACAGTATACTCATTCCATGTACATATGCTAGCTATTGCTCTCGAGTTCGATATTCGAAAACGAGGCCAACTCTCTTGTATCGCTTACTGAGAGATATTTGAATCCAAGACGAGAAGCCATTGATGCGAACTATTTTCTAACCTTGCTTATGTATGAGTTTATTGATCGCATGGTTGATGCTCGTTTACTTGCATTTGGCTTATGGATATTATTTACTGCTAGTGTATTGTCTTTGCTGTTAAATCGATGAACAGAAAATACCATGAAGATTACTTGCTGAAATTAAAATCTTTTATTAAATGTTAATCGCCTATGGGTAAGTCGATTCATTTCACATTCATATTCTACCTCTTCCCATCGTAGGCAAAAAATACTTGGAAGAGGTCTTTTCCCTTCCTCCCCTTCACCCTCTTTCTCACCTCTCCCATCAAGAACATCTCCCCACAATCATCCCCAACCGTCTCAAATGTTCACCTACGACCGAAGGAAATCAAACTAATGTAAACTAGGAGACCTAAGAGGGGCTCAGCATTAGCTGCTCTGACCGGGCGCCATGGCTGAATCTTCTGTTACTTGTCGCGAGAAAGAAAAGCAACCATGGCTCGGGTTCGACAATTTCTGCTTCTGTTCGAACAGGCAAAATTTTGTTGCCAAACAAAATTTTGCATTTTACGTTCACACCTCTAACTTCGCAACTACTCGTCGATTAGGGTCACCAATTTTATCCAGTATCTATGCGATATTTGCAATCGTTTGAGCTGGAATCTAGAAAAAATATCAAGTAAATTAGAAAATCGCAACTTAAATAACAAGGCTTCCTAACTGCACCAAAATATGTGTATTGCTCCACTGGGCCTTCTAGTGTTGAAAAATTGACACTGACTATGCTCAGCATTGAGCTGGTCATTTTCAACTTCTATATCTTTCTAATAATCGGCCAACGCCTCTGCGTGATTGATTTTAGTGTCGACACTCACACTAGCAGTGGCTCCTACAGGTGATCTACGTGCCAAATCTCGAGCATGCCTTATCATTTTAGACAAATATGAACACACGGCTTGCAGTTCTTGAACGGTTGCAGCAGCATCTTCCTCAGCAGCGGCCCTTCTCTAGCAACTTCTAGCTGACGTAATGCTTCTGTCTGGTCCTGTGTTAATGCAGCAATGTCTATATTCTCAGAGTACGCAGTTTGCATTGCGCTATCTGTTGATAGAGCAGCTAGTTTGGCTTTTGCAACCTCTTCTTGGACCTTCAAATCCCCAACTCTCTTTTGATCTGCAAATGCCCATTCCTGTGTAAGATCTTCACCCTTCCAAAATTGACGGTAGAGCACAAAGCATCTTCAGTCAAATATAGGACCAAATTATTGAATGCAACAGATCGCGTGTATGAAACATCCTTCCGGAATTTCTCAATAAAATCTGCTCAATAGATCTCATCAAACTCTTTGAAAGTGAGACTATTTAGTCCAGTGCGTCCACTGAAACAATTAGTTGACAACTTAGCTTAAAAATTTTCATCTCTGTCGTCACTAGCCATCTTCACTGGTGACCAACAATCATTAACTTTTACCTAAGCTTTTAGCGCTCTGCCCAAATCAAGTGCAAAGAACTGCTCACTACACGGATTCTCACCGTCTGTGGAGATTTGCTGAGTCTCGTCTCTCGACGTTTGTGCTCTCTACGGGTTGTCAGGTAGCTCTGTGGTCTCACTCCTCCGTGGATTCTCGCTTGAGTCAGAATCATCCAAAGGCTCCACAAGATGGTACACTCAACCACTCCTCAACTGCATAAACAATTGAATTTCACCAACTCCCTTCTTAGATGAGCTTTAGCAGCCCTCACAAGCCTCAATCCCCAATTTGCTTAGGATTCTTGGTAAGTTGAAACCAAGTCAAGTTAAGTTATCAAAAGTAGGACTGAAGCGCCTTACCTCCAAATAGGCTTTCACCCAAGTTTAATGGTGTTCAATTAATCATATTCTAGTTTGCAAAGATCACGTCTCAGCAAGTCAAGAAGCAATGGCAAATTTCAAAGAAGTTGCTCACCACAACTTTCGCTTAACTTTCAAAAGTTCCAATATACAAAACCTTGAATCTACAGAACTTATGCCGGTGTCGTTTGAGCCTTTTGCTCTTAGCCGTGCCTGCGAGTTCTTCACTGCAGGGTGGACTCACCAAGTTACTTCACCGAAGGTCTTTCTTCCTAACTCTGCTCTTGCTTTCAACAATTTGACAATTGAGACTTCTAAGAACTTGCAAACTAACACAAAATTCACCATTTTGTGTGCTTTTTGCACGCTTGTGGTGTTTGGTCCAAATCTGCACTAAAATCTTGTAGGAGATCCTATCTGCGAGCTCTTTATTTTTCAAACGGAAATCCCCTCTTGGGAACTCCTAGCTCTCAACATTTATATGATACAATGAGAGAGAATTTTCAAGCATCGACAGACTCGTGTCTTCTTGGGCTTCTTGTGGCCTTGGGAACCTTTTCTTTTTTGCACCTTCTATTCTCCTTCCTTCTCCTTCTTCTTGCTGCTTCTTGGCAAAATGTGCATAGCAAGATTGAGGGAAAGCGTGCGAGGCTCGTGCCTATCATAGGCACCATGCATGCGCTTTCTCTCGAAAATGCCGGTACGCTAAACTTATGTTAGCGTCACTTAGCATGCATACAAGCCTTGTAGTTATCACTGGAGACAGCTTAACCGTTTCGGTCAGCATCATCGAGCCCATGTCTCCAGGCGTGACAGCTGCATCGTGGCAGTCGTGCCCATGGACCATGGCTGAGTTGGCCTGTCGTCACAGCGTGGCCTGACTTGGCAACGGTTGAGACGACTGCTTCGTCAGCTTTGCCTGACTTGCCAACTGCTGGCCTGGACCGTTTGCAGGTCCTCCCTTACAACCGTCTTGTCTATCACTTCTCCACCCATCGATGGGAGTCAGGTTTGACCAGACGCACTCACTCCTCACGTGTGACTGACTTACACTTTCAGCGCTGACCTAGCACATGTCAGCAGTATGGTCGGTGAGTCAATATTGACTTATCATATCCGAGGCAGCCGTGACTTTGCGCCACGCCTGCCGCGGTGTCCAACTTCTTCAGTCGCGACAGATGTTCTTCAAACTATTGGCGCGTTAAATGGTACTTTAACGTCATGGAAGTCAATATTGAAATCTGATATATTAGGCCAATCCGCTTCTAATGCAACATCAAGCTTTTTCTCACCATATAGACATGCACAAATGGCACAACTTAAAACTATTTGTTGGAAAAGGTTCTAGATTGCCAAGCATCGTAGACATGCTTCATTTGAGCAATTAATATTGTTTGATGTTGTGAGCAAGTGAATCTTCTTGTTGACCTAAATCATTTCCAATTGGCATTTCTTGTCGGTAAAATCTAGAAACTGGAGGCTCTCTTCTCCATTAAATATTGTGCCACGTCTTTGCCTAATACAGTATAGCCTTAATATCACCTAGACATTATTGGCCAACGCAAGTGTGGTCAATATGATTTTATTCTGAAAAGATGCCTACCCTGAGATTCGAACTTTTTTGCCCATAGCACAACCATTGTGATAAAAACAAACTTTTTGAAACAAGTGTCTAAAAAGTATTTCACTCCAGTGCATGCATTATTTGGACATTACGCATAGTACACTTGGCAAAGCTAATGTTAACTCTTATCCTCCGACTCTTCAATCGGACAGAATGTACAATCCAATTGAAGATAGAAGTTCATGAAAGACATGCTCACAACTCTTGCACCTCTTCTAATACCTTTGTATATATACTGTGTCTAAAGTATCAAAATTCAAATTCTCCAGTTGCCTGCGTTGCAACATCACAGTTTCTAGCGTTAGTCACACGGAGCAAACTTTTTGTCTAGTACTTTCACAGCATTGCATACACCAATGGCCCAAGTTTGGCCAAGTAACAAGCGCCACGCACCTTCACAAAGACAAAATCTCTCCCCCCTAGGTGCATGATGCCGTCCTTTAGTGTACATTTCCATTTGTTCTTTGTCCTCGTCACCTGCCCACACAATGACATCCACGCAAGGCATTTCGTTCCAAATCAGGGCTGCAATCTTATGCTTCTCCTGGGTTAGAGGTCAAACATCGCACGCTAAGCTTGCCCGCTATTCCCTTAGGCCCACAAAGCTGCTTGCTGCACAATCTGCCGCCAAAGTGATAACATACTTGCAACAACTGGCCCTTGCGCCTCTCAACTTTTGCGCAAACGTTTGGGATGAATGCCCCATGCAGAAATGACAACCAAGCACGCTGTTGTAGCGTCCATGCTCACACCTGGTACCTGCATGAAGTGAGACTGACACTCTCTTCGAAAAAAGGTCAAGGGCCAGGCAAATGCATATGCAACAATAATTGAGACACGAGAAAGAAGTGCCATCTCCTTTTGACATCTTACTAAGGTATGTTACAGCCTGTTAGAGTTTAATAGCGGGTCTGCTCCACTGTGGACATGTTTGGTAATCGCAACCACCACTAAATGAGCAATAAAGGACCACTATTGCCCAGGTATTCAGGCAGTGACGACACAATCGATCCCCAACATCCACACAAAAGAAGGCGTGCCGTACTTGGCTCGAAGAGACCTCGTCATGCCGACGCACCCGCCACTACTACATGCACCCGCGCCAACCAGAGTAGTAAAATGAGGCTTTCCGCAAGGCAGCTAGAAAGGCCAACCTTGTCGTACTGAGACAGGACGAGGTTAGAGGTCGCGGGCCCGTCCCCGTCGTCGTCATCGTTCACTTCGTTCAGATCATCATCGTCGTCGTTCTCGCCTAGCTCCTCATCCTCCTCGTTGCCCTCGTCCTTGGCGCCAGCGCCTCCATCTCCCTTGAGAGCATCTGCAGCATACGCGCGCGCACACACACACACACACACACACAATACCAGCACAAAAAGACAACACAAAGCAGCAAGTGGGAGAGGACAAAGAATGCAACAAGATTTGCTGGCGAGAGATGCATGTCTGTCATGTACCAAGGTAGGTAGGTAGAAGGTGCTTGCTCTCTCCAGGGCACTAACTAAACGTGCCCCCTTTGGTCAAACAATGCGCATATGCCCCGCTTGGCAAAGGAGTGGCACCTGCTAGGGCCAAGTGGCCCCTGAAGTTACTCAGCCACCCGATGCAAGCCAAGTCCAACACAATGATTTATAACAGTAATAGTAGTACTTGTTTGAGTGATAGTGAAGAATCATTAGTAGCAACATTGCCATACGGCCATCTTGTTGCCGTACAGACGCGGGCAGGAGGAGGAGAAGGAGGATGAGGAGGGGGAAGAAGAGGAGGTGGGGGAAGAAGAGGAAGTGGAGGTCAAGAGGCCCGCAGACAAGAAGTGGTCAACCGCACCCCCTGATGGCTTCCAGCCAGCCAGCCAGGCAGCCAGAATGTCAGGGCCAGCAGAGAAGCAGGAGGAGTAAGCCCCATGGCTTGTCCATTGTCGGAGGTGAGGGCTGCCCCAGGATTGCAAAGTGTGACGGGAAGAAGGCTGGACTGACGGCGCCCGTGAACAGCAGGGTGCCCATGACAGGGCACGCATTACTGCAGTCGGAGCACAGAGCTAGCTTCGATGTGGATGGACAGGCCCCAGCAGCTCCCGGCAGTCGAGGCAGGGCACGGCCAAAAACGCAGCAGGCGCGACAGCTGCTGCCAAGGACTATTTGCTTGCATCATCACCATGCACGCACAAGTAAAGGGGCTGCATGCAGACCGACGTGAGGAGAGAGAGAGGGGGGCACAGCCTGTAGCGTCCTCACCAGCTTCAGCAGCAGCGGGCTCGTTGTAATCCTCCTCCTCCTCAGCCTCCTCCTGCGACCGGTCCAACATGGCAGCAACGTTAGGTAGCGAGGGAGGAAGAGAGGGAGGAGAGAGGAAGCCTCCAGAGGACCACATGTCATGACAACGCGGATGGAAATCTTCTGGAAAAGCGTTCTCCTCTGACTGATAAGTCGGGCAGCACAGCAAGGAGCATGAAGGCCTGTCTTTGGGCAAGATGGCCGCAACCGGTTGCCCGCCAGAAACAGGAATGACGCAGCCAGCTGGCAGCAAGCTGGCGGCCTGCGACACCAGCGGCTCACTACTCACGTCAAGCCGGGTGAGGTGAGAATCTGGTCCCCCTGGCCAACAAGACCTCCGATGCAGCACTGCCGCACAGCAAGATGGCAGCAATGACAGCTGGCAGTCGGGCAGCGGCATCGTGAGAGAGGCCCGGAGGCCTGGGGCTTCCAAGGGCCAAGCCTATTCACCCCATCCAAGCTGACGCCAGCGCCAGCGCCCCTCCCACTGCACTCGGCACCCGGGATAGACAGCCCGTGCTCTTATACGCAGAGACCGCCGTGGCCAGAAGCGTCTGGGGCAGCGTGGCACGATGAGATGTGGGAAAGAGGGGCATACATCGTCGTACTCCCCATCTAGCTGAGGAATGGCGGCCGGCCTGCGCTGCGGCGCCGCCAAGTGGGCGCCCTCCTGCGCGTCGGAGCTGAGCCTGAGCATGCGCTCTTTTGCCGCCTGCCACGCTGCGAGCGCCGCTGCCATTGTCGTCTCCTCCTTCTCCTCGCCCTGCAGCAGGAAACAGCGTCGATGGATGTCGCAGGAACAAGCTCAGGCCATAGCGTAAGCCTGCCGGGATGGGGAAGAGGAAGACAACGCGCTAGCGCATGCAGCGGTCAACAGCTCTTGCAATAGGGAGAAGGAGGAGGGGGAGGAGGAGGAGAAGGAGGAGAAGGAGCAGGAGGATGCAGTGCTGCTGTGCCCTGAAGGTCTGCGCTCGCCACCGGTGCCTGCTTGCAGTCCTGCGTGGGTATGTGCTCAGGAGCATGCCATCTGGCGCCAGAGCATGCGACCACGACAACCGGCCAAGTGCCCTGCCGCCATGCCACCACAGAGCGTTCCTTGGAAAGGGTGCAAGTCACTAGCATGTAGGAAGAGCATGCTTTACACGTCCATCCTTCTGTGAAATGGAGAGCGACGACAACCTCAGATGCCACGAGGACCCCAGAGAAGGGCCACCGCACGTAGCTCTGCTAGCTATCCTCTTTGAGTCCCTGCCAGGAGGCTGATGGCACCATGTGACTCATGCATGTCACCATATGCTCTATGCCAAAGGCAGTTGGACACATTCGTGAGCGACACTTCAGCAGGCACAGCGTTCATTCGGGTTGAGGAGCACAATGCTAGCGCTCAATAGCCCAGGGCCTGACGCCTCTGATGGCGATGACTCTGACGATGATGGCGTCCAGCTTCAGGACAATGCCAGCGCGATCCGAGAGAGGCATACCTGGCAGGAGATGGCGGCGCGGCTGCTCTGCAAAAGACAGCCCCGGTCGGCCAGGTGGCAGTCCGACGCGCCGTCCTGCTGGGGTATGGTGGAGCCCAGGCCCGAGTTGTCGTACTTCCTCTTGCGGTCCAGGGAGAAGAAGTCCTGCAGCCGACCGGGGGAGGGGGGGGGAGGGAAGATGAAAAGCAAGGTGCTGTTAGAACATGACGCGCACCTCAACAAGCAAGGGACGGCTGGGTGGCATGCCCGGTAGGTGAGTGTCAAGCTCCGCTCCTTTTCGACCCCCTGCCTCCTTGCTTGGCAAGGAGGGACGGGCAGCAGGGGAAGAGAGAGAGACAGAGGTTATGCATGCGGGGCCCCCAGCAGGAAGCAGGGGTCATCGGCGGATGGGAGGAGGAGGAGGAGGCAAGCGGCACTACCAGTGAGCCACACATACGGTGCCGTCTGCGGCGTGCTGCTGCCATCTGGGAGAGCACGACAGGACTCGCAAGCGAGCGTGTAGCCAGCGCAGAAGCAGCACAGCAGCGCCCCATCGGCTCCAAGTCGTCCGGCGGCGGCCACGACACTGCCGCCAAGCAGCAGTGGCAGTACAAGAAGGAGAGAGGTCTACAAGCAAGCGCGCAGGCGGAATCAGTCCACGGGGGAGGGGTAGGGGGGAGAGGGCGGCGGTGGCGGCGGGAGCGTCGGAGCTACCTGTGTGACGAGGTTGTTGTCGCCTTCGCCATTCTTGTCGTCGTGCTCGTCGCCGTCCGCGCCCTCGTCGGCCTCGTCTGCCGGCACTGCACCACAGCACCAGGGACGCCAGCAGGACCAGCAGCGTTGGAGTGGAAGCAAGCAGAACCAAGTCAAGGCCCCCGCCGCTAGCGTCAGCGATAGGACGACCTCTTCATGACAGCACGACCCTTTCACCCTTCCGATTGACGACGGGGCCGACCTTGGCCCTCTGCGACGCAGTGTCAAGCTCCGGCGCGAGCGTGAGCTCGAGCACGTCTGTGCACATGCAGCCAGCGCTCCTCCCTGGCCAAGGCTGGGCTGCACATGCAATACAGCAAGACTGGCATTGTGTCACTGCTGCCCTCTTCAGAGCAGAGCAGGGGAGGTCGCAGGGCGCAGCCATGCATGCGGTGCATAGTTTGATCAGCTGTAGCACAAACGGGGTGAGTACGCCAAGGCACAGCATAGCTAGATCCGCTGGCAGTGCTGCTGCTTCGGTAGGCGAGGTGCACAGGGCCTTCTGCTCCTCTGCTTGCCATCAGCGGGAGGAGGAAGAGGCGGCAGCAGGTGGCGTATGGCCGCCTGTCAGCCCGTCTTTTCGGCACTTACGGAGGTTCATGTCCACCCGAATGGCCGGCTTGTGCTCCCACTTCTCCGGCGCTGCCTGCATTCAGTCAGCATAAAGCACAAGGCTGTGGTGAGTTGAGAAACCTACTTGATCTGAGTCTCGAATCCTTCAATTAGAGCATGCCTGTGGGACCGGCTTCTTCTCACGGCTCCCACACGTTGCAGCATCGGCAAGGCCCTGCAGCGATCTCTAGTCCGCATCCATGTGATCTCTAGTCCGCATCCGGGGCACTCAACACGCACGTGCTTNGGGGGGGGGCGCTTGGCAGACGTGCAGCATTGATGTTGTTGGTAGCACAAAGCAGCTGCTAGTGACGGCCTTGACAGGCATGGCAAGGGTCAGGGCGGAGCCAGAGAGTATGCTAAAAAAGGGAGCAGGGGGCCATCGGCTCACGCTTATGGTCTGAGACCCGGCTGATCACTGCTGCATCCTTGACTAGCAAGCAAGCCTCCATCAGAAAGCTAGGACACTGCGCGGTGGGGTGGGCCAAGGACGCACATGCTGGCTGATGGGCAGTACAGATGATGCTCCTGCTGTGGGGGTGGAGAAAGGGTGGGGGAGGAGGGGAGGAGAAGAGGAAGACAGTTCCTTCACAGGGTTCAGCAACCATGCAGCTATGCAGGGACAAGACGGAGGAGGAGGAGGAGGAGGAGGCAGTAGTGGCGTACCATGTAAGGCTGAGGCCTCCCCAGAGCCGGCTGAGTGTCCACGTCTCCTTCACCCGCCTCCTCCTCATCCTCGTCCCCGTCCTCCGCCACATCCTCCTCGGCATCCGCATTGCCGCCCGCCTGGTCGTCACCTCCCGCCTGCACGCCCACCTCCAACATGAGAACGGACATACATCTATCTCCAGCTCCGAGACGCATGCCAAGGACAGAGCCGAGCTTCAGGGAGGCGATGAAAACTCCCGACAGGAGGAGGCACGCTGTATTGCTCTTGGCCCCCGTGCAACCGCAAAGTTGAATCTTCGAGGGGCCAGAGCTTTGCGTACTGGAGGCCAGGACCCAGAGCTGCAGCAAGCTGGAGGAGGAGGAGCAGAGTGGAGGTGGAGTAGCAGAGTGCGCAGGCAGGCAGGCGTTGCTGGGCTCGGGAGGCTCAAGCCCCATGGGACAAGAAGCACTCTTGCAAATGGTGGCAAAACAAAGGCAGCATCAAGAGACACGGCTTGTGGGGCGTGTGCGCAAATTCGGACCGGCCTCTGTCTGGCAATTTTCACCTTTCTATATAGCCTCTCTGTTTCTCTCTCGCTCTCTCTCTGTCTTCTCTATTGGAGCCAGCACTTCACGGCCTCCCTTGCATTGCAATGGAGGAGAAGCCAAGTACGAGCGAGCTCAGAATTAGTGAGAGAGCTGTTGGCAGCGGCCTGCAATTGGGGAAGACACCATGAATAGAAACATCACTTGCAGCGCGGGCCGCCTGTGACGTGACAGGTGGCAGCGCTGCCTGCCTGCCTCGGGCGTGGGAGGTGGGCGGCACATACCCCAGCGCTTGACAGAAGATCTCTGGTAGGGTACTCTTCCTGGCCGGGTGCAGGGGCATTCAGGTCTTGGGTGACGCCCCCCCCAGTTGCGCCAGCCTCCTCCTCACCTCCCTCTTGCGCCTGGGGGCCATTGATGGCCCCCGATTGCACCAGCTTCAGCTCCCAGAGCTGCAAATCCATACAAAGAGAAGGTGAGAGTAGAGTTAAGTCAGCATACAAGGGCGGGGGCTTGAGCGGAAGCTACATAGCACAGGAACTCCTGAAGTGGCACGTCACCTCCAGGATCTCAAGCGAAGCTGCACAGGAAATCCTGAAGTGACATGTCTGCGCTGAAGACAAGCAGAAAGACATATTGGAATGGTTTGCAGAAAATTAGTCCTGTGAAGGTCCACGATGTGTGCAGTGTTCCTAACTGGCGATAGCACAGGTTGCATGCTCATAGGAGATTGAGATGTTGGCCAGGGGAGGGAGACAAGCTCTTCCAGTTAGGGTCTGTCCTAAGTCCAGCATGGAAAAACATGCCGGGACAAAGACTGGGTGACGTATGCATCATACTTGCTACACTCATTGCCAGGAGCTGGGTAAAGATAGCAGGAGCTAAGAACACCATCCACGGGCATGAAGATATGACAGCAAACGAGCAGATGACAAAAAAAATTTCTATGTCTCATGGTGACATAAGTCTGTCAGGCTCAAGTGATGTCTTTCGGACCATATACAATCCTCGCATACTTAACGTTGAGGTCTTTGATCCGAGCTGCAAGAACACTGTGCAGCCCTCAACACACTTCTCTAAAATACGTGCACCTCGTGCATAAGTTTGAAAATGCGCTCATGAATGACTTTATTAGGAAGAGGAGGCAGAACTTATGACTTCCTACTCAAGCAGAGTTTTGTGTCAGGACAGTTTACAGCTTGCAACTCATGAAGCACGCTTTCGTCGACCCCTTCGCTCTGGAAGTCTGCTCTCGCATTCTTGATGACATCGTCGATAACATGCAGATATACTGTAGTTACACTGGACATGCTGATACCGATTGCTGGCAGATGTTCCAGTTCCAAGAAGCCCTTAACCAGGCATGGCTCTACGCTGCCTTTCTTGCCTCAAGAGACTCGCGTCAAATGAGGCCTCTGAAAAAGGCCGCACTTGATAAATTGCCTCAAGCTAATGCACATATAACCGAAGGCCTGCGGAGGAGCTCAAAGGTCTCCTCAGGAGTATTCAACACGGAGTTAAGCACCTTGGGTGGCTCTCAAGTAGGACGCCAGTGACTCGGCACTAACTCCGATTGGAGAAGAGAAGAAGTTATGGAATAGAACCATGAGCGACTATGGCGCTCGTGCTGCACCTGGGCAGAAAATGAGCATGAACACTATATTTATAGGGTTGACGGCCACAGAGTTGGCCCAAGTTGATAGACCTACAGGACCCCCTACGTCTCGACTGTCATTATTTATTCCTTCTGTCAAACCGACAAGGCTTCTGTAGTTGGTCAACGGGAAGACGTCGGGGTTTCTCCCCTCTTTACCGCGGTGTAACTAATGTATCGTACTGCAGTCACGTTGTCGATTTATGACCCGCTCGGCAGACCTGCCAATCTTCTTGCAGCTTTCGCCTTGGCCAGACTGAGAGCCAGGCATGGTCCCAAGTGGCAAGCAGCCCGATGGATACGAAGTGGTCATCCCTCCAGGCGGAGTACGCAGGTGTATGGGTTGCCTCCTGGTCCATCCTGGTCGCCCAAAGTTGCCCCCATCGTTAATTGCCAAGTTTCCCCTATCCCCACTCCACCAGCATTCTACCCCAATCTGCCCCACTCGGGCAGCAATTACTTCCAATATTTTGGATGCCACTTAGGTAACCACTTCGTTCTCATCCGTGAGAATCGCATTTTAGAGTGGTCACGACAAGAGTTAGACTGGTCCAGACCTGTCCAGGTTTATCTAATCGTACTAAAACCAGTACAATTCGTGGGGTGTCTGTGTCGGATGCACGTCGCTGTAACAATGAAGTGATATGAGGTGATGGGGGGTAATGTGGGCGTCTATTACTTCTTCTAGTTCCTACCGGGTGCCACCAGAGCTCACGAGCATCTCCAGGCGTCTTGTCAGCCACGGGACCTGCCGGCAAGTACAAAATTGGAACCGAATTAACACATGCAACCAGCATGCAACCAGACGCAATTGATGGCCCCAGTACATTTTGCACCCAAGCAGCGTGTGTCAATGTCGGACGCCAGGAAGCTAGTGGTCCACGACTGGCCAGGCCAATGCCTCGACTGCTTCAGCAAGACGTCTTTGTAGTAAGCGTCACGGTTGGAAGGTATCAATCACTAAACGAGAGGGACAGACTGGAATATATGCAAGACATGCTTACTGACATAGGCTCTAAGAACGCCTCCGCCGCATCAAGCTTTTGCAGACCCGGTACTTGTCATAGGTACGTCCTCTTCTCCGTCTTTACCCACTCTTCTTTTTGGAATAGCGTCGCCTGGCTGTTGCGTACAAGGTGAGGCAGAGAGGTATGGGGAATCTGTGGGCAGAGAAGAACGAAGGTGACCTGATATATTCAATTGTGTACTGATTACCATGGTCCTGGGATATAATTGAGTAGCATTCGTGATTGAATGTGTCGCAGTTAAACATTACATATATGCAAAAACAAAGAATCATCGTATCGAGGGATAAGGGCTAGTGGCCAACTTACATCTGTGCGAATACAGTATCCTAGTGACATCTTTTGCAAGTTCCCGAGGCCGGGTTGTATGGTCGACTGTCCCGTACGTCATATATTAATAAGCACTTTGATCGTCATTGATCGGATTAGAGTTGATCAAAGAGGAGAAAATTGACGAGGAGGGCACTTCAGTCTGGCCGTATGTGTACGAAGAGACACGAGGGACAAGGGGGCAACTGTGAAGTATTGCTTGCTTGAAAACGGGCAGCTTTCTATTATATGGTCGTGCTTTAACAAACCTCATGCTGTCCGCCCCTTAGTGGGAAGGACTTGGGGCCAAACTTCTCTTAGCAAGCAAAAGACTTCGTCGGTTTTTGAATAAAGGTGAACAATTTGCCAAAGGCTTCATGATGCGCTGCTGTTCAAGGAGCCGTCGTCCACCTATGTGCAAGCTGTGCATTATGGACATTGAATCGCTGGCTAACTTCATGAGGTGGAGAGACAGAACCGCAGAACCAGAATGTTGGCAGAAAACTGCGTCTGTAGCACGGAAGGGATAAGTGAGGAAGGGATTCCGAGGTCGTAGTGCATGATACTCTCGCAAGATCTCAACACTGGCCGCTGTGCAGACCCAATCTCCCATTAAGTAGTTCCTCATTCCTACGTAGACCTCAATGCTTCAGTTTGGAGGGAGCTGATTTAGGAGCTGGCGTACATTGTCTCACTGGGCAAAGCGCATGCCTCCTGCGCAGACCGATCAGTCCTTTTTGTTTGACGTCTATTCTGGGACATGCACAGATGAGGCGATGATTACGGTGCTGCTCCTAGTGTGCTATTTTCGGTCGAAGCCGTTCTCTGCGCACTCGACATTGCACGACTTGACTGGACGGCCCTTTTTAGTGGGCTCATTTCAAAATAATGCTGGTCTTGCTGATATACTGCGGGCTTCCCTCTAGGAGGGCTTGCTAATGTACCGTGGGCTTGAGAGTAACGGCTTCAAACAAGGGGAAGGGAGGACTTGTGGATGGAGAGGGCTCTTGTTTCTCACCAGCGGAGAGCAAGAGTGCATGTCCTGCTTCTGGTGTTGCACGTGCTGACCGCACATGCAGAGTCGAGAGGAGCAAGTAGTAAGGACTCTTCAGCTCCGAAGAAGAGGCTGCCTGCCACTGCAGCCAGGTGCTGCAGCTCCGCGCGAGGGCCCTGTGCTGCAGCCCTGTGCCGCTGCGCTTGGCTGGTCGCCCACTTCTTATCCTGAGGGGGTTGCTCCCGCTGGCTGGTGCGTGTGCTGTGAGCAGCTGTGTTCCTGTGCCGCCAAGAGCACNCAGCAGGCTGTCGTCACTTCGACAAAAAGCTGCTCTCTATCATAACCACCTTGCTTGCTGCGTGCCGTCAAAAAACCCTCGGACAGGTTTCTCTTCACACTGGGCTGCCGCGCGCACCTCCGTGTCAACCTGGCTCTCTGCTACCCTTGCCTCCAAATCCACCCTCTCAGGGCTGCCGCTGCTGCCGCTGCCCTGAGCCTGCAGTTCTGCCAGGTGGCGGAGTCTACTTCCCTCGTCTCCCCCCTTCCCCCTTCCCCCTTCCCTGTGAAAGCACGCTGCCACCGTGACTCGCCGAGTGCCTCTGTTCCTGAGCTCTCTCTCCCGCCCACGCACAAGCAGTCCCCTCACCTGCCAGGCTTGTGGAGCAGCACCTGCTCTCTGGGCATCCTTCAAAGGTGTGGGGAAACCGAGCGCTGGCCTGTTACCGGCACAGGGCGTGCGGACAGTAAGCATAAGAATAAGGAGGGGCGGCCAGGGCCCGATCCGTTCAGGCCGGCACAGGAGGAGGAGAAGAAGTGGAGACGCGCACTGCTGAGCCCCTGCTGTTTGTCACGTGCGGCTCCAGGCGGGCCTAGGAACCTTCCGCTGATCGAAAGGGCTGCTGCCACTCAGTGCTCGCCCTTGAGCTCTTTCTCTCTCTGTCTCTCTCTCCCTCTCGCCTGACGGGTCACCAGAGGCTGCGGTCCAATCTAGGCAAAGAGGCGTCACGGCGGCACCAGGATGTCTGCGCTTGCTGCTATCTACAGTCCTCTAGGGGGGGTGTTAACCGGGAGGTGCCTCCCCGGGACACAGACAGGTGGCAGGGCCTCAGCCTCTGGGACAGCTCACGGGGCGAGTAGATGTAGCCGGGGAGAGGGCCTAGCCTCCTTCTCTGGGCGGCCATTGCATGCTCTCAGGCCAGGCTGCCAGCAAGGCTGCCTAGGAGCAGCTAGGCCCAGGTGGCAAGAAGTGGGAGTTGCTCCAGGGCCGGCCTGTCGCTTGCAGGCAGTGGCCTCGTCACAGGGCGGCGCTAGCTGGCAGCCCCCAAGTGGCTCGAGCGCGGGCCTGGGCCGGGGGAAGCAAGCTGGCGGGCGAGGGAGCGTTCGTACAGCTGTTGTGGTTGACAGAGTGTCCAGCTCAGCATCGTCGTCGCCCACTGGCCCCAATGAGCCTCGCAGAATGGTCAGTCCCTTGCACATGCACGTGGCATGCACACGTGGCACGTGCTTGTTGCTGCTCCTCACGTGGGTGCATCTTGGTTCTGACTGGCCCAACCATTGGCGTTGGAAGCATGTGCACTCGCAAGCCCGAGAAGGTAGACCGAGAGAGAGAGAGAGAGAGAG
>WELA01009477.1:297154-316837 GCA_009602735.1 Mesotaenium endlicherianum | reverse complement strand
GGGGGGGGCAGTTCTGCAACATCTTCGAGGAGGGCGTGCTGGCGCTGGTGAAGCAGTGGGTGCGCGCCTCGGAGGAGGACGTCAACCTGTGGGGCGACGCGTGGGTGGAGCGCGAGCGCCTTCGCACCTCGCCACGGGCCTGCTGGCCGTGGCCGTCGCGGGGTGAGCCACGCCCTCTCCTGGACCCCCCCCCCTCCCCCCCCCCGGTTCCCACTCGTGGCTCTCTGGGACTTGCTTGCTGACTGACTGCACTTGGCACTCGGGTGTGCATCTAGTTGTGGGCTTGCTGGCTGTGCTGGCCGTGTCTTTTTGGGCTGTGGCTGTGGTTGTGGCGGGGGCGTGGCAGGGGGCGAGCCCTTGCCCTCTCCTGCTTAAGCTGGCAGCAGAGCGGCAGGAGTGCCCGGCTTGTGCTCGAGTATGTGTGCACATGCACGGTTGCATGCATGCCAGGCATGTGCGTGTGCATGTGCATGTGCATGTGGGCGTCTATCAGTGCGGTGATACCCTCGCATGCACCTCAGGCAGCACTAGCACCAGTGTTTGTGGGTTGGCAACAGTAACCTGCACGCAAGCAGGCTGGCAGGCAGACTGGGCTTGCATGTAAAGAGTTAAAAAACACGAGCAAATCAGCATGCAATCAGGCAGATGACAGGCAGACAGACAAGCTCGCAGGCAGGCGGGCAGGCAGGCAGGCGGGCAAGTAGGCAGGCAGGGCAGGACAGGAGGCAGCAGGTAGGTATGGGCTCCCAGTGGGGTGACTCTGCCCCTAGGGAGGGGTGGGGGACTCATACTGGCGGCTTGTTGTTGGGCCTAGGGAGCTGTGGGCCCAAGAAGTATACGTTTGCTGAAGGAGGTAGTGAAGGAGGAGGCGTGTCGAAGGGCGAATGGCGAAGCTGAGAGGGGGCCGGCGACAGCATGCAGCGGGCTCGGCACCTGCCGTCGGGCATCGTGGCCGCGGGGATATAGCAGCAGCGGCAGCAGCTTTTTCTGCAAGTTCGTGCAGGGAACGCTGTCAACGGCTCGTTTGCAGTGCAACGGGTTGTGCCTGGGCCAGGGACTGACTGTGGGCCTGGTCCGCGTGACTCCGTGACTGTATTTGGGATCTGCGGCATGGGGGTGTTTGTTGGGGGGGGGGGCTGCATGTGTGTGTGTGTGTGTGTGTGCGCGTGCATGCGTGTGTGAGTATGCGTGCATGGCAGGGAGAATGTGGCGGACGAGATTGTGCGCGCCGGCCTGGTGGGGACCATGATGCGCTTCCTCCGCGTGCGGAAAATTGGCGCGCTGCCGGCTGCTGCAGCGCCAGCCACGCTGACCCCGGGAGGTAACGGCACGGCAGCACGCAGCAGGGGCAGAGAAAGGGGGGGCAACCACCAGGTCTTTCTGAGGGAGGAAACCACAAGGCCAGCTGGCAAGGGGGGCAGGCGCAGGCGCACAGAGGCGGGTGGGGGTTCGGAGCGGCAGAGCAGGGGCAGGAGCCTTGGGCGGCAGGGGAGGCTGAAGGCATCGGTGCTGGAAGGCAGCCTGAGCCTAGAGGACATCGTGGGCATCGCCATTGCCGCCGCCGCGGAGGAGGCGCGCTCTGCGCACGCGCCGCCGGAGGTCGTGACTGTGGCGGCGGAGGCTGCTGCCGAGAGCGTGTACGCCGTCATGAACGAGGTGTGCACTGCGTCCTCCTCCCCCTCTTTTATCTCCCTGCTCCGGCTGTTCGTCCTCCCCTCTGCCTCGCCCCTTACTCCCTCCTCTTTTTTGCTCGCACCCTAGCTCCCCCTTTGCTCCAGCCCCGTGGTGCGTGGCTGGAGTGTTGCAGGCAGTCTGGGGGAAGAGAGAGCTACAGCAAACACGCACGCAAGTGTATATTGCTNGGGGGGGGGGAGAGGAGTGGCAACAAGCAGGCAGTCAGTCGTGCGCTGCATGCAGCAGCTGGCGTGAACGAGGGGCCGTTCATTAATTGCGTGGTGCGCTTAGGATTGCAGCTGGGTTGGTCCCTCTCTCTCTCCGTCTCTCTCTCTCTGGAAGGAGGTGCACCCTGTTTGCACGTGGGAGTTTGACATGTGGGGGCTTGTTGGGAGGAAACTGCAGGCACTGACAGCAGGGCGCACGTAGGAGGAGGTTCTGGACGCTTCACGGAAGGAGGCAGCAGCTGTAGCCGACACCGCCCACTCCATCACAGCCTCCAGGTGCGCCTTCCACCCGCCCGTGCGTGCAGCATCGCAGGCGTGCGCCACCCTTGCATGCATACTGGTGTTCTGCCCAGGCACGGATCAACTAAGAAGGAGGAGGAAGAGGAGGAGGAGGAGCAGAATGATGTCCTTAGAGTAAGAGTATTTGGAGGGATGCTGTGCGGCGGCGAGTTCTGGTGCTTTTGCAGCTTACTAGTTGCTGCCCCCCCCCCCCCCACCCCGTGCTTTTTCGGGAGCCTTGGCAACCCTCCTGAAATGACCGGGCTGCTGTTGCGAGCATGCACCGCCGCTTGTCTGTTGACCAGCTGTTTTAAGAGTCACTTAGCCATGGCCGGGTTTTGCCACCGTCAGAGAAAGCAGAGCAGCACGCGTGCATGTCTGCGTCTGTGTGTGTGTGTGTGTTTGTGTGTTCTTCCTCCCGTGGGAAATGGGACCATGCCGGCCTACCTGCAGCTGTGATCAGAATCTGCACTCTGCCATTTTGGCACCAAGCCCGAAGCCCAGAGCCCAAACCCTGAGTGGGGGGCAGGCGGTCTGGGTGGCCCCCAGCCCCAGCCAGCCAGCCATTACGATCCGAGTGCTGCTGCTGGTCCTTGGCTCCTGCTCCACCTGCTGCTGCTGCCATTGTTCTGCCGCAAATGCTCACGCTCAGCCTCTGTCGCGGCTGCCCGCCAGCTAGCAGAGCACCTGAGTGAAGCCCTTCTGTGGGTGGGTGTGTGGCTGGCTCACTGGCTGGCCAGGGGTGTGCGGTGACGTCGCGATGGCATGCTGCGCGCCGCAGGAGTGCAGCGCAGGAGGCCAGCAAGGGGCAGCGGCAGCACTTGGCCTCTAGCTTCGGTAGAAGAGTGGAAGGAGTGGGAGGTGGAGGCCCTTCTTGCAGAGCGCTATCTGAAGACAAACGAGAAGATCACGTTGAGGCAGGGAGTGCGGCGGCTCTCTCCTTGCGCTTGTGAAGACCTCCTTGCTCTCACACACTGCTGTTCTGAACCCTCTCTGTTTTCCCACCTGCCCTCCCTCCCTCCCTCACCCCTTATTCCTCTTGCAACCCAATAGGATTTGTAGTGCCAAGCGGAGGACCGCGTGTGTGGTGCTGCGTGCCTTTGGGGGGTGGCAGTGAAGACGAACGACATGAAATGCTTGTCATCTACCTGTCGTCGTCGCTCATCCGCTCCGTCATTGCTCTGCACAACCTCATCAACAACCAGGTCAGCCGTGTGACAAACTCATCGCTTGTCGTCTGCCAATCAACATTTGTGCCGGTGATGCCGTTCACGTATGGGTGAATGTGAGTGTCTTAATGAGAGCAACAGAATATGAGGGGGAAGCTTCTTGCTATTAAGGTGCAGGAAGAAAGGGACTCATATCCTTTTGACGGAGAGATTGGGGTTCAGTGAGTAGCTGACCAGCCTCACATCTCGAGTCCCAAGGCCCAAGGAAAGAGCAGTTAAAGCATCAATCCTACTGAAAGTAAGACTGTAATAGGAGGTGGACATGGAGAGGCGATTGCGGTGTCTTCACGTCTTGAATACTACTGATGGATATCAAGGGATATGTGAGCACAAGCTGTAGTAGCTCTTGAAGTGGAGTCAAAGAGGAGCAATCAGCATGAGGTGGACTACTATGAATGCAACAAATCTTATCCTCTCGCGGCATGGGAGGCGCATGGGTGTGTATTCGTGCTGCCATGCAGGTGGTGATTTGTGGACGAGGAGCAAAACGGCAAGCCTATGGCCGTCCACTGGCATTTTGGAGCTTGCCATCCATCCATCAACAAAAGCTGGGATAAAACGTATTGCAAGTAATAGCACTTTTCGCTTCATTTAGAAATCTATGTTAATTGTGCATTTTTTGAAAGCATGTAAGCAAGACGCACATGTCATGTTGCCCTAAATGATGAGCTTGTCTACTTTGTAAGCTCAAGAGAGAGATGGCAAAGTCCAGAGCCACTTTCCTCTATCTTCTCTCACTCAAATAAGCTATGCATTAGCTTGCACTATTCATCCAAATGCCATGTGACAAGCGGTGTGTATACACAACCTCATCCACCCACCCACGATAACAGCAAATTCAATGCAGACACTTGACAACATTATATAGATAGTCGCACACACACGATAGCAGATTCAGTTTTGTGCTTATTGCTACCAAGTGTCCCAAGGTGCAGAGGCTTGAAAAACTCTTTAAGAGCAATCTTACACAGGAGAGATGGCAAATACAAACATTATAGGAATGTAGCCTTCTATTGTTGGTTACGTAAGCTGACGTAGACACTACAACGACATAGACACTTCACTGGTATATGAGCAGCACCAGGAAAGTATTATCTCGAGCACTAGCATGAAGATGCATTTTCTCTAAGAAAACAGTAGCTAAATGAGGTCAGGAATTTATTAGTGTCGTAGATACAGATGTGCTTCAATATCAAATTTGAGCTTATTACTTGTATCAAGTACAGGTGGCGCAGCGCTGTGACGACAGGTTGGAATTGGGCAGACGGGCACGATTGTCGAGATGCGGGGCTCGCCACCGCTGCCACGTGTCTTCTCCCTGAGGGTCACAGAGCACGGCAGGCCCTCCAGCAGCTCCCTCGCATGTGTGGCTGGAGGTTGTCTCTCACAACACACACACACACACACACACACACACACACACACACACACACGCGCACAAAGAGACACACACACACATACGCGGACATACGCGCATGAGTGCGCTTATGCAGAAACCAGTGGATGAGGAGGAGTGTGGGTGTTAAGCACTCACACAATGTATACAACAATAGTACACGCAGCCGGTAAGCATCTATACGCAAGCATGCATGCGCGCCCCTCCCACAGATGAGGAGCCCTCCAGGCTGATTGGAGCCGGAAGACATTCCGGGTGGTGATGACATTTGGACATGTGAGAGCGGCAACACATAGGCACAAACTTGGACAAAGCAGAGAACGGACAAACGCAAAGCACGAGCACGACCCCAAAAAGGGCATTGCATATCAGAAGCATGGAGAAGAATCAAGCAGTGCAGTGCAACGCGGTGAGTGTACAGTCAAGGCCCTTGAGCTGGATCTTGAACACAATTATTGTCCATATCCTCCAGGTTTCAAATGATACCGACACTAACACTTGTTTTGAGCACAATATTGTTCAATGATTCAAAAATAAAAGAGTTTGTAGGAGGAGCTCAGAGAGGCCTTCTTTGGAAAAAGACAGGACGAGAAGGAAAGAATG
Source organism: Mesotaenium endlicherianum (assembly GCA_009602735.1). Classification (NCBI taxonomy): domain Eukaryota; kingdom Viridiplantae; phylum Streptophyta; class Zygnematophyceae; order Zygnematales; family Mesotaeniaceae; genus Mesotaenium; species Mesotaenium endlicherianum. The sequence continues at coordinate 311,429 of WELA01009477.1, read as the reverse complement.
AAGGAAGGAAAAAGTATAGGAAGAAAAAAAAGGAGACACGTTTGTTTCAAAATGTGGGTGTAGAATAATATAATTTCCACCTGCACCAGGATACTGCAACACGAAGCTCCACCACTGATCGGCAGTGCAGCCATTTTAAACTGCTCTTAAGAAAGTTGATTCTTTGAATCAATTTGCTTGTTGATGAAGTTTTTTACAATACTTTTATGCTTATTTGGGTTGTCAAAGGATACAAAATTCATAATCTAGAATTCAAGTTGATTATTATTCAATTATCACTGTATCATATCATCATGGCTATTACTCGACTTTATAGGCGTACCTTTTCATTGCTATTGAAATGGAATCCTTTTGCATGTTCATGCTCTGCTTTTGCTTGAATTCGAGTCGTCGTTATTGGAATGTAATCCTTTTCTATGTACATTTGTGCAATCGTTAGAAGTTGAAACATAGCTTCGAGGTGTAGTCAAATAAAACATACTCAACGCTTTTCAACATTTGAAGCCAATCCTTGCACTACCAAAAAGCAAGCTCAACCTGGTCAATTTCAATCCACTTCACTTATGCAACGTATGACTACCAAGTAAGCAAGTACGCTCACTTGCATTGTGCAACATACACAAAGAGTAATAATCCTCGCCAGTATTTCGATATTGTGAAATCTTTGTCACGCGTACATTTTCATCTTCTTGCTGAGCTTGCATCATCAAGTTCATTTTCCTCTGCAATTCAATCAACATCTTTTTGACACCAGCATCCTGAGGAGGTAATTCAGCAACAGCAACAGTTAGACAATCGACAGCTTTGGCACGTCCTGCAATTGCAACGTTAGTCGTTCTTGTTGTGCTCAGTTGTCAATGCAAAGCACAATGGGTACAACATGGAGTACACCCCATCAATTTCCGCTAAGATTGGTCCTGAGTGCCATTTCTTCTTCAATGTTCTGGCATTAGCCAATCGCCTTCATTCTTTTGTCGCATTCTCCTCTATCTAAGCTAAGCACTAAATCCCTACCATGACACGCTCTTCTTCAGCCTACTGGGCTGCTACTGCTGCTAATATAATGGTTGCTTCTTCAGCCTCTCCAGCTACAGGGCATCAGCTTTCGTTATGGGACCAAAAATGTTCTCTTTCTGGCCTTCTATGCTATCCGTATTGCTAGGTTGAGACCTCGTGTTTACCACCATTCAAAGAACTGTGATAAGAGCTCCAATACCACTGAAATGAATCGACTTACCAATAAGCAATCACGTATTAAAGATTTGCATATCGACAACTTATCATTATGGTGTATTCTTATAAACTCATCAACACTAGGTCTCCCAAGGAAAAGACCATGTATGGTCCAATAATGCACCACCTAAGTCGCACTATATTGAAATAACCACTGAAGCTATGACAATGTGTGATAGACCATTAAAGAGCTTACATCACAAGGTATTGCACTGACCATGTGGCCCGCAATTTTCGGAATGGTAAGGTGTACTTTCCGTACAAAGTGTGTACGATAACAAGAAACGAGCAAATAGGGCCAACTTTGACTTCACACACTATGAGTTTGGATTTGAACCTATAGTTGTTGATTAAATCTAGGGTAGGTATGTGTCTTACCTATCATATGAAGCAAATTTCACTTCATTCTAATCAGTAGCTTTGTGCAGGCACACTCTGTACTTAGTGGACCATATGGGGTCCGGGTATTTTTCGTACTTTTTAGTGCCTCATGCAACAAAGCATCACAGTTAATAATTCATAACAAACTTTTTACGCGTGCAAATAGTAATCTGTAAAGTGGAGCTCAAAAGTAAGATGTTACTTTACTTACAAAAAAAATTCAGATAAAAAAATAATAAATGAAAATGCTTAAAAATGACTTATTAATTGCAAAATATCGCAAAATCGACAGCTTTGCACACATGAAGCTGAACTGTTTTTGAAGCACAATATCTTTCATATAAGTTTTTTGTTGCAGTTCCTCTGCTCTACAGTCCTACCTGTTAGTGCTACTCAGCCTGTAGGGGCCACTATCTACATGTGCTATGTGCCTGTTGGTATGGTACTCCTCAAAGCAAGGCGCGGGGCAAAGCGCTACTCTACACGTCGCGCACCAATAGTTAGGCCTCACCTTACGCTTCTTATGGCCTAGGTCATACAGCTTGCTCCTGCACACTACACACCCTGGTCTAGAGCCTCTTGGAAGGTGTTCAGGGAAGTGTCTCCCTAAGAACCTGCCCATTCCAGCCCGCCCCGCACTCCAGCGAAAGCGCCTCCCCTCGTGTGGATCATGAAAGTCTGTCATCGCCGCGACAACATCTAAAATGAAGGGATACCTATGACTCTCAGGATGGGCCAGGTTGTACAGGATGTAGGCATTGGCCAGGGCAGCATCAAATAGACCCCAATATAGTTTATGCCACCACTTGAAGCTGACAGCAGCACTCTCAACAGAATAGTTGTCTCTCAGACATAGTTTGTCGAGTTGATCGACAGCATCTTTGTGTTTGTTGTAGTGCACCACAATGTGTGGAGCAATGATGGTCTTCAAACTCCCATCACTCTGCCTCCGCTCAACTTTATTCACCTCAAGACCAGTAGCTGTGGACAGAAAGTGCACTAGCATCTTGTCTTGCCAGACCATAGCAATCTGCCCCGCGTAATCACAAACAAGAGCCATGTAGCCTCCCTGAGTTGATCTTTTCTGACCTCTTGGGATGGGCAATACCAAGGCACTTCCTTCACCATCTGGGGTCTTAGGCATGTCTTTTCTAATTGGCATAACTGTGCCAGTTGCTACATGACCTCTTTCAGCTAGGACTTTCAAGAGTTTCGGCGATGTGAAGCCTCTGTCCAGGACAAAAGAGTAAGTATGTTTGTCTGGCAGACCTTCAATCAAGTCTAAAACAATAAAAACCTGTGACCTGCCAGGCTCTTTATCAAACACTGTGAAGCCATAGCAGTAGTAATTATACTATCACAAGCCACAAATAACTCTTTACCGAACTTATGTGGCTTCTTTGGCATGTACACTCTCACAGGACAACTTCTATTTCTAAGGGGGATCAACCTCTTGTCTATTGTTATGTCATGCCCAGTGTAATGAATCAGTATATTAGTTGACATAATATTCATTTAAATAATATGGTTAAATAAGTTCAGACTGCTGAACTCTAGTTAATGATCAGTCTGCTGGACTTTATATTTAATATCAGTTTAATGACTCGGCCCGAAGTAGCAGGCTGAGGTCACCTTAAGTCAGCTTGCTGACACATTCTTGACAGCCAGCTGACTTCCGGACTCGGTAGCAGCGAACTGCCTCGATATGCATCTAAGTGTGGTATGCTAGATGAATGGCCGGATGACATCCCTATGATGGATGGCGATTCGGGATGATGGGAGATGGCGGTGGATTTGGTTAATCGAGGTCCTACCAACGTGGTTAACTTCCGGGTAGGCGGTGCCATCGCACTGACCGTTGAACAGTAAACTCATTCCATGTACATATGCTAGGCATTGCTCTCGAGTTCGGCATTCGGGAACGAGGCCAACTCTCTTGTACAGCTTACTGAGAGAGATCTGAATCCAAGGCGAGAAGCCATTGATACGCACTGTCTTCTAACCTTGCTTATGTATGAGTTTACTGATTTGCATTATTGATGCTAGTTTACTCGCATTTGACTGACGAGTATTATTCACTGCTAGTGTGTTGTCCTTTGCCGTTAAACCAGTTAACGGAAAATACCATAAAGATTACTTGCTGATATAAAGATCTTTATTAATTGTTAATCGCCTATTTGGTAAGTCGATTCATTTCAGTGGTATCGGAGCAGTTATCACAGTCTTCTTTGTATGGTAAGGACAAGGTCTCAAACTAGCAACTCCCGAGACATGGAGAACCAGGATAACGAGAATGTCGAAAACCAGGCGGAAAGCCATGTAGCGGGAAACCGTACCTATTCGGAAGCAGTAGCGGATACTGCAGCTAGGGAGGCTGCAGATGAGGCAGCTGCTATTGCCTCAGTCGCAGCTCAGCAAGCTGAGGAGGAGATAGCCAGACTAGAAGCTGAACAAGTAGCAAAGGCCGCTGAAGATATACAAAGGAGGGAAGGACAGCCAGCTGACGAGCGCACTGTTGAAGAACTTATGGCATCAAGGGCCAATGTTCTGAACCCACCTCCTGCCGTACAACTCAATGTACCCCTAGGTCAAATACGTGACCGGCTGAATGCGGCAGGAATTGCTGCTGCAGGAGCAAGAGGGATTGTTGAGGACACTACTCAGCGAGTAGATGCCAATGCTGCTGCTGCATTTGCTAATCTACCACCCCAAAATGTAGACTTGGGAGCATTGTTCGTTCAGATGCAGTCGCAAATGGCGACCATGTATCAGTCCCAGCAGGAGGACAAAAGAATCATAATGTCCCTACTCCGGGACAGAGACCAACTGGGGTCTCACACCACTAGTGGTGGTGGCCGAGGGCCTAGTAAGCCCAAGCCGAAACCTCCCCAGGACTATGATCCTGAGGGAAACAGAAAATATTACCTGATCAAGTTTCTCGCGGATGTTGAGCAGTGGCTGGAGAACTACCCAGAACTGCAAGATTACGAGAAGGTCAGGCACACCGGTGCGCTACTGAAAGGCAGTGCCGCAGACTGGTGGCTTTACTGGAAGGAAGAGCGTAAGGCTCGGCAACTCGGTGACCCTACGTGGGTAGAGTTTGTCGAGAAGTTGCATGAGAAGTTTGATGTCATCAACCAGCAGGAGAAAGCTATCTATGCGATGATCTCCCTGACACTGAAGCAGACCACTTCAGTTGCTGAGTTTGCTCAAAAGTTCCAAGAGAACATGATGAAGCAGCCTGATTTGCCAGAACGGTATAGGATAGCATACTTCAGGTATGGCTTGAAATCCGAGGTCTCTGGTCATTTTGCTGAGAAAAAGTATGAGAAACTGGCTGACTTGATCCAGGATGCTGACGCCTGGGATCAGCAGCAGTTCAATCACAAGCGCCAGAGTAACGCTTTGGTGTCTAAGATTGTCAAAAAGCCCCACGGTTCCTACAATGCAGTTGAAGGAGACCAGGCTGAGGATAATCAGGGTGATGAATATGAGTATGAGTACAATGCTATTCAGTCTAGAGGTAGAGGTGGTCCCTCTCGAGGTGGCTATGGAAGGGGTGGTGGTAGGACTAAGCCGAGACCAGCCTCAGCAAAATCTACTTGCTACCATTGTCAGCAGAAAGGCCACTACAGAGAACAGTGTCCGGTCAAGCACCTGCCTAAGGTCGAGAGAAAAGACCAGCCTTTAAAAGACAGCAACAGTCAGTAATCCAGTCTACTGACTGTGAGGATGCTAGAGATAGTGAGTCGTCACTAGCTGCCCTCGTAGCAGGTATTATGGGTCCTGCTGAACTGGATTCACTATGCATGCCTGACAAACAGATAAAGGAGACCATCAGTAATATAGACGTCCAGAGAGTGCACACTCTGGATGCTCTTGTTCCACCTGATGTCCAACATTTCTTTGCTACGTCAGGAGAACAATGCGAAAGTCAGGAAAAGACAGTCCCCCCTATCCTACTGCATTGCATGATTGCAGGTAGGAAGGTGAGGGCATTTGTTGACGGAGGGGCGTCACATACTTTTATTCACAAGGACTTAGTTAAGCGGCTAAGGCTGCCTACTGTCACCCAAGGGAATAGAAAAATATTCCTTGGAGATGCCTCAAGTATCCCGGGAGGAGTTATAACCAAGCCTATTGAGGTCCAGTTAGGTTCTGGCATTGCAGTTCTAACTGAAACGCTTACATTTGAGGTACTCAACACTGGCTTTTATGATCTCGTGCTAGGCAGGTCCTGGCTTAATAGACATCAAGCTGAAGTGTGTTGGAGCAGAGGTACAGTTAAAGTGAGAGGAGCCAGTGATGGGCAGACTGACTTGGCACCCACCAGTGCTCTTCCTCTTGTCCTGTGTGGATGGCAAATGAAGGAAAAGAAGAGGCTTCCAGAAGGATGCAAGTTGCTGAATGCAATGGAGTTCGTCAAAAGCTGGAACCAGAAGGAAGACAGAATGTTCTGTCTGCTGCTAAGAGAGGTACCTCCTCAACCTGAAGAAGTGGTTGAGAAAAAGGTAAGCCCTCCGGAGCACCCTACTGCTGCAAAAATTGTTGCTCAGTACACTGATGTGTTTAACATGCCTCCAGGACTACCCCCTAAAAGGGAAGTAGATCATAGGATTGATCTATTACCTGGTAGCCAGCCACCCTGGCAACGCACTTATGGCTTGTCTTATTTGGAGAGCGAGGAGTTGAAAACACAGATTGCAGAGCTGGAGGAAAATGGTTACATTTCTCCCAGTAAATCACCGTACGGCGCACCTATCCTATTTGTTAAGAAAAAGGATGGCAGTATGCGGATGTGTGTGGATTACAGAGCCCTGAACAGAATTACAGTAAAGAACAAGTATGCTTTACCCAGAATCGAGGACTTGCTTGATACCCTGTCTGGCGCTAAGGTGTTCAGTAAGATAGATCTCAAGAGTGGTTATCATCAAATCAGAATTGCTGAGGGGGATGAACACAAGACTGCTTTCCGCACACGTTATGGACACTATGAGTTCAACGTGATGCCATTTGGACTGACTAATGCTCCTGCTACCTTTATGGGTGCTATGAATGACATTTTCAGACCTTATTTGGATAAGTTTGTGCAAGTTTTCCTGGATGATATTTTAATTTTCTCTAAAGATGAAGCTCAGCACACTGAACACTTAAAGAAAGTGCTGGACACTCTGCGGAAAAATCACTTGTATGCTAAAATGAGCAAGTGTGATTTCTTTAAGGAAAGTATTGAATTCTTAGGCCACGTTGTCAGTAAAGAGGGCATCAGTGTGGATCCTAAGAAAGTCCAGACCATAAGGGACTGGCCAGTACCACAGTCTGTCTCTGAAGTTAGATCCTTCCTCGGGTTGGCTAACTACTATAGGAGATTTATTGAGAATTATTCCACAAAGGCCAGTAAACTGACTGACCTTACTAAGAAAGACATCGGGTATGTGTGGGGGGAAGAGCAGCAGGCTGCCTTCCAGACCCTTAAAGATGCACTTTGTTTAGCCCCAGTGCTAGCCGTGTATGACCCCAGCAAACCGGTGCAGGTGGTTACTGATGCCTCTGATTTTGCCATGGGTGCTATTTTGTTGCAGCCTGCTGACAAAACCACAAAGGATGGTAAGGTACGGCAGGAGTGGCATCCTGTGTTGTATGAGTCAATGAAATTTAATCCAGCGGAGATTAATTACTCAGTGCATGATAAGGAGCTGCTAGCTATCATTCATGTACTCAAACACTGGAGAGCATACTTACATGGTAAAGCTTTTAAGGTGATTACAGATCATCTAGCTCTGACACACTTTCAGAAGAAGTCCAAGCTGTCGAGGAGGGAGAACCGCTGGAGCCAGATGCTGGAGCAGTTCCAAGTCCAGATCGACTACAAACCAGGGAAGTTGAATCCTGCTGATGCACTCTCTAGAAGACCTGACTTGCAAGAAAGGAACTTTAGTCAGCATGCTGTAGATAAAGTCCTGTGTGCACTCACTTCACTAAAGGTGAAAAAGTCCTTCCTAGAACAACTTAGGAAAGCCTACCTTTCTGACCCAACATTTGAGCCCAGCCCCACAACTGGTGTGTGTCGTGCTACTGCACTCGGGTATAAGCTCAAGGGAGGGGTCTGGGTGACTGAAACCACTTCAGGCAGGCTGAAGCTGGTCATTCCTAATAATTTGGAAATAAGGTCTCTCTTACTGAGTCAAGCTCATGACAGTCTCCTGGGTGGACATTTGGGGCAGGCCAAAACTGTTGGCAAACTGGCAAAACATTATCATTGGGAGGGGTTACCCCGGGAGGTCTTGAAATATGTCAAGTCCTGTGACCAGTGTCAGAGAAATAAGTCTCGGCACACACCACCCGGAGGTCTCTTGCAACCGCTACCCATCCCAGCGGGACGCTGGGAAACTATATCCATGGACTGGGTGGTCACACTGCCACGAACTGCTAATGGGCATGATTCGATACTGGTAGTCGTGGATAAACTGACAAAAATGGTCATTTTCATCCCCACAACTGTCAAAGTAACTGCACTCGAAACAGCGAGACAGTTTTACAACCATGTAGTATGCCAACATGGGCTACCTTCTAATATCATCTTAGACAGAGACTCAAAATTCACTTCTAAGTTTTGGAGAGCTTTAATGGGGTTAATGGGAGTCAAACAGCTGCTCAGCACAGCAAACCACTCTCAGACCGATGGGCAGACTGAAAGAACTCACCGAGTTCTGCAGGAGGTGCTGAGGGCTCATATTAACCAAAAACAAGATAATTGGGATGACCTGTTGCCTCAAATTCAGTTTGCGGTCAACAGTGCGGTGCACACGTCAACGGGCAAGACTCCTTTTGAACTCAGCTTGGGTAGAGTCCCTAAGTCTCCTTTAGATGTACTGGGGGAGTCTTTAACTGACCCTGAAGGGATTGACAACCCGATCTCCCTCCAGTTAAATCAGGAGTTTGCTAACACCCTGGCAGAAGTCCAACAAAACCTGCACAAAGCCCAAGAAAACCAACAAAAATACGCTAATCAACACCGTCGGGAGCTAACATTTTCTAAGGACGATTTAGTCAAACGGCATTCTCAGCACCTGTACCTCCCTGGTGTGGTCAAGAAAAAGCTTGGCCCTGTATGGGTCGGTCCATATTCGGTGGTACGTCGGGTCGGTCAGAATGCTTACAAACTGAACATGTCAGCTGACTACAAGGGTCACCCGGTCTTTAATGTCTCCTTCCTGGAACCATACATCAAAGGGGATACACTGTTTATAGGTCGGTTACCTATCCAATCGGGCCCGGTCCCCGCTGTCCGGGACGGCGATCCTGAGGAGTATAAGGTCGATGAGATTTTAGACGCTCGCTCGGTCCGTCGATCGTCTAAATATGTCATGAAATACCTCATCCGATGGAAGGGTTATGATGCCTCTGGGGACACTTGGAAATTTAAAGACCAGCTGACTAATGCCAAAGGGGAGTTAAAACGATTCCACCTTTGGGCGGCTGGGGCACCTCCCTAACAGTCATTTCAGTGTTGACACGGGAAGGTGACAGGAGGTCCTGTCTCCATATAAGTTGGTGGGGGATGCGACAGTTAGTGACAGTTGTGACAGGCAGCCCACCTTTAAAATTAAGTTGGAGGGAGTGGTATTCTCTGATCACCATATTACACACTCAACCTGCGCTCACACTCACTTGCTCTCTAACTCAATTTTCCCTTATATTCACTCACACCAGGTATTCCACACTAGGAACTCTCCCGATCGCGTTCCTCTTCATCAAGGGCACTCAGTAGCGGCAAAATATCATGACTTCACTAACTGCATTGTGTTTATGATTGAGCAGGATGACTCAAAAGTCGGAACTCAAGAGGAAGAGAAGGGCGGAAGAGGCACATGCAGAATACTTGCAATTCCGTGGAGACATCGAATCATCTTCCATCTCCGCTCGGGAATCACAACGACTCCAACAACAGCGGGAGGCACAGAAGAAGAAGGAGGAGGAGGAACAGGCCAGACTGAGGCAGGAAGAAATGGACAGAAAAGCTGCAGAGGAGGCCAAGAAAGCAGAGGAGGAGAGGCAAGCTGAGGAGAAGCGGAAGCAGCAGGCTGAAGAAGAAGAACAGAGGAGAATCAGCAGCTACCGCTACACGGTGCTGGGCAAGGGCTTTGATCTACTGGAGGAGGCCTTCAAGTATGCCCAGAGAAGTCGCAGTGAGTCGCAGAAGGAAATCCTCCAGAAGGAAGGGGAGACATCCGAAAACTTTGACAAGTATATAGAGGTCGGCACAGGGCTCCTCCTCTACCACGATTACGCCAGGATGGTAGGATATACAATCGGAGAGGCCAAGGCAATGGCCCAGGTGAACGAAGCAGGGGCTGTCTCAATTCCTGGTATCTGGGGGGAAGATAGGGTCATCAGGATGATCCCCATGGACGCGGACAGCTTCAAGGACTCAACACCCCACAACAGGTTCAAGGCCATGTACAATGAGGTGGAGAGGAGGAGCTGGGAATTCTTGGCCAAGGAAACCAGTCAACTGGACTTTGCAGGGCACTGGTACCCTTGTACTCTTAAAAAGACAGACGCTGCCTTCTTCCAAAAGCCCACTGATTGGCGGTGGATGACCATCAACATGAGGGACCAGCAGAATGACAGGAGGAGGAGGAGGAGTCGGAGGAAGACAAGGAGGAAGACGAGGAGGAAGACGATAGCCCCGTCGTGATCCTGACACCTGCCACATCCCCTGTAAGGGAGAAGACGGGGTTGGCCCCACGGCAACTCGCTCAAGAGGAGGATATCACTTGGCTGGGAACTGCCAGAGGACAGACCCCATCTCCAGGCAAGGAGACCCAGTCAGACAGGGCAGACAGGAGGGCTGCTCGGGAAATAGCCAGAGGCCTGCCAGCATCTCCCTCGCAGAGAGGGCATGTACCCTTGGCTCATGTCATGCAACATCCTTATGGGATGCGGGTATACGTACCTGTGAGTTTGAGGGCTGCCCAGGAGAAGGCTGCTTCCCTCCAGACTGTGCAGGAGGAAATAGCCCAGTTACTGCGTTCTCCGCGAGGTCCTTACACGGAACCTCCCTCTCAGACAGGCTTCAGAAGACCCCAAGACAGGAGAAGGTCTAGCTCCCCTGAGTTTAGAGCCTCAGGGACATCTCCCTCCTAATGGCAGTAGGATGGGGCCGGAAGGGACAGCACGCTGTTATTAGTGTTAGTGTTGTCGAGGCAACAACATGATAAGTTGGAGGGATTGTAATGAGTCAGTATATTAGTTGACATAATATTCATTTAAATAATATGGTTAAAGAAGTTCAGCCTGCTGAACTCTAGTTAATGATCAGTCTGCTGGACTTTATATTTAATATCAGTTTAATGACTCGGCCCGAAGTAGCAGGCTGAGGTCACCTTAAGTCAGCTTGCTGACACATTCTTGACAGCCAGCTGACTTCCGGACTCGGTAGCAGCGAACTGCCTCGATATGCATCTAAGTGTGGTATGCTAGATGAATGGCCAGATGACATCCCTATGATGGATGGCGATTCGGGATGATGGGAGATGGTGGTGNATGATGGGAGATGGCGGTGGATTTGGTTAACCGAGGTCCTACCAACGTGGTTAACTCCCGGGTAGGCGGTGCCATCGCACTGACCGTTGAACAGTAAACTCATTCCATGTACATATGCTAGGCATTGCTCTCGAGTTCGGCATTCGGGAACGAGGCCAACTCTCTTGTACAGCTTACTAAGAGAGATCTGAATCCAAGGCGAGAAGCCATTGATACGCACTGTCTTCTAACCTTGATTATGTACGAGTTTACTGATTTGCATTATTGATGCTAGTTTACTCGCATTTGACTGACGAGTATTATCCACTGCTAGTGTGTTGTCCTTTGCCGTTAAACCAGTTGACGGAAATACCATAAAGATTACTTGCTGATATAAAGATCTTTATTAATTGTTAATCGCCTATTTGGTAAGTCGATTCATTTCCCCTAGGATTGTAGTGGGCTTTCAACCTGTGCCTCAACCTATCTATGATAGGCAGACACTGCCACAGCCTGTAGGTCCCAAAGGTCTTAGGAAAGCACTCCCTACCCAAGTCTGACTTGAGGTGAAAATATATTTTTATCTCCTGCCACTTGTTCCTGGACATGAAGGTTCCAAAGGAAGGAAATCTGATGGGTCCACTTGTATCAGACCTCCAATAATAAGGTATCCTACGCAGAGGGTTCAAGGCCATGGCAAGGTAAAGACCATGCCATACAACCATCTCAATGAGAGTAACCGGCTTCCAATCTTTGGCCTTGTTCAAGTTTGCATATGCATTTGTCTCATTGACAAGCAGTTCAAACCAGTCTATGCCTATGAACAGGCACAGCACAGCAAAGAGAGTGTACTTCAGAATTGTCTTTGGATTGACACCTCTCAGTCCAGAGGTTGAAGAGCCACTTGGCTGCTGCCTACATGGATACTTCTCACCATGAACTGGAGGTCTCCAATTGTACTCCTCCTCAGCTGTACCTTCCCGAAGGTGCTCCTCCTCCAAGGGGATCTCCTTCTTTTTCCAGCTCACCATAAAAGGAATGCAGCTCCTCATCACTGACACCTGCAGCCTTCTTATAACTGCTGCTATTCCTCTTCTTCTGACTTAGTTTGGCCTTCCTCCTCCTCTCCCTTTTCTCATTTCTATCTACAGGAACAGTAAGCAGCACCTGCTTACCCTTTCCGGTGTCAGGCCTGCCCTTCTTCCTCATAGTATCCTCGTCCTCCTCCTCCTCCTCCTCATCAGCATCATTAGACCTTGGCTGGGAGTCATCGTTCGGGTCTTGGGAGGAAGAAATTAGACCTTGACTGCCAGCCTCCCAAGAATTTGCAAGTAAAGAGGCCCCTGAGGAAACCGAGCCAAAACAAAGTACACGCGGCTCGGAATGAAACCAGGACTCTTCGGGCATAGTAGATAGGTACTGTCTGACCTGCCATGCCTCCCATTGCTTCTTTTCTTTGTCATACAACACTTCTATGAGCCATGAGTTCTCCTTTTTAGTCCTCACAACCTCTTTTCACACAATTTTGACTAAGAAAAACTTTATGTAATACTATCCAAATGTCTTTTTCGCCCATGCATCTCCCCAGGAGGTAGCAGGGATGAGTAACTTACTACCCACAACAATTTTTGGCGCATTTGAACAAGAGGCCATGGCTCTTAGAGCTTCTTAGTGACCTCGGGTATGACAGAATTTTCACCCGAAATTTCGTTGTGAACCTGAACTTTGAACCTCACTCTTTTGACTCTAACTTTGTCGTTAATGATCGGAAGACCATTTTGCATTTTTTTGCCTGAGGTTCAAGTCTGTACGATTTGTTTGAGCCATAGATTGTACCATTTGTCAACTGTAGCACCCTGGAGGTCAGCGCTGAAAAATGGAGGTTAGCTAGACCATATATGGTCCGAGGACCATATATGGTCCCATAGAAAACCTAGTGTTAAAGTGCAAAAGCACAACACAACTCGCGTAAGCAATTCTCACAAATCAAATGCAAGTAACATGCATCGAGAATGCAACCGATAAATTCCTACATAAGCACGGTTAGTATGCAGTAGGTGTAACGGCTTGCAGCTTTGGATTTAGATGCTTTCTCAGTAATTTTGTATAAAAATTGGCCTCGATCTGGATGCCAAACATGGTAGCAGTTTTAGTACATAGCATGGAATGAGAACGTACTGTTCAACGTCAATGCGATGGCATTGCCTACTCGGGAGTTAACCTCGTCAATAGGACCTCGGCCAACCCGAGTCCACAGCCAACCCCATAAACTCAATATTCATCCGCTCAAGGCGTCATTGGCAATTCATTTAGTAGATCATGATAGATGCACTACTAGGCTGTTTGCTAGTTTGCTTAAGGCGGTCAATTGGTTGTCAAAGAATGTGTCAGCAAGCTGATTTGAGTAGACTTTATCTTGCTACTCTCGGCATACTCATCGTACTGAATATATACTAAAGCTTAACATACCTTGTTAACTATTCCATTTAGTAAAATTGATATATATATTAACACATTGACTCATTATACCTTCATATAATTTGTCGGAGATTGAGTACAAAGCTGATGGCTCTTAGATGTGTTAGTACCTGCTCTGTCAATGCTACCTAGCTTGGATTATGACACTCAGAAATGCGTGCACTATTGCTTCCAATACAAAACATGTCTACTCATCCACGTATCTTGCCCACATCAAATCGACCAGCCGACTCATACCTCTTATACATTGGCTAGTAATTATCTTGCCTCTGTTATTTTATTGCCTGTCTCAATGTTAATACGCCAACTGGTAACATTTAACCTAGCGTTTGACAGGCGTGGCGGCCACGATGCATGTGGTCACTCAAGCGGTGAGAGTCTAATATATTTATAGCCAAGTCAATATGGGTCACACACAATCGTGTTCCATCCATGGACAATTTTAGCCAAAATCCATCCCTGGCATGCCAAACCTCAATTTCACCAATTTCCCACATTCACTAATAATTGACATGTCAAATTCTTTATTGATATGCCTTCACACTATTTTGGTCACAAACAGCTAGTTGTCAACTGTGTGTGTGTGTGTGTGAGAGAGAGAGAGAGAGAGAGAGAGAGAGAGAGAGAGAGAGAGAGAGAGAGAGAGAGAGAGAGA
>WELA01009477.1:282023-297134 GCA_009602735.1 Mesotaenium endlicherianum | reverse complement strand
GAGAGAGAGAGAGAGAGAGAGAGAGAGAGAGAGAGAGAGGAAGAGAGAGAGGGAGGGAGAAATAGAGAGAGAGAGGGAGAGGAGATTTAGAATATTGTTGGTGCCACCGCTTGCATTCGCGATATTAATTGTATCAATCAAAGTGAAACTATTTTGTGCATGTATGTGAGCTTATTTGATTTAGTTTTCTTTGTGTTTTGATTTCGAATCGTAATATGGTATCAGATTCCATTGACATATCGATTGTGTCGTTGATTATGTAATAATGTAAATACATTCCAAATTCTTGAGATGTTAGTTTTTAGATGAGCGACAACCCTTGTGTTGTTTCAATGTTTACAATTTGTACTAGCGTATTGTATGCTTTTGCATGTGGGACAGTATGTAGTTATTTCATCAGGTGTTCGGTATGGGCGACACTCGTTGCTCGACAATGAATACCCATTAGTTGTTAGAGTGAATGATCTGTCGCGCATTTTTATTTCATACCTGATTGTTTTTCGTATGAGATGGAAAATATAAGGAGAGGACATGTTTAGATTTTGTTGAGCTACCTATAAGATATTTTATTTATTGATGTTTAATTTGCATGTTTTATATCGTAGATTTGGTGCAAATATGCAAAGTGCTTGTTTACAAAATAAACTGTGTGTCAAGTTTATTTTCTTGGTTGTTCCTATTCCCATACTATGAGGTATTGAGTAATTTTGATAATTTTGTAAGAACTACAATCTATTACTGTTAGCGTTCTGGAGTTTCAAAAGCCTGTTTGAAACATATGATTTGAACCTAGTTATGGAATACTCGCGTATTGGTCCACGAGCATCACGTTATACCACGTATTCCACGTATTATGAAAATACCAAAGAATCGCGCCTAAAAAACGTGAATATAAAAGGTTGATATCATTTTTTTCTTTTTAGCACTTTCTGCTTGTAGCATATTGAATCCTCTACCATTCGCGGCCAAACGCGCTCAAAGTTCCAAAGTATTGTGGATGTTATGGAGCTTTCTATCTTTTCCAAGAATCTTGGAAAATAGAATTACAGGCGTATTTTCATATTTTACACGTATTGTAGGGAAACAGATAGATAAAGTACTTAGTAAAATACAATACTTTATCTATTCAAGACAAGGATCTTTGAACACAAGTGGTAGCTTCTCAGAAGAGAGATTGCTTCTTAAAAGTTTATATATTTCTGGAATTTGGCAAGTACAAGAGTGATCCTGGAATGCCTTTCTATGTTCTAGCTCTTGTTTATATACTTGCTACATAAGTAATTTCTAGGAAAGGTGCATGTTGATATGTTGGCACCCAACACATCTCAAAACTTGCCACTTCTTTCTAGAATAATGTACACATGTCCTTTCGACCTAAAAATGGCACATTTGACTTTTGCCACATGGAGTTTTACTAGGTCCTTCCTCTGACTTTGAAAATGCCTTAGAAGGTTCAAAGGACATAAACCAAGTCACTAGAGTATCTATTCACACTTGAATCCACACAATACTACTCCATATATTTTCAAAAGCATTAAAATATAACCAAACTAACATATTATAACTCAAATCACTACACGTGTATCTCTAATACATATTCGTTATACCAATGCTTCGTATTCGTATTCCATATGTAGGGATACGAACTCTTCCTCAAGGGATTTTGTTTGATTCATCTGCTTTTTGTGTATGTGAAGCTTTAGTAGGCCCTTCTTCTTTTTATCGCTTGAGTTGTTGTCGGCCGTCTTGCTTGTCCGCACGCTTTTGGTTCTTCGCTCGCACGTGTGGTAATTGCTTCGCACGGAGCGACAACTGGGACAAAAAATATTGGTTTACACTAATTCCCAATTTCACGCCTAAAAAAGAAGCGGGCGAGTCGCGTTCGATACGTTACGGGATACCCGGTCAACGAGGTGTCAATTCTATCCAGGCAAGGTGCAGCGAGCTCGGTCCGGGTGCGAAATGACTGGCCACAAAAAAGTGAGCAGCCCGGGCAGTATTTCCTTCATTGGTGCCCCGGCGCACTGCCAACATCCGACAGCAAACGAGGTCATCAGTGAGTACAATTTTATCGCACGCTCGACGTCAGTCCCTGGAGCACGGCAATATGTAAACGAGGCGGTACTAGCCATTCTCACGTGAGGTCTTTGGAATCGCAAATAATTCGAAACCTTCCGAGTCGCATTAAATGCAATTGGGAGGGTGGGTTCTTCACCAAAACTGGATTTCAAGTTGCGAGCATGGGTTGCACAGCTGTTTTCTAGCATGTCTGCTGTCATGACTCATTAGGTTGGGATTGTCGCCCCTGCCAAAATACACGTGTGTCAACCATCGACCTAGGAAGGTCAACTTTGACCTTGCTTCATGCGTTCATATGTTGACCTTTGCTAGCATTCCAAGTCGCTAAAGTGTAGAGCGTTGCGTCACCTTCCGAACGGCATTGGTTGCGCACCATTTGGTCAAGTGTCGAGCGATATATTTGCAATCTAGTCCGCGCCACCTACCGGCCCCTAGCGGATTTCGCCAAAGGCCATTTCGTGACCCAATGTGCCCAAAGGTCACATTGTTGGCTCTTTGCGACCCCAAAGACCTCTAGCCATTAGCATACAAATCCGCGAGCTTGATAAAGTACACTTAGCATGCATTAGTATAGTGTATGAGCACCATTTGAGCTATAACTTGGTGACTGCATCACTCATTCTTAGAGGAAGCTTCCTCACGTTTCAAATCTACTTTTGAGGCACTATCTAGGTAGCATTACTGGAGGTAAGCTCCGCCAATGAGAGCCATGCATCCGCTTACTTGCATTATATTTTATTGGTGTATGTTGTGCTTAGCCAATGAGAGAACTAGTACGTGCCTTACCTCCACTTTTGTGGACTTAGGAGAGCCTCCTAGTGTGACAGTGCGCATTGAACACGCCGCCTTCAGCGCCGATTTTGCAGGGAGTATATAGTAGTAGATGCCCTTAGAAGGACATCATTTTAGAAGTCCAATTATGCCAGCTGTAAGCCACATAGTTATCAATAAAGCTTACACTTTTATCTCTTGTGTTTTCAGGACCACTGAGTTTCTCTCTTGTGAAGAGCAAGCCCTTCTGGCTTCTAGTCACTAGCAGAACTTCACAAGTGGTGAGCAAAGTCACAACTTAAACCCTGCCATAGGACTACTCTTGAAGATCATGATGTGCTTCCAGTGATCTTTTGGGCCAGACTTCATTAGTTGTTTTCCTACCTTATTACAGTCTCGAGGTACTTACTCTGGAGAGTACACATTCCTTACTTCTAAAGAGATCTCTCTTTGCCTGCATGCAATTAGAGTCTTCAGCGTATGCCTACCCGTAGTGGGCTATCTTATCAGCCTTACTACAAAGGGGTTAGTAGCGAGGACTCAGACTCAGATCTCCGTACTATCACTGATCCCCTCGAGGAGGGGCACTTGGTGCCTCCTCAGCCTACGGCCGTCCAGGAGACCACTCTTCAGTGGACTCACTACGATCACTTGTACTCCATGGCAGGTAACCAGGATACAAAGGTATACAGGGCCTTCCTCTTCCGCTTCAGCGGCAGGCTAGGCACCTGTGATCTGGACGACACTATCTCCGAGTTCGAGGCTGACTTCGAAAACGCTAAGCTCAAGACGCCCGCGCTCACTAAGCGCCAGGTGTTTGGTACGCTCATGCGTTGCCTTCTCTACGAGGTTCGCGACACCTACCGAGAGAAGGCAGCCAGGATCCTCACGCGCACGGAGCTGGTGGGGGACGTTAAGACCCCACTAGCTGACCCAGTGCAGGCCTTCTGGGACGTCCTCAGATAGGATTTCCAGACCGCCACAAAGGAGAAGGTGTACGAGCTGCACCACTTCTTCCGCCGCAAGAACGAGATGATCTGCATGATGTACCAACGTCTGACCCACCTACGCAAAGACGTGGGCACGGTTACTGACCGAGAGGCAGCGAAGATCTTCTTGCATGCCGTAGAGCCGCGTCTGAGGGAGAGAGCTATCGCCCCTCTCATCGATCGCAAGGGTTCTGAATACTCGCTAAAGGATGCTTACCTCTCACTTGAGAAGCAGAGCCTGGCAGCCGCACTGAGCAACATCAGCGACCGTGTGGGCCTCGCATCTACAGGCATACGGCAGGAGGCCACGATATTGCCATCTTTCACGACGCGACCAGCCCCTGCACGCCAGCCCCAGCAGCAGTAGCGGCAGTGCTCGCAGCTGCCCCAGCTGTAATGAATCAGTTCATTATCTATTTAATTAATTGCATATATAAATATAACACTAAATAAGTATTATGTCTATATACTCACATGTGCGAGTTCATCTAAATGAATGTATGTCAATGTAATGCGAGTATACTTACTTTGTCAAAAAGGTCTGCAGGATGACTTTTGTACCATAGTGTAGTTTGCTGACTTTGTTGAAAAGGTCAGCAAGATGACTTTTGTATCATAGTGTGGTTTGCTGTGATTTATATATCAGTTATATACAGGATATAATATCAGTAGGTTGACATATAGTAAGCTCGCTTGATATTAGTCAATATACTCAGCTCCAGTACGCTGAGGATAGACATATTCATTTAGATTGTTATTTGTAGATTGGCACATGTGACCGTAGTATACTGAAAGTCGGGAGGTCGGCTGAGATTCGGTAAACCGATGTCCTACCAGTGTGGTTAACTCCTGGGTAGGTGGAGCCGTCGTCAGTCAACTGAACAGTGAGGACTTCAGTCAACCGACCAATTAATATGGTCGTTATACCTAGATCCGTGGGTCCCAACTTAACGGGTTTCCCACGAAACGGCGTACCTTGCGCCGTGGTCAACCAGGTGGTCACTAGGTACATAGCAGGCTGGGATCTCGTGGTCCCTCATTCTGGACAGTAGGCTTTACAGTCGGATTTCTACTTGCAAGTGATGTGTGCACTTTTTGGGTTTGTTCTAATGACCAGCCTTCACGAACATTGTCATGGCTGCTTTGTTTGCGCTTCATTTGGAGCGAACTAGGACTTTTTGGAAAGGTCTCGTCAAGATGCATCTGTTGCCGTTAAGTTTGCTCAATTTGGAGTAGTATTGACAGAGTTATGCCCTCTGACACTTTGGGGTCACACAGCGGACAGATTCCATGGTTTTTGCACCTAAGTCAGTGGGATGTGTTTGAGCTACTTTATGGTCATCTGAATGAGAGCGCCTTTGCTATTCAGTCCCCTGATGTTGTGTATGTGCTTACACATGCTTGTATGCCTGGTAGGCAAGAGGTCAGGAGTTTCTAAAGGAGAAGCTCTAGTCCTCAAGCTCGCCTCTTTCTTGTGCCTTGTATTCGTGTGCAACTATGGCACGCTACAATAAGTGAGTCAAGGGCTATAGATGAGTAAACGGAAGTCATTATAAGGGCAAAGATCGCTCCCTGATTTCACACGCTTCCACCTATCTCTGATCTTTTATATTTGAATGAAATATATTAATCTTGAATAAGCAAGATTCATTTCACCAGCAGACTCAGCAGCGCGGAGCGCCGCGCGGCCGTATCTCTATGGCCGCCACGACGAGCGACCTCTGCTGGTCTTGTGAGAAGATGGGCCACTCTTGCCATAACTGCACGCTTGCGCAGAACAGCAAGCCCAACGACTGCACATACTGCAGCAAGGCCGGCCATCTGCAGGTCGTTTGCCTGCAAAAGAACCGCGACCTCGAGAACGGGCGTGCTCGGGACAGATCCTCCGATACAGCAGGCCAGGGGGACACGCGTGACCCGCGCACTGGCGGACGACCCGCGATGACGGCGGCCACGGCCACGACCAGCGCCGTGATGACGCCTGGCAAGGACCACTACAGTTACGACGCCCTCAACAACATCCTAATAGCGGCCGAGGCCGAGATTGCCCGCCTACACGCTCGCGAAGCCAGCACCGACTACGACGCGTGTGGAGCTCTGTACGCTCCTGCCAGCGACACGCTCCCAGCCCGGGCTTTTGCGAGTGGCGAACGGGCGCGCTTCAACCGGCTGACAGCTCGCAAGCACCCATTAGGCGCAGCCCAACAAGCCGACATAGCAGTCTGCTCTTGCGACGAGGCGTCCCCAATGCCAGCGTAGCCAGTACCAACGCTGGCGACGACTCTGGCCTGCACGGCCTTGCTATCGACAGCAGGACCGACAATGGCCGGCCTGGCGGCAAGTGGCAGCTCCCTGTGAGCCCGTCAGACGGTTGCGCAGGCCGCAACGAGTCTCGGCACGCGCACCGTGCATGCGTGCGCAGATCTGCCCACGAGGGAGCGACAGGATCGCGGCCGCTTGCTGCTGGCTGCCACTATCAGGAACCAGCAGCTGGCGCCACGTGGCATGCGCACGGCATCCGAGGCGCCACGCCCCATCACCGTCATTGTTGCCCGTGGTTAGTCGCCAGGGACGGCGGCGCGAGGTCCCTGTCGGCGACCTGGCCTCCTCGCCCCTGGCACGCCAGCCTGGCAGCTTCATTTGGCAGCTGCTCTTAGGCGCCGCCTCTTGGCGTGCGCAGGTGGCTCGACCCGGCAGGAGCGCAGACGGCAAAGGGCGCCGGCACTATCCGCCAAGTGGGGGCGTCCCCGACACCGTGCGGCCGCATGACTCGATCATCAAGAAGCCGCCTGACGGCTCGCGCATGGCATCCCTCAGCCAGGGCTTAAACCCTGGCTGCGCGCAAAACCCCGACAACCCTGCAAACTACGTTGCCGAGGCTGCGCAGGGCTTTCTCGTGCGGAAGCGGGACGCCCGAGCATTGCACGGGCCCCACTGTAGTGAAACAGATAGATAAAAAACTTAGTAAAATACAATTCTTTATCTATTCAAGACAAGGATCTCTGAACACAAGTGATACTTTTTTGAAAGAGAGATGGCTTCTGGAAAATTAATATATTTCTGGAATTTTGGCACGTACAAGAGTGATTCTGGAATGTCTTTCTATGTTCTAGCTCTTGTTTATATACTTACTACATAAGTAATTTTGAGGAAGGTGCATGTTGATGTGCTGGCACCCAACACATCCCAAAACTTGCCACCTCTTTCTAGAATAATGTACACATGTCCTTTTGACCTAAAAATGGCACATTTGACTTTTGCCACGTGGAGTTCTTCTAGGTCTTTCCTCTAACTTCGAAATTGCCTTAGAAGGTTCAAAGGACATGAACCAAGTCACTAGAGTACCTATTCTCACTTGAATCCACACAATACTACTCCAAATATATTTGAAAACATTAAAATATATGCAAACTAATATATAATAAGTCAAATCACTACAAATATATTACAACTCAAATCACTACATCACCTCCTCGACGGAAGAAGCGACGTCTCGGCGCGTCAAGTCAGGTCTTACATATGTGGAGCAGACTAGTCAACAGCTTCAAGTCAGATGCCACACATGTGAAGATGATTAGTCAAAGGCGCCAAGTCAGGTACTACACATGTAAGGTAGACTAGGCAAGGTTGTGGGTGGTGTGACCTTATTGGCTAGCCTACTCCTTGAGGATAAAGAAAATTGTACAAGTTGGCCCAGAATAACAATTTTACTCCCAGACGGAGCGCGTCGAAGAATTCTAGCAAGTCATTAAATTTGAGAGCATTCTAAATTCTGGAGTGTCGTCGAGAGCTGAGAGAGTAGGCACTTGTCCAGATCTGTGTAGAAACTTTTGAAAATCATAAGTCCTTCTATACTTCTTCAGATTCTGCAAAGTTAGTTTTTAAATGGGCGCAGTAAGGGTTTCTACCATAGCCTTGATTTTCAAAGCATTCCAAGTTCAGAGGAGGGCACAATGTCAGAAGGCAGATTCTGCCCTAATAATGCCAGCAGCGTGACCCCCTTCTACTCAGAGCTTCATATCTCGCTCACCAGTGCTTCAAATTGAGCAAACTTGGGTTCCAAATGACCGGCTGCTACCTTAGAGATTTGACCCCGTTCCGGGGGCACATATCCATATTGGACAGTTGTACTTGGTGATGGGCAAAGCCCATCTCCACCCCCAAATGTGAGGGGGCGAAGCCCTACATCCTGGGCTCTAGAAGGGCAAAGCCCATTTCCTCCCACAAAAGGCGCCGGTAGGCGCCCTACACGTGGTGGAGGAAAACGCATGGAGTACGGCCAGGTAAAATTTCAGAAATAACTATGTAGAGACCTATCAGTAGCAGGTTTAGTTTTCTGTCACTGCGATAAGAGAAAAGTGTCTAATGTCATTTTTTCCTCTTTGTGGTTCTTGCAGGCTGACTCCAAGGGGTCTTCTGCTGCTTCTTGATGGTGGCAGGCTGCCTCCCTGAAGTTTCGAGGTTTCTAGTAGAGAGATTTGAGGCTTTTGCAAGATGGGAGTTGGCGACATGGAAGCGTTTCAGCTTTCTCTGAACTTTGTCATGGTAGTGCGCCGCCACCCAACTATTCTGAGAATCTGGATATCCTTTTCTCTTAATCAAGTATTGCTGTTCTCTCTTGAAATTTCTCATAGTCAATATGTCTTTCACCTCGTACTCCAAATGATCATCCACTATTGTTGGAGCTAGTGGGGTTGTCACTTGTCCTGGGAACTTGTTGTCGGGTTGCACATATGGCTTGAAGAGGGAAGCGTGGAATACGGGGTCGATGTGCATAGTCTGGGGAAGTTCTAACTTAAAAGCAACGAAGTTGACTTGCTGGATAATCTTGAAGGGTCCAAAATTCTTGGGAGAGAACTTGCTGCCGACAGGCCTGTTGTTTAGATGAGTATTCTTGGATGATTGTAACACGTTGTCACCCACTCTATACGTAATTTCTCTTCTGGACCTGTTTGCGACTCTTGCTTGAGCATTTTGCGCCTGTTGTAGAGCTTTCTTCGTTGCTGTAAGGGCTTCTAATGTCTCCATTAAATCTGTTGCTGCAGGTACTCCATCATGGCCAGCCGTGAAGCTCAGCGGCGTGGTCGGATGGAAGCCATAGTTGAGGAAGAATGGGGACTCTTGGGTAGAGGCTTGCGTCGTGTTGTTGTAGGCAAACTCCAGGGGGGTCAAGTACATGTCCCAATCTTGCTCCAGAGTAGACACGTAGGCCTTTGGAGAGGTCTTTGGGGTACAATTCATACGCTCGGCTTGCCCATCTGATTGCGGATGTTAGGCAGTAGACATATCCAGCGATGTACCGAAGTTCTTCAAGAGATTTTTCTAGAAATGGCTTGTGAATCTTCGATCTCTATCCGACACAATTCTTGATGGTAGTCCATGGAGTCGGAAGATGTTGTCAAATATGAGTCTTGCAAGCTGTGGTGCTGTAGCCTTAGTCGTTGTGGAATTAAATGAGCCATCTTGGTAATTCTGTCCACCACCGTGAGTATTGCATTATGGCCTTGAGGTGTCACGGGCAGGTCCACGATAAGGTCCATTGAGATGTCCGTCCATTGTCTTCCGAAGATTGGTAGTGATTGGAGGAGTCCTCCCGTCTTTTGTGATTATGGGTTGACTCTTTGGCATGTGTCACAGCTCTTGCAGTACTGCTTGACTTGCTTAGACATGCCTGGCCAGCAATAAGTCCTGGCTAGAACGCCGGTGGTCTTTAGGATTCATAAGTGTCCTCCAAGAGGGTTGTCGTGTGCTTCTCGTAGAAGCAAGAGCCGGAGGTCTATGTCATTAGGAACACATCTCTGGCCCGTGTCTTTTCACCCAATAATTGCCTCCTTGCTTCTTGTATGGGTCCAAGGCTGCTTCTCCGTTCTTGTAGTAAGGGTCTCTTTCATAGGCGACTGGAAATTGAGCTTCCAAATCTGTCTTCATGGATATCATCACTGCGTTTAAATGCAGTCTTGAGAGGGGGTCAATCGGATTTGTCTTGCCGGGCAGGTACTGAATCGTGATGTGTTGTTGGAAGTATCCACTCCATCTTGCTTGTCTCCTTGAGAGATACGCTTGCGTCTGGAGGTGCTTCAACGCCTCGTGGCCCGTAGTGACCAGCACCTTGCGTCCTTTAACATAGCAGCGCCAAACCTTCAAGGCATGTACAATCGCCAATGCCTCTCGCTCCGTGCTTGTATAATTTTGCTCGGCTAGATTTAGCTTTCTTGACTTGTAGGCAATGGACTGCAATCCCTTGCCTTGGTCTTGAAGCAGGATTGCTCCTATTGCATAGGAAGATGCATCGGTGACGACGTGGAAGGGCCAATCTAGGTTTTGACTTGGGAGTGTGAGCACCGGGGATGTCGTCATCCTTGCTTCAGTTGTTGGAATGCTTCCTCCTCTTTCTTCGTCCAAACATTTGGTTTGTCTTTCTTCAATAGATCCGTGAGAGGGGCTGCTATGTGCGAGAAGCTCTGGATGAATCTCTTGTACCAATTGGCAAATCCCAAGAATGATTGGAGATCTTTCTTGGTCGCGGGGGTTGGCCATTCCTCCACACCGTGGTCTTCTTGGGGTCCATCTTGATGCCATCAGCAGTCGCGTGGAGACCTAGGAACTCCACTTCTTGTTTGGCAAACTCGCACTTTGACTCCTTTGCAAATCGTTTGTTTTGCTTCAATACTTCGAGGACTTCTTTCAAGTGTCTGGCATGCTCTTCAAGGGTCTTGCTATAGATTAGAATGTCATCGATGAATACCACCAAAAATCTGTCCAACATGGGCTGAAATATGGTATTCATCATAGTCATGAAAGTTGCTGCCGCGTTGGTGAGTCCATATGGCAGGACCATGAACTCAAAATGTCCATATCTTGTCCTGAACGCCGTTTTCTCTTTGTCAGGTTCAGCGATGCAAATCTAGTGGTAGCCGCTTCTCAAGTCCACCTTCGTGAAGTACTTGGCTCCAACCAGCCGGTCCATGAGCTCATCCATGCGCGGCAGCGGGTATCAATTCTTGATGGTGATCTTGTTGAGGGCGCAATAGTCCACACACATCCTCAAGGTACCATCTTTCTTCTTGACATAGAGCACCGGGGCTCCAAATGGCGACTTGCTAGGTCGAATGAAGCCATGCTCCAGTTGCTCCTTGATCTGCTTCTTGACTTCGTCTAGCTCCGTGTATGACATCTTGAACGTAGGCACAGAGATGGGCTTGCTTCCGGGCTCCAACTCTATCTTGTGGTCTACGAATCTCTTCGGAGGTAAGCCCTTGGGCAATCCCAGGGGGAATACTTCGTTGTAGTCCTCTAAGACTTCTTGTATCTCCTTGGGAAGGGGGCTGTC
The DNA here is from genome assembly GCA_009602735.1 of Mesotaenium endlicherianum. Lineage (NCBI taxonomy): Eukaryota > Viridiplantae > Streptophyta > Zygnematophyceae > Zygnematales > Mesotaeniaceae > Mesotaenium > Mesotaenium endlicherianum. Next base: position 285,965 of record WELA01009477.1, on the reverse strand, counting down.
TTCTTGACTCTCGATGTCTTTCTTGATGTCTTTTGGCATGATCAAGGCCAAAAGAAGCTCGTGTCCCTTCCTCACAAATCTCTTGAGTTGGAGGGCGGACAATAGTATCTCGTGTGCCGGCTTCTTAAGGTCTCGGGTCTGGATATTTTGGATTGCGCGCATAATACAGGTTCTTGAAGTGATGTCATTCTTGATCTTGATAGTACCGTCCCTCCAATCAACTTGGGGATTGTGCTTGGTCAACCAAGGCGTCCCTAGGATGACGTCGTACTTGCCCAACTGCATGGAGGAGAACACTACTCTATCCTTAAACGACTTGATAGAGAGTGCCAAGGGGTACGTTTTCTTGGAAGGGGTGGTAATGGAGAATGCGTCGGGCATCATAATCTCCTCGTTGTGGTCAAGAGTTCGCATAGTAATACCGTGCTTGGTGGCAAAATCTGCAACAATGAAGTTGCCTTAAGCTTCACTATCCACCAAGATGTGGACCTTCTCTCCTCCAAGGTAACCTCTCAAACTCATTGGGGTTGGAACGTCGTCGTCAACGGGTGTAAGGTCATAGGTTTATAAAGTGCATTTTTGAATTTCATGAAAGTATGTTTTGATTGTATATTAGAGTAGAGTGCATATTTGTGGTCATTTTGATATAAAGTTCATCAAATTTGGTCAAGTATTGAGAGAGTTACAGATCTCTGAAGTTTATTTAGTTTTGAGGTTGGTTGACGACTGTCCTTAATTCGCGGTGAGCGCGACCGTCGGATTGACCGACAGCGTCGAGCGATCTGGCCCGTTAGAATGAACTCGAACCTTCACGTAAGTTCGGCTGACGCGGAGTGCCGACTAGGTCGATTTACCTAGAAGTTTCGATTTAGCCTAGCGCGTCTAAGATAGAATATTCTAGTAATGTCGATGCATGTATGTGGACGTCAATTCGGCTCGACACATCAGATTAGACTGATCTGGCTTACTCACGAATATTCTGGAAGGGACGATTTGACGAACACTTAGGAAAATCCGTAGCTTCCTCCTAGAGAGGAGCACTTAGGCAAGAAATTAAAAATAGGTATAACTTCTTTGTTTCTTATCAGTTTTCACTTCTGTGAATTTCTACGGGTTTGTAATGACAAGGCCTATCATCCTACATCATTTGTGAGCAGTTTCTTGCTACTCAAAATGTTGAGTATTTTTCCTAAGCTTTGTTAGTGATATGCGACTGCACTTTCTAGTATGATTGCAACTAGTTCCTTTCCTCGTGAATCAGTACGCTTCCACTAGGGCACCTTGCCCCTTTCATCTGGTATTGGAGCTGGGCTAGTTTGCATATTATATTATGGAGTCGCAGCCGGCAGCTGGAGGAGGCGAACATGTCGAGCAAGTTGAGCGCGCGGGGCAGCAGGCAGCACCAACAATGACCTGAGAGCAACAAGAGATACAGGCGATGCTAAGGCAAATGGCAAATGCAATTGGAGGAGAAGTCTACATCTAGTTTCAACTAAATATGCGCGCAGAGGTGGAGAGAATGGTCGAGTTGTTATGGGGAACGCCGCTTCGACGAGTTCGGCACTTGCACCTGTTGTGCCATCGATTCATGTTAACCCAATGGTGCAACCAGTTATTCCACCCGCATCAGGAATGCGTGCGCCTAAGCCTGAAGTTTATACTGGAGAGCGTGGATCGCCGCCTGTTCATCAATGGATTTTTGGAGTGAAGAAGTTTATGGAGTATTCTGCGCTCACGCCCGACAGGCAAGTCGCCTTTGTCATAACTTTGCTGCAGAAGAGTGCTGGAGCTTGGTATGAACAAGAAGAACAGCTGTCTGGAGTTCCTGCTACTGTTGATCAGCTATTTGAAGGCTTGAAGAGGCAATTTCAACCTATTGCACCGGAGGCTACCGCTCGAGATCTATTGGTGCGCCTTCGTCAGCGAGGAAGCGTTCGAGAGTATGTTTCGCGCTTCAACGAGCTGGTACTTCAATGTCCATCCATGCAGGAGTTGGAGATGATGGACAAGTTCAAGAGGGGACTCAAGCCAACTGTGGCCAAGGAAGTGGCGCTCAAGGACCCTACCAATCTTGGAGAAATGATGGCATTGGCAACAAGGGTCGACGCTGTGGAGTATAGTCAGAGGCAGTGGGGCAGCCACAACTTTGGAGGATATCGACACTTTGGATCTCAAGCGCCAAGCACGAGTGGACAAGGTCCAGTACCTATGGAGTTCGGACTTGTGCAGTACCAGCGCAGGCAGCAGAATTTCAAGCCGAGAGGACCGTGCTATAGTTGCGGCAAGCTTGGACATCTGGCTCAAGACTGTCATGTGAAGGCGAAGCAACCTCAACAGCAAGAAAAAGGAGGACGCCAGTAAGCCGTTCTGGGGGTCTACTGGCGTGAAGACGAGAACTCACAAGGAGGTTATCCCCAGGAGCCTGCCGAGAAGCAAAGGACGAGACGTTGACAAGCCTATCATCGTGGAAGGAGTGGTCGACGGCAATAATGCGAAGTGTATGGTCGATAGTGGCGCAAGTGCAAATTTTGTGCACAAGAAGCTGGTGAAAGAGTGGCGAATCCCTGTGCGAAAGCATTATGAGCCTAAGGAGGCAATTTTGGCGAATGGGCAGAGACTCAAGTGTGGTGCACCTACGGAAGCTATTCACGTGGAAGTAGCGGGGCACCAGAGTACTGAAGTTATGGAGCAGGCAGAGTTGGGTCACCATGAGGTGATATTTGGCCGACCATGGCTGAGGAAAGCCAACCCTCAAGTGCACTGGAGCACAGGACAAGTGAAAGTCCAAGGGCGTGATGGTCGAATGGAGACAGCGAAACAGGTGGAGGTAGATACGACCACAAGTAACTGTCTTCTGTCGAGCCTGCAAGTTAAGAAGCTATGCAGGGCGAATCAGGTGAAGGAGATGTACCTTGTTTCGGTGGCCCTGGCCAGGTCATCAGATGGAGCAAGCGTGAATCCTAACAGCCTGGGCGAATGTACATCGCCGGAGGAGCAAGTAGTGGTGTCTGATCCCCTTGCTCAGAAGGAGCAGAGCCCAACTGCTCAAGAGAAGAAGCCTGCTGAGATGCCTGCCCAAATTAAGGCGCTGTTGGAGGAGTTCAAGTGCGTATTTCCTGAGGAGCTACCTGCAGGATTACCTCCACAGAGAGCTATGGAGCACAAGATTGAGTTGGAACCAGGGAGCAAGCCACCAGTGAGACCCGCCTATCGTCAATCGTTTGCGGAGTTGGACGAGTTGAAGAAGCAGCTGACAGAGTTGTTGGAGAAGGGATTCATCCGACCCAGCGTGTCTCCATTTGCAGCGCCAGTCTTATTTGTGAAGAAGAAGGATGGGACTATGAGGATGTGTATCGACCACCGGGCGCTGAACAAGGTTCCCATCAAGAACAGGTACCCACTTCCACGAGTGGACGAGTTGATTGACAGGCTTGTTGGGGCGAAGTATTTCTCAAAGTTCGATTTGAGGAGTGGCTATCACCAGGTATGGATTGCGGAAGGGGATGTTGAGAAGACTGCTTTCAGAACTCGCTATGGTTTGTTCGAGTTCACAGTCATGCCTTTTGGATTGACTAATGCACCTGCTAGATTTATGGAACTCATGAATAGTATCTTCAGACCCTATTTGGACCAGTTTGTGGTGGTAATTTTGGACAACATCCTGATCCATTTGAAGACCTTGGAAGAGCATGTGGAGCATCTGAGGAAGGTGTTGGAGGTCTTGAGAGATCAAAAGCTGTATGGGAAGATGAGCAAGTGCGACTTCTGTCTCAAGAAAGTCGAGTTTCTTGGACACATAGTGGGGGCTGAAGGAGTCAAGGTGGAGCAGAAGAAGGTGCAAGCAGTCAAAGATTGGCCGGTACCTGCTGATATTCATCAACTCAGGAGTTTCCTCGGCATGGCAAATTATTATCGACGTTTCATTGAAGGATTTGCCAAGGT
>WELA01009477.1:225697-280026 GCA_009602735.1 Mesotaenium endlicherianum | reverse complement strand
TGGCGCTTGTGATTGAACTGCTGCTGATCCCAGGCATCAGCATCCTGGATCAAGTCAGCCAGTTTCTCATACTTCTTCTTTGCGAAATGACCAGAGACTTCGGATTTCAAGCCATACCGTTCTGGCAAGTCTGGCTGCTTTATCATGTTCTCCTGGAACTTTTGAGCAAACTCAGCAACTGAAGTGGTCTGCTTCAGTGTCAGGGAGATCATCGCATAGATAGCTTTCTCCTGCTGGTTGATGACATCAAACTTCTCGTGCAACTTCTCGACAAACTTTACCCACGTAGGGTCACCGAGTTGCCGAGCCTTACGCTCTCCTTTCCAGTAAAGCCACCAGTCTGCGGCACTGCCTTTCAGTAGCGCACCGGTGTGCCTGACCTTCTCGTAATCTTGCAGTTCTGGGTAGTTCTCCAGCCACTGCTCAACATCCGCGAGAAACTTGATCAGGTAATATTTTCTGTTTCCCTCAGGATCATATTCCTGGGGAGGTTTCGGCTTGGGCTTACTAGGCCCTCGGCCACCACCACTAGTGGTTTGAGACCCCAGTTGGTCTCTGTCCCGCAGTAGGGACATTATGATTCTTTTGTCCTCCGGTTGGGACAGATACATGGTCGCCATTTGCGACTGCATTTGAACGAACAATGCTCCCAAGTCTACACTTGGGGGTGGTAGTCTAGCAAATGCAACAGCAACATTGGCATCTACTCGCTGAGTAGTGTCCTCAACAGTCCCTCTCGCTCCTGCAGCAGCAATTCCTGCCGCATTCAGCCGATCACGTATTTGACCTAGGGGTACATTGAGTCGTACAGCAGGAGGTGGGTTCAGAACATTGGCCCTTGATGCCATAAGTTCCTCGACAGTGCGCTCGTCAGCTGGCTGTCCTTCCCTCCATTTTGTATCTTCAGCGGCCTTTGCTAATTGTTCAGCTTCTAACCCAACTCTCTCCTCCTCAGCTTGCTGTGCTGCAATTGCGGCAATAGCAGCTGCCTCATGGGCAGCCTGAATGAATCGACTTACCAAATAGGCGATTAACAATTAATGAAGATCTTTATATCAGCAAGTAATCTTCATGGATTTTTCGTTAACTAATTAAACGGCAAAGGACAACACACTAACAGTGAACAGTACTCGTAAATCAAATGCGAGTAAACTAGCATCAATAATGCAATCAGTAAACTCATACATAAGCAAGGTTAGAAGACAGTGCGTATCAATGGCTTCTCGCCTTGGATTCAGATCTCTCTCAGTCAGCTGTACAAGAGAGTTGGCCTCGTTTCCGAATGCCGAACTCGAGAGCAATGCCTAGCATATGTACATGGAATGAGTTTACTGTTCAACGGTCAGTGCGATGGCACCGCCTACCCGGGAGTTGCACACGTTGGTAGGACCTCGGTTAACCAAATCCACCGCCATCTCCCATCATCCGAATCGCCATCCATCATAGGGATGTCATCTGGCCATTCATCTAGCATACCACACTTAGATGCATATGGAGGCAGTTTGCTGCTACCGAGTACAGAAGTCAGCTGGCTGTCAAAAAATGTGTCCGCAAGCTGACTTAAGCTGACTTCAACCTGCTGCATCCGGCTGAGTCATTAAACTGATACTAAATTTATAAAGTCCAGCAGATTGACTATTAACTAAAGTTCAGCACGCTGAAGTTAATTTACTATTACATTTAAATGAATATTATATCTACTAATATACTGATTCATTACAATCCCTCCAACTTAACTTGTTGTCGCCTCGACAACATTAAACTGCAGAAGTCCTTATTCAGGGAACTGAACCTGACCCGCCTCTCCCAGTGATTTCCCCTTCAGCCTGTTGCCTAGGGGGTTGTTCCTGGGGCTTCAGGATCAGGAGACCGAGATCTGGACCTAGATATGGACAGCCCTCTAGGTCTGTCAGCTGGCCTTCTAAAGAAACCCGTTTGCTCTAAAGTCGGACCTCGAGGAGAACGAAGGATGGTAGCCTGCTCTTCACCCACTTGGGTGTTGATCCCCACATTGACAGGCATTCCAGTAGGATGCTGAAATACATTGGCAAGAGGAACATGTCCCTGAGCGGAGGGGGAGGCCGGCATACCTCTGGCCCATGCGCGTGTCCCTCTTCTGGCACCCCTGTCCTCTGGGGAGTTCTGCCCGTGTCTGCTGCCAAGTACAGTCAAATCAGCTTCTTCCCCTGCTTGGGCAGGAGGGCTGGGGGAGCGAGTGCGGGGTCCAGTTGCCTCCATGACGGGGATCACGTTCCAAATACTTGATCGTGGCTCTTTCGGAAGTGCCCCTGCCTGCCCCTGGGTTTCCTGAATACCAGCTGCTGATGCTTCTCCTTTGCCTTATTCTTCTTCCTCATCCTCCTCATCCTCCTCCTCGGGGAGAGTAGGAGTCTCGTCCACTAAATTGTCCTGCTCCCTAGTAGACATGGAGTAGTCTACCGACCTCCCTTTCTTAGGGCGCGCTGGAGGTTGCTTGGCCTTCAGCCTGCTGATATCTATCCGGCCTGCATTCTTCGCCCATTTGACGAAGGCATGCTTTCCCTTAGAGAAGTAGTCTCTCCCCCTCCTCCTATGCTCCTTGGTCTCTGCATTCATATTGCTCAGGCATCCATTCAGCCTGGGGTCCCAAGGGGCAATGTGAGGTGGTAGGATGAGATAGCCGTCTAGGCCATAGTGGAAGTCATCCGGTTGGGCTCGGTCACACTCCTGCTTCTTATTTGTGACGGTCATCCACCTCCAGTCTGTTGGCTGCTGGTAGTACTGGGGTCCGTGCTCAGCCTTCCTCAGTTTACACGGGAACCAGTGGGGAGAGAATGTCTGCTGTCCTGCTTCCCTGGCCAAGTACTCCCGACTCCTTCTCTCTACTTCATTGTAAGCTGGCAGTAATGTGAGGTAGTATACCGTATCCTTAAAGCTATTCGACCGCATGTTCACCATTCGGATGAGTCTCTGATCTCCCACTATTCCCGATATGGGGACCGGCTTGTCCTCTGAATCATCTGCAAGGTACCGGGCCTGCTCTACTGTATAGCCCACCATCTTGGCATAATCTTCGTAGAGGACCACACCAGTGTGTCTCTCGATGTACCTATCCAGTGCTGCAGCTCCTTCCCCCTGTAGCAGTGTTGTCTGTTCCAGCTTGTTGATCTCCTGGGCTGTCAGCAATGCTTCCTTCAGGTTATCAAAGTTTTGGCCACCCACCACAGTATACCTGTAAGTGGCCAAGCTCTTCTGTCTGTCCGCTTCAATCTTTTTCCTTCTCTCCTCCTCTGCCGCTGCCGCTTCCTCTTGTTGTTTCTTCTGTCTCTCTTCCTCAGCTTTCCTGAGGTTTTCCGCTTCCTGATCCTTCTTCCTCTGTGCCTCTTCTGCCGCCTCTTGTTGTCTGCGGATCGTTTCTTGTTCTCTCCTCCTCTGCTGCTGCCGCTTCCTCTTGTTGTTTCTTCTGTCTCTCTTCCTCAGCTTTCCTGAGGTTTTTCGCTTCTTGATCCTTCTTCCTTTGTGCCTCTTCTGCCGCCTCTTGTTGTCTGCGGACCCTTTCTTGTTCTCTCCTGGTGAGGGACGTCGCCGCCAGCTCCTTCTGGTATTGCTCCATTGTCCTCCTGGCTTCTTCTGCCTTGCGCTTTCTGTCCTCCTTTTGTGTGGTGGGAGCCATCCTGTACATGCAACCAGGGCACAAGTTAGTAGGATATCGATCTTTGTCATAGGGATTGCAGGCAGGAAGTATGTTCGTATTAATATGGTGGATTCGCTCCTGTTTACCTTACAGGGTGATTGCTAAAAGTTGACGTAGTTGCGGTGCGCTAACATAAACGTATGAATATGTTTTGAATTGAGTTAAGTGAAGTATTGCTATGCGAGGCCCTTTTTCCTTTAGCTCAAGGTGCGTTATGTGGGCCAGGCTGTCCCATCTGTCACTATGCTGATACTTAGGATTCACGTAACTATCCCTTTATCGCTCTTGCTCACTAACTGTCATATATTTTCCCCTCCAACTTAAATGGAGACAGGACCGCCTGTCACCTTCCCGTGTCAACTGAAATGACAATTATGGAGGGGCTCCAGCCGCCCGAAGGTGGAACCGTTTTAACGCCCCTTTGGCATTGGTCAAATGGTCCTTAAATTCCCAAGTGTCCCCAGAGGCATCGTAACCCTTCCATCGAATGAGGTACTTCATCACATATTTGGACTATCAACGGACCGAGCGCGCGTCTAAGATCTCCTCAACCTCATATTCGTCAGAGTCGCCGTCCCTGACAGCGGGGACCGGTCCCGGTTGGACAGGTAACCGACCTGTGAATAGTGTATCACCTTTGATGTATGGTTCCAGGAAGGAGACATTAAAGACCGGGTGACCTTTATAATCAGCTGACATGTTCAGTTTGTAAGCATTCTGACCGACACGACGCACCACCGAATATGGACCGACCCAGACAGGGCCAAGCTTTTTCTTGACCACACCAGGGAGGTACAGGTGCTGAGAGTGCAGTTTGACTAAATCGCCTTTAGAAAATGTCAGCTCCCGACGGTGTTGATTAGCGTATTTTTGTTGGTTTTCTTGGGCTTTGTGCAGGTTTTGTTGGACTTCTGACAGCGTGTCAGCAAACTCTTGAGTTCACTGGAGGGAGACCGGATTGTCGATCTCTTCAGGGTGAGTTAAAAACTCCCCTAGCACATCTAGAGGGGACTTAGGGACTCTACCCAGGCTGAGTTCAAAAGGAGTCTTGCCCGTTGATGCGTGCACCGCATTGTTGACCGCAAACTGAATTTGAGGCAACAGGTCATCCCAATTATCTTGGTTTTGGTTAAGATATGCTCTCAGCACCTCCTGCAAAACTCGGTTAGTTCTTTCAATCTGTCCATCAGTCTGAGGGTGGTTTGCTGTGCTGAGCAGCTTTTTGACTCCCATTAACCCGATTGAAGCTCTCCAGAACTTAGAGGTAAATTTTGAGTCTCTGTCTGAGATGATATTAGATGGAAGCCCATGTTGGCATACTACATGGTTGTAGATCTGTCTCGCTGTTTCGAGTGCAGTCACTTTGACAGTTGTGGGGATAAAAATGACCATTTTTGTCAGTTTATCTACAACTACCAGTATCGAATCATGCCCATTGGCAGTTTTTGGTAGTGTGACCACCCAGTCCATGGATATTGTTTCCTAGCGTCCAGCTGGGATGGGGAGTCGTTGCAAGAGACCTCCCGGTAATATGTGGCTAGACTTATTCTTTTGACACTGATCACAGGATTTTACATATTTAAAGACCTCCCGAGGCAACCCTTCCCAATGATAATTTTTTGCTAGTTTGCCAACAGTTTTGGCCTGCCCCAAATGCCCACCCAGTAAACTGTCATGTGCTTGACTCAATAAAAGAGACCTTATTTCCAAATTATTAGGAGTGTCCAACTTCAGCCTGCCAGAAGTGGTTTCAGTCACCCAGACCCCTCCCTTAAGCTTATACCCGAGTGCAGTAGCACGACACACACCAGTAGTGGGGCTGGGCTCAAATGTTGGGTCAGAAAGGTAGGCTTTCCTAAGTTGTTCAAGGAAGGACTTTTTCACCTATAGTGAAGTGAGTGCACACAGGACTTTATCTACAGCATGCTGACTAAAGTTCCTTTCTTGCAAGTCAGGTCTTTTAGAGAGTGCATCAGCAGGATCCAACTTCCCTGGTTTGTAGTCCATCTGGACTTGGAACTGCTCCAGCATCTGGGTCCAGCGATTCTCCCTCCTCGACAGCTTGGACTTCTTCTGAAAGTGAGTCAGAGCTAGATGATCTGTAATCACCTTAAAAGCTTTACCATGTAAGTATGCTCTCCACTGCTTGAATACATGAATGATAGCTAGCAACTCTTTATCATGCACTGAGAAATTAATCTCCGCTCNCTGAGTAATTAATCTCCGCTCGATTAAATTTCATAGACTCATACAACACAGGATGCCAATCCTGCCGTACCTTACCATCCTTTGTGGTTTTGTCAGCAGGCTGCAACAAAATAGCACTTATGGCAAAGTCAGAGGCAACAGTAACCACCTGCACCGGTTTGCTGGCGTCATACACGGCTAGTACTGGGGCAGAACAAAGCGCATCTTTAAGGGTCTGGAAGGCAGCCTGCTGCTCTTCCCCCCAAACATACCCTATGTCCTTCTTAGTAAGGTCAGTCAATTTACAGGCCTTTGTGGAATAATTTTCAATAAATCTCCTATAGTAGTTAGCCAATTCGAGGAAGGATCTAACTTCAGAGACAGACTGTGGTACTGGCCAGTCCCTTATGGTCTGGACTTTCTTAGGATCCACACTGATGCGTTGTTTACTGACAACGTGGCTTAAGAATTCAATACTTTGCTTAAAGAAATCACACTTGCTCATTTTAGCATATGAGTGATTTTTTCTTAGAGTGTCCAGGACTGTCTTTAAGTGTCCAGCGTGCTGAGCTTCTTCATCTTTAGAGAAAATTAAAATATCATCCAGGAAAACGTGCACAAACTTATCCAAAAAAGGCCTGAAAATGTCATTCATAGCATCCATGAAGGTCGCAGGAGCATTTGGCAGTCCAAATGGCATCACGTTGAACTCATAGTGTCCATAACGTGTGCGGAAGGCAGTCTTGTGTTCATCCCCCTCAGCAATTCTGATTTAATGATAACCACTCTTGAGATCTATCTTACTGAACACCTTAGCACCAGACAGGGTATCAAGCAAGTTCTCGATTCTGGGTAAAGCATACTTGTTCTTTACTGTAATTCTGTTCAGAGCTCTGTAATCCACACACATCCGCATACTGCCATCATTTTTCTTAGCAAACGGGATGGGTGCGCCATAAGGTGATTTGCCGGGGGAAATATAACCATTTTCCTCAAGCTCTGCAATCTGTGTTTTTAACTCCTCGCTCTGCACATAAGACATGCCATAAGTGCGTTGCCAGGGTGGCCGAATCCCAGGTAATAAATCAATCCTATGATCTACTTCTCCCTTAGGGGGTAGTCCTGGAGGCATATTAAACACATCCGTGTACTGAGCAACAATTTTCGCAGCAGTAGGGTGCTCCGGAGGGTTTACCTTTTTCTCTACCACTTCTTCAAGGCAGAAGAGGTACCTCTCTTAGCAGCAGACAGAACATTCTGTCTTCCTTCTGGTTCCAGCTTTTGACGAACTCCATTGCATTCAGCAACTTGCATCCTTCTGGAAGCCTCTTCTTTTCCTTCATTTGCCATCCACACAGGACAAGAGGAAGAGCACTGGTGGGTGCCAAGTCAGTCTGCCCATCACTGGCTCCTCTCACTTTAACTGTACCTCTGCTCCAACACACTTCAGCTTGATGTCTATTAAGCCAGGACCTGCCTAGCACGAGATCATAAAAGCCAGTGTTGAGTACCTCAAATGTAAGCGTTTCAGTTAGAACTGCAATGCCAGAACCTAACTGGACCTCAATAGGCTTGGTTATAACTCCTCCCGGGATACTTGAGGCATCTCCAAGGAATATTTTTCTATTCCCTTGGGTGACAGTAGGCAGCCTTAGCCGCTTAACTAAGTCCTTGTGGATAAAAGTATGTGACGCCCCTCCGTCAACAAATGCCCTCACCTTCCTACCTGCAATCATGCAATGCAGTAGGATAGGGGGGACTGTCTTTTCCTGACTTTCGCATTGTTCTCGTGACTTAGCAAAGAAATGTTGGACATCAGGTGGAACAAGAGCATCCAGAGTGTGCACTCTCTGGATGTCTATATTGCTGATGGTCTCCTTTATCTGGTTGTCAGGCATGCATAGTGAATTTAGTTCAGCAAGACCCATAATACCTGCTACGAAGGCAGCTAGTGACGACTCACTATCTCTAGCATCCTCACAGTCAGTAGACTGGATTACTTACTGTTGCTGTCTTTTAAAGGCTGGTCTTTTTCTCTCGACTTTTGGGAGGTGCTTGTCTGGACACTGCTCTCTGAAGTGACCTGGCTGATGGCAATGGAAGCAAACAAATTTTGCTGAGGCTGGTCTCGGCTTAGTCCTACCACCACCTCTCCCATAGCCGCCTCGAGGGAAACCACCTCTACCTCTAGACTGTATGGCATTATACTCATACTTATATCCATCACCCTGATCATCCTCAGCCTGGTCTCCTTCAATTGCATTGTAAGAACCGTGGGGCTTTTTGACAATCTTAAACACCAAAGCATTACTTTGGCGCTTGTGATTAAACTGCTGCTGATCCCAGGCATCAGCATCTTGGATCAAGTCTGCCAATTTCTCATACTTCTTCTCAGCAAAATGACCAGAGACTTCGGATTTCAAGCCATACCTGAAGCATGCTATCGTATACCGTTTTGGCTGCTTAATCATGTTCTCCTGGAACTTTTGAGCAAACTCAGCAATTGAAGTGGTCTGCTTCAGTGTCAGGGAGATCATCGCATAGATAGCTTTCTCCTGCTAGTTGATGACATCAAACTTCTCGTGCAACTTCTCCACAAACTTTACCCACGTAGGGTCACCGAGTTTCCGTGCCTTACGCTCTCCTTTCCACTAAAGCCACCAGTCTGCGGCACTACCTTTCAGTAGCGCACCGGTGTGCCTAACCTTCTCGTAATCTTGCAGTTCTGGGTAGTTCTCCAGACACTGCTCAACATCCGCGAGAAACTTGATCAGATAATATTTTCTGTTTCCCTCAGGATCATATTCCTGGGGAGGTTTCGGCTTGGGCTTACTAGGCCCTCGGCCACCACCACTAGTGGTTTGAGACCCCAGTTGGTCTCTGTCCCGCAGTAGAGACATTATGATTCTTTTGTCCTCCTGTTGGGACTGATACATGGTCGCCATTTGCGACTGCATTTGAACGAACAATGCTCCCAAGTCTACACTTGGGGGTGGTAGTCTAGCAAATGCAGCAGCAGCATTGGCATCTACTCGCTGAGTAGTGTCCTCAACAGTCCCTCTCGCTCCTGCAGCAGCAATTCTTGCCGCATTCAGCCGGTCACGTATTTGACCTAGGGGTACATTGAGTTGTACAGCAGGAGGTGGGTTCAGAACATTGGCCCTTGATGCCACAATTTCCTCGACAGTGCGCTCGTCAGCTGGCTGTCTTTCCCTCCATCTGTATCTTCAGCGGCCTTCGCTAATTGTTCAGCCTCTAATCTGGCTCTCTCCTCCTCAGCTTGAGGGAATAATATTCGAGGAACTCTCTCGATCGCGCCTCCAAGGCGAGAAGCCAATGATACGCACTGTCTTCTAACCTTGCTTATGTATGAGTTTACTGATTTGAATTATTGATGCTAGTTTACTCGCATTTGACTTACGAGTATTATTCACTGCTAGTGTGTTGTCCTTTGCCGTTTAATCAGTTAACGGAAAATACCATAAAGATTACTTGCTGATATAAAGATGTTTATTAATTGTTAATCGCCTATTTGGTAAGTCGATTCATTTCAGTGGTATCGGAGCAGTTATCACAGTCTTCTTTGTATGGTGAGGACAAGGTCTTAAACTAGCAACTCCCGAGACATAGAGAACCAGGATAACGAGAATGTCAAAAACCAGGCGGAAAGCCATGTAGCGGGAACCCGTACCTATTCTGAAGCAGTTGTAGATACTGCAGCTAGGGAGGCTGCAGATGAGGTAGCTGCTATTGCCGCAGTCGCAGCACTGCAAGCTGAGGAGGAGAGAGCCAGGCTAGAAGCTGAACAATTAGCAAAGGCCGCTGAAGATACAGAAAGGAGGCAAAGACAGCCAGCTGACGAGCGCACTGTCGAGGAACTTATGGCATCAAGGACCAATGTTCTGAACCCACCTCCTGCTGTACAACTCAATGTACCCCTAGGTCAAATACGTGACCGGCTGAATGCGGCAGGAATTGCTGCTGCAGGAGCGAGAGGGACTGTTGAGGACACTACTCAGCGAGTAGATGCCAATGCTGCTGCTGCATTTGCTAATCTACCACCCCAGAGTGTAGACTTGGGAGCATTGTTCGTTCAGATGCAGTCGCAAATGGCGACCATGTATCAGTCCCAGCAGGAGGACAAAAGAATCATAATGTCCCTACTCCGGGACAGAGACCAACTGGGGTCTCACACCACTAGTGGTGGTGGCCGAGGGCCTAGTAAGCCCAAGCCGAAACCTCCCCAGGACTATGATCCTGAGGGAAACAGAAAATATTACCTGATCAAGTTTCTCGCGGATGTTGAGCAGTGGCTGGAGAACTACCCAGAATTGCAAGATGACGAGAAGGTCAGGCACACCGGTGCGCTACTGAAAGGCAGTGTCGCAGACTGGTGGCTTTACTGCAAAGGAGAGCGTAAGGCTCGGCAACTCGGTGACCCTACGTGGAGAGAGTTTGTCGAGAAGTTGCATGAGAAGTTTGATATCATCAACTAGCAGGAGAAAGCTATCTATGCGATGATCTCCCTGACACTGAAGCAGACCACTTCAGTTGCTGAGTTTGCTCAAAAGTTCCAGGAGAACATGATGAAACAGCCAGACTTGCCAAAACGGTATAGGATAGCATACTTCAGGTATGGCTTGAAATCCGAAGTCTCTGGTCATTTCGCTGAGAAAAAGTATGAGAAACTGGCTGACTTGATCCAGGATGCTGACGCCTGGGATCAGCAGCAGTTCAATCACAAGCGCCAGAGTAATGCTTTGGTGTCTAATNCAAGCGCCAGAGTAACGCTTTGGTGTCTAAGATTGTCAAAAAGCCCCACGGTTCCTACAATGCAGTTGAAGGAGACCAGGCTGAGGATAATCAGGGTGATGAATATGAGTATGAGTACAATGCTATTCAGTCTAGAGGTAGAGGTGGTTCCTCTCGAGGTGGCTATGGAAGGGTTGGTGGTAGGACTAAGCCGAGACCAGCCTCCGCAAAATCCACTTGCTACCATTGTCAGCAGTTGGGCCACTACAGAGAACAGTGTCTAGTCAAGCACCTTCCCAAGATGAAGAGAAAAGACCAGCCATCAAAAGACAGCAACAGTCAGTAATCCAGTCTACTGACTGTGAGGATGCTAGAGATAATGAGTCGTCACTAGCTGCCCTCGTAGCAGGTATTATGGGTCCTGCTGAACTGGATTCACTATGCATGCCTGACAACCAGATAAAGGAGACCATCAGCAATATAGACGTCCAGAGAGTGCACACTCTGGATGCTCTTGTTCCACCTGATGTCCAACATTTCTTTGCTGCGTCACGAGAACAATGCGAAAGTCAGGAAAAGACAGTCCCCCCTATCCTACTGCATTGCATGATTGCAGGTAGGAAGGTGAGGGCATTTGTTGACGGAGGGGCGTCACATACTTTCATCCACAAGGACTTAGTTAAGCGGCCAAGGCTGCCTACTGTTACCTAAGGGAATAGAAAAATATTCCTTGGAGATGCCTCAAGTATCCCGGGAGGAGTTATAACCAAGCCTATTGAGGTCCAGTTAGGTTCTGGCATTGCAGTTCTAACTGAAACGCTTACATTTGAGGTACTCAACACTGGCTTTTATGATCTCGTGCTAGGCAGGTCCTGGCTTAATAGACATCAAGCTGAAGTGTGTTGGAGCAGAGGTACAGTTAAAGTGAGAGGAGCCAGTGATGGGCAGACTGACTTGGCACCCACCAGTGCTCTTCCTCTTGTCCTGTGTGGATGGCAAATGAAGGAAAAGAAAAGGCTTCCAGAAGGATGCAAGTTGCTGAATGCAATGGAGTTCGTCAAAGGCTGGAACCAGAAGGAAGACATAATGTTCTGTCTGCTGCTAAGAGAGGTACCTCTTCAACCTGAAGAAGTGGTCGAGAAAAAGGTAAGCCCTCCAGAGCACTCTACTGCTGCAAAAATTATTGCTCAGTATACGGATGTGTTTAATATGCCTCCAGGACTACCCCCTAAGAGGGAAGTAGATCATAGGATTGATTTTTTACCTGGGAGTTAGCCACCTTGGCAACGCACGTATGGCTTGTCTTATGTGGAGAGCGAGGAGTTAAAAACACAGATTGCAGAGCTGGAGGAAAATGGTTATATTTCTCCCAGTAAATCACCGTACGGCGCACCCATCCTATTTGTTAAGAAAAAGGATGGCAGTATGCAAATGTGTGTGGATTACAGAGCCCTGAACAGAATTACAGTAAAGAACAAGTATGCTTTATCCAGAATCGAGGACTTGCTTGATACCGTGTCTGGTGCTAAGGTGTTCAGTAAGATAGATCTCAAGAGTGGTTATCATCAAATCAGAATCGCTGAGGGGGATGAACGCAAGATTGCCTTCCGCACACGTTATAGACACTATGAATTCAACGTGATGCCATTTGGACTGACTAATGCTCCTGCGACCTTCATGGATGCTATGAATGACATTTTCAGGCCGTATTTGGATCAATTTGTGCAAGTTTTCCTGGATGATATTTTAATTTTCTCTAAAGATGAGACTCAGCACGCTGAACACTTAAAGACAATCCTGGACATTCTGAGAAGAAATCAGTTATACGCTAAAATGAGCAAGTGTGATTTCTTTAAGGAAAGTATTGATTCTTAGGCCACGTTGTCAGTAAGGACGGCATCAGTGTGGATCCTAAGAAAGTCGAGACCATAAGGGACTGGCTAGTACCACAGTCTGTCTCTGAAGTTAGATCCTTCCTCGGGTTGGCTAACTACTATAGGAGATTTATTGAAAATTATTCCACAAAGGCCAGTAATCTGACTGACCTTACTAAGAAAGACATCGGGTATGTGTGGGGGGAAGAGCAGCAGGCTGCCTTCCAGACCCTTAAAGATGCCCTTTGTTCTGCCCCAGTGCTAGCCGTGTATGACCCCAGCAAACCAGTGCAGGTGGTTACTGCTGCCTCTGACTTTGCCATGGGTGCTATTTTGTTGCAGCCTGCTGACAAAACCACAAAGGATGGTAAGGTACGGCAGGAGTGGCATCCTGTGTTGTATGAGTCTTTGAAATTTAATCCAGCGGAGATTAATTACTCAGTGCATGATAAAGAGCTGCTAGCTATCATTCATGTACTCAAACAGTGGAGAGCATACTTACATGGTAAAGCTTTTAAGGTGATTACAGATCATCTAGCTCTGACTCACTTTCAGAAGAAGTCCAAGCTGTCGAGGAGGGAGAACCGCTGGAGCCAGATGCTGGAGCAGTTCCAAGTCCAGATCGACTACAAACCAGGGAAGTTGAATCCTGCTGATGCACTCTCTAGAAGACCTGACTTGCAAGAAAGGAACTTTAGTCAGCATGCTGTAGATAAAGTTCTGTGTGCACTCACTTCACTAAAGGTGAAAAAGTCCTTCCTAGAACAACTTAGGAAACCCTACCTTTCTGACCCAACATTTGAGCCCAACCCCACTATTGGTGTGTGTCGTGCTACTGCACTCGGGTATAAGCTGAAGGGAGGGGTCTGGGTGACTGAAACCACTTCAGGCAAGTTGAAGTTGGTCATTCCTAATAACTTGGAAATAAGGTCCCTCTTACTGAGTCAAGCTCATGACAGTCTCCTGGGTGGACATTTGGGGCAGGCCAAAACTGTTGGCAAACTGGCAAAACATTATCATTGGGAGGGGTTACCCCGGGAGGTCTTGAAATATGTCAAGTCCTGTGACCAGTGTCAGAGAAATAAGTCTCGGCACACACCACCCGGAGGTCTCTTGCAACCGCCGCCATCCCCGCTGGATGCTGGGACACTATATCCATGGACTGGGTGGTCTCACTACCAAGAACTGCCAATGGGCATGATTCCATACTGGTAGTCGTGGGTAAACTGACAAAAATGGTCATTTTCATCCCCACAACTGTCAAAGTAACTGCACCCGAAACAGCGAGACAGTTTTACAACCATGTAGTATGCCAACATGGGCTACCTTCTAATATTATCTCAGACAGAGACTCAAAATTCACCTCTAAGTTTTGGAGAGCTTTAATGGGGTTAATGGGAGTCAAACAGCTGCTCAGCACAGCAAACCACCCTCAGACTGATGGGCAGACTGAAAGAACTAATCGAGTTCTACAGGAGGTGCTGAGGGCTTATATTAACAAAAAACAAGATAATTGGGATGACCTGTTGCCTCAAATTCAGTTTGCGGTCAACAGTGCGGTGCACGCGTCAACGGGCAAGACTCCTTTTGAACTCAGCCTGGGTAGAGTTCCTAAGTCCCCACTAGATGTGCTAGGGGAGTCTTTAACTCACCCTGAAGGGATTGACAACCCAGTCTCCTTCCANGTCTCCCTCCAGTTAACTCAGGAGTTTGCTGACACACTGTCAGAAGTCCAACGAAACTTGCACACGGCCCAAGAAAACCAACAAAAATACGCTAATCAACACCGTCGGGAACTGACATTTTCCAAGGGGGATTTAGTCAAACTGCATTCTCAGCACCTGTACCTCCCTGGTGTGGTCAAGAAAAAGCTTGGCCCTGTATGGGTCGGTCCATATTCGGTCGTACGTCGTGTCGGTCAGAATGCTTACAAACTGAACATGTCAGCTGAATACAAGGGGCACCCGGTCTTTAATGTCTCCTTCCTGGAACCATACATCAAAGGGGATACACTGTTCACAGGTCGGTTACCTATCCAACCGGGACCGGTCCCCGCTGTCCAGGACGGCGATCCTGAGGAGTATAAGGTCGACGANAGGTCGACGAGATTTTAGACGCTCGCTCGGTCCGTCGATCGTCTAAATATGTCATGAAGTACCTCATCCGATGGAAGGGTTATGATGCCTCTGGGGACACTTGGGAATTTAAAGACCAGCTGACTAATGCCAAAGGGGCGTTAAAACGATTCCACCTTCGGGCGGCTGGGGCACCTCCCTAACAGTCATTTCAGTTGACATGGGAAGGTGACAGGAGGTCCTGTCTCCATATAAGTTGGAGGGGGATGCGACAGTTAGTGACAGTTGTGACAGGCAGCCCACCTTTAAAATGAAGTTGGAGGGAGTGGTATTCTCTGATCACCATATTACACACTCAACCTGCGCTCACACAACTTCCTCTCCAACTCAATTTTCCCTTATATTCACTCACACCAGGTATTCCACACTAGGAACTCTCCCGATCGCGTTCCTCTTCATCAAGGGCACTCAGTAGCGGCAAAATATCATGACTTCACTAGCTGCATTGTGTTTATGATTGAGCAGGATGACTCAAAAGTCGGAACTCAAGAGGAAGAGAAGGGCGGAAGAGGCACATGCAGAATACTTGCTATTCCGAGGAGACATCGAATCATCCTCCATCTCCGCTCGGGAATCACAACGACTCCAACAACAGCGGGAGGCACAGAAGAAGAAGGAGGAGGAGGAACAGGCCAGACTGAGGCAGGAAGAAATGGACAGAAAAGCTGCAGAGGAGGCCAAGAAAGCAGAGGAGGAGAGGCAAGCTGAGGAGAAGCGGAAGCAGCAGGCTGAAGAAGAAGAACAGAGGAGAATCAGCAGCTACCGCTACACGGTGCTGGGCAAGGGCTTTGATCTACTGGAGGAGGCCTTCAAGTATGCCCAGAGAAGTCGCAGTGAGTCGCAGAAGGAAATCCTCCAGAAGGAAGGGGAGACATTCGAAAACTTTGACAAGTATATAGAGGTCGGCACAGGGCTCCTCCTCTACCACGATTACGCCAGGATGGTAGGATATACCATCGGAGAGGCCAAGGCAATGGCCCAGGTGAACGAAGCAGGGGCTGTCTCGATTCCTGGTATCTGGGGGGCAGATAGGGTCATCAGGATGATCCCCATGGACGCGGACAGCTTCAAGGACTCAACACCCCACAACAGGTTCAAGGCCATGTACAATGAGGTGGAGAGGAGGAGCTGGGAATTCTTGGCCAGGGAAACCAGTCAGCTGGACTTTGCAGGTCACTGGTACCCTTGTACTCTTAAAAAGACAGACGCTGCCTTCTTCCAAAAGCCCACTGATTGGCGGTGGATGACCATCAACATGAGGGACCAGCAGAATGACAGGGCGACGGATGAGGATTTCCTGACAGACTTAAAGGGGAACATAGTATTGCCCCCTCACATTGCGGCTTGGGACCCAAGATTGGATGGAGTCAGAGACTGCATGAGCCAAGAGATGCAGGGGGACAGAAGCAGGGCCCGAGAGTCATTGCCCAAGGGGAAGCACGCTTATGCCAAATGGGCAAGTAAGCAGGGGGGAAAGGACCTCTATGCGGTCCGGACTCAGCAGCCCCCACCAGCACCCAAAAGGGGAAGGTCAGTAGGATATTCTTTTTCTCGGGAAGAGCTGGAGCAGCTGACAGAGGAGACCCCAGAAGTCTCAGAGGAACCCGGGGACGGCGAGGAGGAGGAGTCGGGGGAAGACGAGGAGGAAGACGAGGAGGAAGACGATAGCCCCGCCGTGATCCTGACACCTGCCACATCCCCTGTGAGGGAGAAGACGGGGTTGGCCCCGCAGCAACTCGCTCAAGAGGAAGATATCACTTGGCTAGGGACTGCCAGAGGACAGACCCCATCTCCAAGCAAGGAGACCCAGTCAGACAGAGCAGACAGGAGGGCTGCTCGGGAGATAGCCAGAGGCCTGCCAGCATCGCCCTCGCAGAAAGGGNCTCCCTCGCAGAGAGGGCATGTACCCTTGGCTCATGTCATGCAACATCCTTATGGGATGCCGGTATACGTACCTGTCAGTTTGAGGGCTGCCCAGGAGAAGGCTGCCTCCCTCCAGACTGTGCAGGAGGAAACAGCCCAGTTACTACGTTCTCCGCGGGGTCCTTACATGGAACCTCCCTCTCTGACAGGCTTCAGAAGACCCCAAGACAGGAAGAGGTCTGGCTCCCCTGAGTATAGAGCCTCAGGGACACCTCCCTCCTAATGGCAGTAGGATGGAAACGAAAGGGACAGCACGCTGATAATTGTGTTAGTGTTGTCGAGGCGACAACATGATAAGTTGGAGGGATTGTAATGAATCAGTATATTGGTTGACATAATATTCATTTAAATAATATAGTTAAATAAGTTCAGCCTGCTGGACTCTAGTTAACAATCAGTCTGCTGGACTTTATATCTAATATCAGTTTAATGACTCGGCCCGAAGTAGCAGGCTGAGGTCACCTTAAGTCAGCTTGCTGACACATTCTTTGACAGCCAGCTGACTTCCGTACTCGGTAGCAGCGAACTGCCTCGATATGCATCTAAGTGTGGTATGCTAGATGAATGGCCAGATGACATCCCTATGATGGATGGCGATTCGGGATGATGGGAGATGGCGGTGGATTTGGTTAACCGAGGTCCTACCAACGTGGTTAACTCCCGGGTAGGCGGTGCCGTCGCACTGACCGTTGAACAGTAAACTCATTCCATGTACATATGTTAGGCATTGCTCTGAAGTTCGGCATTCGGAAACAAGGCCAACTCTCTTGTGCAGCTTACTGAGAGCGATCTGAATCCAAGGCGAGAAGCCATTGATACGCACTGTCTTCTAACCTTGCTTATGTATGAGTTTACTGATTTGCATTATTGATGCTAGTTTACTCGCATTTGACTGACGAGTATTATCCACTGCTAGTGTGTTGTCCTTTGCCGTTAAACCAGTTAACGGAAATACCATAAAGATTACTTGCTGATATAAAGATCTTTATTAATTGTTAATCGCCTATTTGGTAAGTCGATTCATTTCAGCTTGTGATTGAACTACTGCTGATCCCAGGCATCAGCATCCTGGATCAAGTCAGCCAGTTTCTCATACTTTTTCTTAGCAAAATGACCAGAGACCTCGGACTTCAAGCCATACCTGAAGTATGCTATCCTAAACCGTTCTGGCAAATCTGGCTGCTTCATCATGTTCTCTTGGAACTTTTGAGAAAACTCAGCAACTGAAGTGGTCTGCTTCAGTGTCAGGGAGATCATCGCATAGATAGCTTTCTCCTGCTGGTTGATGACATCAAACTTCTCATGCAACTTCTCGACAAACTCTACCCACGTAGGGTCACCAAGTTGCCGAGCCTTACGCTCTCCTTTCCAGTAAAGCCACCAGTCTGCGGCACTGCCTTTCAGTAGCGCACCGGTGTGCCTGACCTTCTCGTGATCTTGCAGTTCTGGGTAGTTCTCCAGCCACTGCTCAATATCCGCGAGAAATTTGATCAGGTAATATTTCCTCAGGATCATATTCCTGGGAAGGTTTCGGCTTGGGCTTACTAAGCCCTCGGCCACCACCACTAGTGGTTTGAGACCCCATTTGGTCTCTGTCCCGCAGTAGAGACATTATGATTCTTTTGTCCTCCTGCTGGGACTGATACATGGTCGCCATTTGCGACTGCATCTGAACGAACAATGCTCCCAAGTCTACACTCTGGGGTGGTAGATTAGCAAATGCAGCAGCAGCATTGGCATCTACTCGCTGAGTAGTGTCCTCAACAATCCCTCTCGCTCCTGCAGCAGCAATTCCTGCCGCATTCAGCCGATCACGTATTTGACCTAGGGGTACATTGAGTTGTACAGCAGGAGGTGGGTTCAGAACATTGGCCCTTGATGCCATAAGTTCTTCAACAGTGCGCTCGTCAGCTGGCTGTCCTTCCCTCCTTTCTGTATTTTTAGCGGCCTTTGCTACTTGTTCAGCTTCTAATCTGGCTCTCTCGTCCTCAGCTTGCTGTGCTGCGACTGCGGCAATAGCAGCTGCCTCATCTGCAGCCTCTCTAGCTGCAGTATCTGCTACTGCTTCAGAATAGGTACGGGTTCCCACTACATGGCTTTCCGCCTGGTTTTCGACATTTTCGTTATCGTGGTTCTCCATGTCTCGTTGAGACCTAGTTGAGACCCGCTAGTTTGAGACCTTGTCCTTACCATACAAAGAAGACTGTGATAACTGCTCCGATACCACTGAAATGAATCGACTTACCAAATAGGCGACTAACAATTAATAAAGATCTTTATATCAGCAAGCAATTTTTATGGTAATTTTCGTTAACTGGTTAAACGGCAAAGGACAACACACTAGCAGTGAATAATACTCGTAAGTCAAATGCGAGTAAACTAGCATTAATAATGCAAATCAGTAAACTCATACATAAGCAAGGTTAGAAGACAGTGCATATCAATGGCTTCTCGCCTTGGATTCAGATCGCTCTCAGTAAGCTGTACAAGAGAGTTGGCCTCGTTTCCGAATGCCGAACTCGAGAGCAATGCCTAGCATATGTACATGGAATGAGTTTACTGTTCAACGGTCAGTGCGATGGCACCGCCTACCCGGGAGTTAACCACGTTGGTAGGACCTCGGTTAATATGGAGGTCCTTTACCAAAATCCCAGTTTGCATTGCCAATCCCGCACAAAATTGAGTGAAAGGCTCATCGTACGCGCGTCGTTTTGCGAATGCAGCAATATAAATTGGTGCAAGGCACATGTGCATTCTCCTTAAATGAGCCAAGTGTGCGTAACACTTTGCAAGGTTAGGATCATGCGGCTGAAAGTGCAAGAACATGCAATCATGGATGCACTCGAGTTCCAAAAACTCGGCAAAGCTCAACACTTGCATACAAATATATTCGTTTCGAATTATATTTATATCGGGTATGCCAGAGTGTACAAGAATCTTTGGTGCTTGCAAACAAACACCTAGAATTTCCTCCTCACTAAGTCGTGTTGTCAATAGCTCAGAAGAAATTGGCACTTATCAAGTTAAATGCAATGTCAACCTTGACATGATTTGAGTGAGCGTTGTGATAAGCAGGGCGGTGTTCTTATCGCTTTCAAGCTTAAATCCATGTGAGAGGGATGAGTCACAAATATACGAGATAGAACAGATGCAAAAGCATCGTGCCAAAGCAATAAAGAAAGGAAAACTATCCACAAACTCAAATGAGCAACAAAATCAACCCAATGTCAAAGAAACATGTCAAATCTGGTCAAAACGTGACCAAATATGGACGACAATGTTCTGAATCCAGAAATTGTGCGCGAGTCAATTCTCGTAGAATGACAACAAGTGCGACAATGTCATGGAAAAGACCCGTGGGCAAAATTCCCTTGTGTATATCAAAACACGCGCATGGCATCCAAGAACACAAGGTGGGTGCGATGGGTGGGGATGAGAAAGAAAGTCCCCTATGGACCCCTTTTGTGTGCAACGGTGCAAAAAGCCCCAAACGGATGCAGTTTTGACTTGAACAGGTGCAAGGGGCTGAATAGGCGCCCTTCACCACAAAAGTCAAAATCGTCTGAAAAAGAAACAAGCGTGTTGTTAGTAACGGCGAAAAAAGAAAGGTTCAACGGAAAAAATTCCGACAGCGCCTAGTTGGCCCGAGGGACCGTTGAGGTTGTCGTCGTGGCCAGCGGCAAGAGCGGCAGCAGTCGCAGCGGCACCATTGTCGCCCTCCATATGGAAGCCGAGATAGCGCCGGAAGAGAGAGAAAAAACTTAATTATGAGATGATAACTTATCAAATCATTGATTGATTAAGTTGATTTGATTGTCATTATTTCGATAATGCACAATCACAGATTTCGTATTTATGACCTGTCGTTAATACGAACAAACCGACGTATCAAGATACGAACAAACCGTCGTAAAGACAAACGAAAAGAAAATGCAAAGTCGCTTTGCATCGACGCGGATTCGAATCATTGATTGATTAAGTTGATTTGATTGTCATTATTTCGATAATGCACAATCACAGATTTCGTATTTACGACCAGTCGTTAATACGAACAAACCGACGTATCAAGATACGAACAAACCGTCGTAAAAACAAACGAAACGAAATTTGCAAAGTCGCTTTGCATCGACGCGGATTCGAACCCGCGACTTGTCGTTCGAAACGTTCACACCTAAACCAATTGGCCAAGTAGTTATTCGTAACGCCTGGTTCATAACGTAATCATTTGAACGCGACTCCGCGAACACTCGCGACTTTTCAAAAAGTCGCAAAAACGCGAAAACGCCCGTTTGGCGCGAACCGGTTTTCTGAAAACCATTGAAAAGTCTCCAAACCGCCAAACAGCGCGTTTCGAGCATTCGGCCGAATGGGACACGTCCCTTCGACCGTTTTCGTTGAACATGAACCAGTGCCCTAGGTGGTGACTCGAAGCACTCCAGTGCCTCATGTTGTGCAGGTATAAAATACCTATAGAGTCATTGTGAGTGCAACTCTCACAAGCACACATTCTACGTTAGTTTACATTTTTGCTCTTTCGAGTATTCGTCGATTTGCAAAATTATACAGATTTTCCTTCCACTTGAATTAAATATTCCTTGAATACCGAGGAAACATCCTCTCGAAAAGCAGAAACGTAACATTGGTATCGGAGCCGATCTCGGTTTCTCCAAGGATTTTTTTTTTTTGGGCTGGAATATATTTTTGGAAAAATATATTTGGAGCAATTTTTCGTATTGGGAAGGTCACCCATCCCAGTCCTGCCCTGATCCCCCGGTCGCTTATCGTGTTTCGACGGGAAATTCATTCGTTATACTGAGACTTTAGCGCAAGAGGAGACGGTCACTCCACCTAAGAAGGTGGCCCGCCCGTCACGCCCTCCACCTTCGTTTCCTAGTCCTAGTACTTCCGCTCCAAAGAGGACTTATCCCAATGGCGTGGGCAATGGCTTTCGATCCAATGCACCCCCTCCCAAAATAGGCAGGATAGATAACACAGAAGCTCGCAATCGTATGATGGCGGCCGGGCTGTGTTTTGGCTGTGGGAAACTTGGGCATATGATCTCGGCCTGTCCTTATAGAAAGGATCCGAAGAACGACCCCAAGGGAAAAGGCAAGGGGCCTTTAAAAGAGTAGCTCATGAGGTAGCTGCAAAGCCTCCTTCTGAGCTATTGACAACACGACTTAGTGAGCAGGAAATTCTAGGTGTTTGTTCGCAAGCACCAAAGGTTCTTGTACACTCTGGCATACCCGATATAAATATAATGCGAAACGAATATATTTGTATGCAAGTGTTGAGCTTTGCCGAGTTTTTGGAACTCGAGTGCATCCATGATTGCATGTTCTTGCACTTTCAGCCGCATGATCCTAACCTTGCAAAGTGTTACGCACACTTGGCTCATTTAAGGAGAATGCACATGTGCCTTGCACCAATTTATATTGCTGCATTCGCAAAACGACGCGCGTACGATGAGCCTTTCACTCAATTTCGCGCGGGATTGGCAATGCAAAATGGGATTTTGGTGAAGGACCTCCATATTTCCCACGCCGAGGACATTGCTAGTGATGCCTAATGCTTCTTTGGGGCTAAGTATGACGTTTGACGCGAAAGTTTCAGGCAAGTCATGCTTCACCATCATTGATTCAGGCGCGTCAGTGAGCTTCATTAGTGCACGTTTTGCACAAGGGATGAAGTTGATTCCAACACTCAAGAACGAGGACCTTCGACTTGGCGATGGTTCCTTAGCTTGTACTCTTGGAAAGATAAAGTTGCAGCTCAAAGTGCAATCATACATCGGCCACGAGCAATTCTATGTTACTAAGTTGCCCGAGGGTATTGATGCAATTTTGGGAACAACTTGGCTTACGCAAACAAGTGTATTGCTTGACTTCAGTCAAAAGACATGCATTGTACGCAAAGGGGCAAGGAAGATCGCTCTTCAATCCCTAAAGCCCGATATGGAATTAGAAAGTCCCTCCAAGACTCTTCTATTGTCCATAAAGCAAGCTAGACGTCTGGCAAAGAAAGGTCAAAATGTTTTCTTTGGATTACTACGACCTGATTCTCAAGTCACTAAGCTCTCCAAGGAGGAGCCAACACTCAATTTGACTGGTCATGAAGACACACTTACAGCTGAACTTTCTGCTCTTTTGCAAAAGTACAAGTCAGTGTTTCCAAGTGAAATACCGCCTTGCCTCCCACCTGACAAGGGTATTGGACATACGATTCCTCTCGTTCCTGATGCTCTCCCAACTTGGCGACCAATTTATCGCCTCAGCCCGTTGGAGATGAACGAAATGAAAGCCCAAATTAGCGATTTGCTTGAGAAAGGATGGATTGAGCCGAGCTCTTCTCCATTTGGGGCCCCCATACTCTTTGTCCAAAAGAAAGATGGGACGCTCAGGATGTGCATTGATTATCGTGCGCTGAACAACATAACGGTCAAGAACCGCTATTCGTTGCCTCGCATTGATGACTTGTTTGATTCGCTGCAGGGGGCATACGTGTTCTCCTCGCTCGATTTAGCCCAAGGCTATCATCAGATACGAATCACACCAGAGGATGTTCCAAAGACAGCGTTTCGTACGCCTATTGGACACATCCAATACAAAGTCCTAAGTTTTGGAGTGACAAATGCACCAGCGACATTCCAAAGCACAATGAACGATTTGTTTAGACCTTACTTGGGAAAATTTGTCCAGGTTTACCTCGACGATATCCTCGTCTATTAAAAGAACAAGGACGAGCATTACAAGCACCTCAAGTTGGTGTTGCAAATCCTTCGTGAGCAAGAGCTGTATGCTAAGCTCAAGAAATGTTCCTTCCTAAAGGATGACCTTTTGTACCTCGGACATATAGTGGGTTCGAAAGGGGTGCGCCCTGACCCAGCCAAGATTGCGTGTGTCGCAGATTGGCCTGTCCCGACAGATGTGCATACTGTTCGTTCATTCCTTGGGTTTGCAAACTACTTTCGTAAGTTTATGCAAGGTTACTCAGTGATGGCCGCGCCACTCACTGCTCTGACAAGGAAAGATAGACTTTTCATTTGGAATGAGACTACGCAGATTGCGTTCGAGCGCATTAAGTATGCACTCACTAATGCGCCACTTCTCTCATTAGCCGATCCCGACTTGCCTTACGAGGTAGTCGCCGATGCGTCTGGTGTTGGAGTAGGGGCTGTCCTGCTGCAGGCGGGCAAGCCTATAAGTTTTGAGAGTCGAAAGCTGACACCTGCCGAACAAAATTACTCAACGACAGAGCAGGAGCTCTGGGCAGTCATATATGCTTTAAAAACTTGGTGATGTTATTTGGAAGGCTGCAAGGGTTTGACCGTGGTCACGGACCACTGTCCAAATACCTTCTTTCAAATACAGCCAACGCTATCGAGGCGCCAGACGAGATGGTCTGAGTTCTTGCAACGATTCCACTTTAACTGGGCGTATCCACCTGGTCGCAATAATGTTGCGGACCCATTAAGTCGAATTCCCCTCCACCACTTGATGTCGGGGACTGTTGCTAGTTTGCAAGGACGAAATGGTCAGGTTTCGAGGGCGGCCACCCTTGATTCTGCTGTACCCCCCCAGACGACTGACGTTGCCTGGCCTGGTGACGCGGGCCAACCCGATTTGGATAGCGTGCAAACTTCTGAAGTACTTGACCTGCATCAACTATTTCAAGAAGGCTATCTCAAAGATCCGTTTTTCCTAGATCTCCAGGGTTCTGGCTTGAGCGGTGTAGCCGTGACGATGGACAAGATGGACAAAAGGAAAGGACACTCAGACTATATGTTTGAGGACGGTTTTTGGTGGCACAATGGGCGCATTGCTGTCCCAAAAGGCCAAGTAAGACATGAGCTCCTACGAGAGGCGCATGACTCTCCTTACTCTGGTCATCATGGAATTACCAAAACCACACATCTTTTGCGCCGAGGGTACATTTGGCCGTCCCTCAAGGTTGATGTTACTGAGTACATCATCAACTGCGCGACATGTCAGAGGAATAAGCCGAGCCATACGTGGCCAGCTGGGAAGTTGCAACCATTAGAACTTGCAGGTGCTCCTTGGGAAAGCATAAGCCTCGACTTTGTCGTTGAATTGCCTACCACCGATAGAGGACACAATGGGGTGTTAACGATCGTGGATCGTTTCACTAAGATGGTACACTTTGTGGCCACTAAACCATCACTTGATGCAGTCGAGACCGCGCGTCTCTTCGTGGATCACGTGTTCAAGTTGCATGGTATGCCGAAAGAGATCATAAGCGATCGTGATAGTCGAATTACGAGCCACTTATGGCAGGAAGTTTGCTCGCATTTTGGCACGAACCTTAAGATGTCAACTAGCTTCCATCCTCAGACCGATGGTCAGACAGAACGCCTGAACCGGGTTCTGCAACAGTTCCTTAGGCATTAGGTGAATCCTTGTCAAGACAACTGGGACACCCTCCTGTCAGTTGCAGAGTTTGCAGTTAATAATGCTCATCAGGAAAGTGTTAAGGAAACTTCATTTTTCCTTAACTGTGGAAGACATCCGCACACTCCCCTCACACGCTCGGTTCCCGGTGAGACGGGGATGTCAACCAAGAGAGTACCAAGTGCACGTTCATTTGTCCACTCTCTTCAAGAGGTGCACAAGAGCGCGAAATTGGCCTTAGCCGCTGCTCGCGACCGACAGAAAATGTTCGTTGACACGCACAGGACTGAGTTAAGTTTTCAAGTTGGCAATAAAGTACTTTTGCAAACTAAAAACCTCCAACTCAAGCACCCAGGGAAGCGCAAGCTTTTGCCTCGCTGGGTAGGCCCTTTTATCGTAACTGCAAAGGTCGGACCTGTTGCATATCGACTGGATTTGCCTAAATCCATGGGGCGAACGCATCCTGTGTTCCATGTCACTTTACTAAAACTGTTTAGGTCCGATGGCCGCTATCAGCCACAAGCACCAGAGTTGGAACTCGACGATGATGATAAGGCCTGGGATGTAGCAGAGGTGTTGGGACACCGCTACACCCGTCATAAGCCTCCGCGAGTGGAGCTTTTGATCAAATGGCTCGATTACGATTCCAATTGGAATTCGTACGAACCTCAAGATGAGGTCCTCCTTAATTGTAAGGATTTGGTTCAAAGACATTGGTTACGATGGGCCCAAGCTCAAGAGCTCTGCGCTAAGGCAGGTGTGCTACCAGGCGCGCTTCGTACACCAAAGAACAAACGCAAAAGAGACGCGGCCAAGTAATTGCTCTTTTACGTCCCTGTGATGATGCACCGTCCAATCGCTCAAACCAGTGTTTTCCGCTAGTCAAGGCTAGTATTGACACATTAAGACTTAAAAGACGTACGCTTAACGAGGACGTTAAGTTCTTATAAGGGGGGAGGAGTGTAACAATCCGAGCTATTTTAGGCGAATTTGGGACGTTTTTCCAATTACCTAAAGTACGTTATGCTATTTATCATATTATTTGATAAATGATTGCATCATATTCAATTATTCGCCACACGTGTGTGCCGATTAGTTCCTGGTCGATTGGCAAAACGACCGAGATACTATTGCAAAAAGCGTCGTAACGTAACTCGACTACTTCGCAAAAGTACGACATAATTATTCATGAAGTTACTTTGATTCATTATGAGATGATAACTTACCAAATCATTGATTGATTAAGTTGATTTGATTGCCATTATTTCGACAATGCACAATCACAGATTTCGAATTTACGACCAGTCGTTAATACGAACAAACCGTCGTATCAAGATACGAACAAACCGTCGTAAAGACAAACGAAACAAAATTTGCAAAGTCGCTTTGCATCGACGCGGATTCGAACCCGCAACTTGTCGTTCAAAACGTTCACACCTAAACCAATTGGCCAAGTAGTTATTCGTAACTTCTGGTTCATGACGTAATCATTTGAACGCGACTCCGCGAACACTCGCGACTTTTCGAAAAGTCGCGAGAACACGAAAACGCCCGTTTGGCGCGAACCGGTTTTCTGAAAACCATTGAAAAGTCTCCAAACCGCCAAACGGCGCGTTTCGAGCATTCGGCCGAATGGGACACGTCCCTTCGACCGTTTTAGTTGAACATGAACCAGTGCCCTAGGTGGTGACTCGAAGCACTCCAGTGCCCCATGTTGTGCAGGTATAAATACCTGTAGAGTCATTGTGAGTGCAACTCTCACAAGCACACATTCTACGTTAGTTTACATTTTTGCTCTTTCGAGTATTCGTCGATTTGCACAATTATACAGATTTTCCTTCCACTTGAATTAAATATTCCTTGAATACCGAGGAAAGATCCTCTTGAAAAGCAAAAACGTAACACAAGCACACAGTCTACATTAGTTTTCATTTTCGCTTTCTCGAGGATTTGTCAATTTGCACAAGAATATAGATTTTTTTTCCACTTCATTTAAACATTCCTTGAATACCGAGGAAAAAATCCTCTCAAAAAGCAGAAACGTTACAGCAATTGTTTGCTTCCAGAATTAAGATTTGTTCGTATAGTTTTGAGATGTACAAAAGCGTGCGAGTTTGTACACTTCTGACGTGCGCGTTTGGTTGTAGCGGCCGCTTCCACTTTTTTATAATACTTGGAGTCGGACAGACGAAATGTTTGCCACCTCCTATCGTTCCAAATCGCCATCCGTCTAAGGCTGAATTTGGTCATTCATCTAGCATATTACAATAAATGTGTAATTAGGTAATTGCTAATTTTGTTTAATGTCGTCAGCTGGCTGTCAAAGAATAAGTGAGCAAATTGACTTAAATAGACATCAACTTCATACAAAATTTGGTTAAGAGTGATATGAAGGCGCAGAAAAGGGACATAGATTGGGTGAAGATGGACCCATCTACGCCCTATGTAACAATGAGCAGCGAGCAATCAGGAGACTCTTTCTTTGTTGATCGATGGCTCGAACCAAATCGTTGCTATTGCCTTAGTCATTATATTGAATTATATGTAAAGTTCAGCGGACTGAACCTAATCAAATGTTATTCTGAAATGAATCAACATATCTAAATTTAAATGACTCGATTGATAGCAGCAGGCTCAAGTCAACTTAAGTCAGCTTGTTGACACATTCTTTGTCGGCTAGTTGACCACCTTAAATGGTACTAGCAAAATGCCTATGTAGTGAGGGAGTATATTGCTAGACATAATATTCATTCAAGTATAAAAGTTAATTACGTTCAGTCTGCTAAATCTAGTTCATGTTAATTCTGCTGGACTTGTTGGCCTCCTTTTTGAATACCAAACTCGATATCAATATCTAGCATATGTGCATGGAAAGAGTTTTACTGATTAACGGCAAGTGCGATGGCACCGCCTACCCGGGAATTAAGCACGTCGGTAGGACCACAACTAACCAAATCCACAGCTATCTCCTATCATCCCAAATGCCATCTGCCATAAGCGTTATTTGGCCATTCTTCTAACATATAACACTTACATGCATCACTAGGCAGTTTGCTAGTATCGTTTGAGGTGGTCAACAGACTGTCAAACAATGTCTCAGCAAGCTAACCTAAGTTGACTTCAGCCTGCAGTCGGCAGAGTCATCATACTGAATAAAAGTTAAATTCTAGCAGATTGAGTATTAATTGAAGTATAGCAAATTGGACTTAATCACGTATTGCATTTAATTGAGTTATTGTATCTAACAATATACAAATTCATGACACAATGCTCACAAGTCGAATGCAAGTAAGGAGCATCATTCATGGAATCACTATACTCATACATAAACAAGGTTAATAAGCAATTCTTATAACAGCTCTTATAACAGCGAGCAGCCTTGGATTTCAATATTCCCTTAGTAGTCTGAACAGAAAGTCGGCCTCGTTTTTGAACGCCAGACTCGATAGCAATCTTAGCTTAAGCACATGAAAAGAGTTTTATTGTTCAACGACAATCGCGATGGCACCGTCTACTTGGGAGTTGACCACGTTGGTAAGACCTTGGCTAATCAAATTTACAGCCATCTCCCATCATCTCAAATCGCCATCCGCCTAAAGCATCATCTGGCCTAGCGAGCACGCGCGACTGTCACGAAGCCTGCATGAAGGCTGAGTGACGCGATATAACTTAAGGAATGCAGTGACACTAATGAGGAAGAGATTAGTGGCCAGATGACACCCTTAAGGAAGATGGCGATTCGGAATGATGGGAGATGGCTGTGGATTTGGCTAGCCGAGGTCCTCGCAACGTGATTAACTTCCGGGTAGGCGGTGCCATCGCACTTGCCGTGGAAGAGTAAACTCACACCATGTACATATGCTTAGTATTGCTCTTGAGTTCGGCATTCGAACACGCGGTCAACTCTCTTGTACAGCATACTAAGAGATATTTGAATCCAAGGCAAGAAGCCATTGAGACGAACTGTCTTCTAACCTTGCATATGTATGACTTTACTGATTGCATGATTGATGCTCGTTTACTTGCATTTGGCTTGTGGGTATTGTTCACTGCTAGTGTATTGTCTTTTGCTGTTACATCAGTTAATAGAAAATACCGTGAAGATTACTTGCTGATATAAAGATCTTTTATTAATCGGTAATCGCCTATTAGTAAGTCGCTTCATTTCAAAAATTGGTCAGCCACTGGCAACCTGCCACCAACACACGTGCGAAAGTCGATCGACCAGGTAGATCTTACACGCGCAGGAATACAACGACAAGTGGACCAAGCAGTGCATACACGCGTGAAGAGCCACCGACATATCGACCAGGTTGATGGCACTCGTTCAAAAAATCATCACACTTGCGTTGGCCCCGGCACGGCTAAGTACGCATGATGTAAATTGGTTATGAATCGGGTATGAGTAATTGATTCATATGCAATTTATGCCGTGCGATTGTACCGCTTGTCATAATTTGTACTGTGCGACCTAAAGATATTGTACAGGCAATGTAAAGATTAGAGCTATACCGATAGAGTGTATCTATTTACTTATAAAACAATTGTTTTTACAAGCTAAGACATAATGATGATTCTGCATTTTGTGAATAGAACTTACTAAGCTTGTTCACAAAAACATGTAATTTATTGAAAGACATTCTCAAAGTAATTATTGGGTACGTAACCTAATGGAAATGGTGAACGTTGCAATGCTCATTTTTTGATCTAATGTAGATGGTATCCAAAAGTTCGATCATAATTATACGATTGCGAAGCATATTTTCCATGTTCGTATATGCATAGTGGTGTAACGATCCGAGCTAATTTAGGCGTATTTGGGACGTTTTCCCAATTATTTTAAAGTACGTTATATTATTTATCATATTATTTGATAAATGATTGCATCATATTCAATTATTCGCCACACGTGTGTGCCGATTAATTCCTGGTCGATTGGCGAAACGACCGAGATACTATTGCAAAAAGCGTCGTAACGTAACTCGACTACTTCGCGAAAGTACGACATAATTATTCATAAAGTTACTTTGATTAATTATGAGATGATAACTTATCAAATCATTGATTGATTAAGTTGATTTGATTGTCATTATTTCGACAATGCACAATCATAGATTTCGAATTTACGACCAGTCGTTAATACGAACAAACCGTCGTATCAAGATACGAACAAACCGTCGTAAAGATAAACGAAACGAAATATGCAAAGTCGCTTTGCATCGACAAGGATTCGAACCCGCGACTTGTCGTTCGAAACGTTCACACCTAAACCAATTGGCCAAGTAGTTATTCGTAACTTCTGGTTCATGACGTAATAATTTGAACGCGACTCCGCGAACAGTCGCGACTTTTCGAAAAGTCGCGAGAACGCGAAAACGCCCGTTTGGCGCGAACCGGTTTTCTGAAAACCATTGAAAAGTCTCCAAACCGCCAAACGGCGCGTTTCGAGCATTCGGCCGAATGGGACACGTCCCTTCGACCGTTTTCGTTGAACATGAACCAGTGCCCTAGGTGGTGACTCGAAGCACTCCAGTGCCTCATGTTGTGCAGGTATAAATACCAGTAGAGTCATTGTGAGTGCAACTCTCACAAGCACACATTCTACGTTAGTTTACATTTTCGCTCTTTCGAGTATTCGTCGATTTGCACAATTATACAGATTTTCCTTCCACTTGAATTAAATATTCCTTAAATACCGAGGAAAGATCCTCTCGAAAAGCAGAAACGTAACAAGTGGCTTCATACGCCCTCATACGCACTCACATAAAGAAACTCGCGCACGCTCCTCGTGAATGCATGTATGTGCAACGAGATGACCATGCACACATCCCTCACCTGTAGGCTGAATTTCACAACAAATGTACACTCATATGCAAACTCGTCATGCTTGCATGAAAACACGCGAGTGAATACGCATGCATGAATGCACATCGTTATGTGTGCATGAACACAACTTCATGCGCACAGAAGACGTGTGGGAATACATCTTCACTCCCCCACATGAGCACGTCCAAGATTTTGTGCGGGCCCATTGTCCACGCACGCTTATCCGCACGCTTGCCGAATCAACCAGGTGCACCGACTTATATAGCGCTCCCATGAGAGCTGGCGGATTACCTCGGCTAGGGTGCCAGCAAGTTAACACGCTTGCATGTAAACGCGTGTCAATCGGCGTCATAGTTACTTCTTGGGGATTTCTTTATCACGTGTCGTTTTGGGAGCTGTTTGCCTCTGACAATGTTTGTTCTTGTCCGGGCGCAGCGCGAACAATACCTGCCCGCAACCTGGATCGGTCTGGATCCAGTCATGGTTCGGCCCGTACACGTGGGGGATCATATGGCGATTTGAGCTCAAACAATGTAAATGGCTGCACGCTGTCGTGCCTAACAGTGTCGGTCCCTCGGCACGTGCGTAGCCTTTCAGCACATGTGCCTTCGACCTGCTTGATGTGTCGCTGGCCCTCCTCACGTGGGCAAACATGGTCGATCGACCTTCGCAAGTGTGTGGGTGACAAGCCTTATTAGGGTTAACCCATCCCTGGGCTCCTGAACTTGCACCATGCAACCATGACCAACACTCAGAGCAACGTTCTCCTTCACCCAGCTCTCACCATCTGCTTATCCTAAGACTTAGCACAAAATTTTAAAAATACTTGCCTTGCCTTAATTCCTCTTACACCCCTCCCTTTCAGCTGAGGCGTCCCTGCCTTTTCTGCTGAAAGCTATTATTTTCCAGCCCTGCGGCTAGGGGTTTTAGGAAGGCAGTCAGGACATTCCCATTGTCCTGCCATAATCTCTTCCTCGCCAATGCAGAAAGTGTGCCAAGGGGCACCACACTTATCGCAAGTTACCATCGCTTCCTGATCATCCAACACTTTGCAGCTGGCACAAGGCGTGGCTGGCACCAATTCCTCGGGCACAACCTTAACCGTAGGATCAATATTCGGCAAATGGCATAGCGAGCGTGGTCTCTCATGGTTTTACCATCAGTACCTTCCAGCTCTAACACACCATTGTTAAACGCATGTTTCACGCGTAAGATCACTGCACCTGAACTGGTGGCGATGGTGGTCTTGGTCTGGCGCTTGCGGTAGACGAAGTCTCCTTCTTGAATCTGCGTCATCTGCAGGCAAGAACTTCCGTTACGCGTCCTTGTCCAGCGCAGCCGGCATCATGCGCTCAAACAACGCCTTACGACGTACCATCACCTTTAGCAGTTCCTCAGGGCTGTCCAGGTCTTTCACCTGTTCAATCTCCTGCTTGATGCTGCTGGGCACTACTGGACTTTTGCCAAACAGTATCTGATCTGGCGAGTAATTTGCCAAGGCAGCTTGCTTGCTAAATTTGTAACCCATAACCAGCCATGGCAGGGCCAGATCCCAGTCACGCTTGTCATGCTCGAGGCAAAACTTGCGCAAAGCAGACTTAACGGTTTGCACCATCCTTTCTGCCAGACCATCTGCTTGCGGATGATCTCTAGGCGTAGTGCGATGATCGATGAAGCATCTATCCAAGAGTTTCTGAGAAGACCCTTGGAACTCAGACCCTTGGTCTGTCAGCACTTCTGCTGGAGCTCCATGACGCACAATCACACCATTGAGGAGCGCTTCCGCGGTCCCTAGACTCTCCTTAGCAGTCAGAGGCACGACCTCTATCCACTTAGAGAAATGCTCAATCATGACCATGATATACTTGTTACCTCGCTTAGACAGCGGTAGCTCACCTGCGAGATTGCAGCTCCAGCGGTAGCCTAGGCCCATGATCGGCAAAGGTTGCAAGTGTGGATGTTGCTGTGTAAAACCAGCCTTAATGCGATCAAAACTTTGGCAGGCCTTGATCACGTCTTCACACTGCTGCTTCATGCCCCTCCACCAGTAAGATAGTTCCAAAAGACTATATGTCTTCTTGACACCATAGTGTCCAGTGTTCTCGTGCATTTCCTGCACAAGAGCTCGTCTCCTGATGGGCTTTGGCACTAACTTCTCCTGACCAGTTTCTTCAATTTTGAAGAGGTTGTTGCGTTTCCAGCAAAACCTTTTAGCTCAATGGCTTACCTGGTCCTTCTCCTTCACTGATAGCCCTTCCAAGTGAGTTCCCGTCTTCAGCCAGTGCATAGTAGCTTGATCTTTCCAGATCTCTGGACTGAACAGGGGTAGAGGCTGAGCTTCACCTGATGCTACCATTCCAGCCATTTCGGCTAGGCAGGCCACCAACTCTGCTTGGCTGCTCTGGTCTTCGTCCTCTTAAGCTCCTGTTCTGTCGTCTGAAGATGGGTCTGGGTTCCTGCTGAGTCCATCGGCGTAGTTGTTGAGTACTCCTGCTCTGTGCACCACCGTCATTTGGTACTCTTGCAGCTTAAGAGCCCAGCGAGCCAACTTACCAGTGAGGTCTCAATTCTTCATCAGCCATAGTAATGGTAAGTGATCCGTGATCAGCGTGAAGGGTCTTCCCCACAGATACTCTCTGAAATGTGTGACAACCGAAACCACTGCTAGCAGCTCTCCTTCGCAGGACGAGTAGTTGCTCTCCGCTCCATTGTTAGAGCGTGAGGCATAGGCAATGACATACTCCTCTCCAGGGCTTGCGGCCTGAGTGAACACTGCGCCAATTCCCACACGAATCCAGTCAGTGTGCAGATTGAACGGCTTGGAGTAGTCAGGCGTTCGCAAGATTGGGGCTGTTATTAGTCGCTCCTTAAGCTCGTTCATGGCTTTCTCTTGAGCTTCTGTCCACACAAAAGGCACATCCTTTTTCAGGAGTTCCGTCAGGGGTTTAGCAATTCTGCTATCATCCTTCACAAACTTACGATAGTATCCGCTTAGCCCTAATAGAGCTTTCAGCTTAGACACGTTTGCAGGTGCAGTATATCTTGTAAATAGCCTCAGTCTTCACTGCCTGAGGGGACATAGCATTGTTCCCAATCTCATGTCCTAGGTAAGGCACGTGTGCCTCAAAGAATCTGCACTTCCCAGGATGCATGTAGTGAAACAGATAGATAAAGTACTTAGTAAAACAGAATACTTTATCTATTCAAGACAAGGATCTTTGAACACAAGTGGTAGCTTCTTGAAAGAGAGATGGCTTCTTGAAAGTTAATATATTTCTGGATTTTGGCAAGTACAAGAGTGATTCTGGAATGTCTTTCTATGTTCTAGCTCTTGTTTATATACTTGCTACATAAGTAATTTCTAGGAAGGTGTATGTTGATGTGTTGGCACCCAACACATCCCAAAACTTGCCACCTCTTTCTAGAATAATGTACACA
The DNA here is from genome assembly GCA_009602735.1 of Mesotaenium endlicherianum. Lineage (NCBI taxonomy): Eukaryota > Viridiplantae > Streptophyta > Zygnematophyceae > Zygnematales > Mesotaeniaceae > Mesotaenium > Mesotaenium endlicherianum. Next base: position 245,810 of record WELA01009477.1, on the reverse strand, counting down.
TGTCCTTTTGACCTAAAAATGGCACATCTGACTTTTGCCACATGGAGTTCTTCTAGGTCTTTCCTCTAACTTCGAAAATGCCTTGGAAGGTTCAAAGGACATGAACCAAGTTACTAGAGTACCTATTCACACTTGACTCCACACCATACTACTTCAAATATATTTGAAAACATTAAAATATATGCAAACTAATGTATAATAACTCAAATCACTACAATGCAGCTTCATCTGGAATTTCTCCAGGCGCTGAAACACTTTTTCCAAGTGCTCGAGGTGCTCCTCCATAGTCTTCTGAATAGTACCACATTGTCAATGTATGGCTTAGCAAAATCCAGCCCCTCTAGCACTTTATCCATAGTCCTTTGAAATATGGCTGGAGCATTTTTCAGCCCAAATGGCATTACTGTCCATGGCCAAAGTTCCCTTTGAGCCCAGAAGGCTGTCTTACCTCGATCTTCTGTTTCACAGGGATCTGGTTGAAGCCTTGGCGCAGATCGATGATGCTGACCACCTTCCCGGTGGTGGCAATCGCAAAGATTCGCTCTGGCGTAGGCATCACATAGCTGTCTGGCTCTGAGATGCAGTCGCCTGTAATCTCCACACATACGAGTGGCAGTGTAATTGCCGACCTCGTCCTTTTTAGCGACTACTACTGTGGGAGCCCCATGCACTGAGGTAGATTTTTCAATTATGCGGAGCTTATGCAGCTCTTCGCAATTTTTTTCCACACAGTCCCACTCTGTCTGACTGAGCTTATGCGGCCCAAGTCTGACTTGGTTATCAGTAGTTAGTGTGATCTCACACACACTGGCAGTGGTTCTACCAATCTCCTCCTTAGTAAAAGCAAACACCTTGCGGTGTTTCTTCAGCAACCTTTCTACTTGTGCTCTCTGCTGGGCTGAGGCCATTTTCCCAATGGCAAAAGTCTCAGTTTCAGGTTGCTTCTTTCCAACAAAGGCATCCAGTAGTTGCTACTCCTTGGGTGCAGGTGGGAGCTTTTCGCCCTCATCCTGGCCCTCAGGCTTTTCTGCCTGATTCTGGCTCTCAGGCTTTTCTGCTTGATTCTTAGGAGGTGGGGTAGCAGGCTTTGCAGCTTGCTCCTCCGTTGCCATAGGCTCTGCAGCCTATTTCCTAGGCTTTTTACCTTTCCCAATGACGCGTCGCTTCTCCTGCGGTGAGGTGTACGTCAGGCGCCTCCGGATGGGTTGTCTCAAGAACATTTCCTCGTCGGCTGCAGTCCAAACGGTCCCGGTTCCTCCTTCACGTGGCCGAGGTTGGTTTGCCATTGGGAAACCTGCAGGATCTATCCTAGGGCTGATTACCCAACCCCACTCTTGTTCAATAACAGCCATGCGGGCGACGGTTGTGCCATACTCCTCCCTTGCGGGTGGTGTGACCGTCCATGCCTGCGTCAACGTTGGCGGCCTTTGAGGTGCCGCTAGTTGTGCGAGGAAAGCATCATCTGCTGCGGTCTAGCGGCTGATGGTGTTTCCCATATCCATCAGTTCCCATTCTGGGATTGCAGGTGTCATGGGAGCAAGTGCCTCCGACCTCTTCATCCTAAGATCTGATAGTTGCAACAAGGGCGTGTTCATGCCTGGCGGCACACTAATGCCCAATGCCATTGCTCTGCAAATCAAGCCGTCCTCTCCCTCTCTCTGCAGAATATCCCGCAGAGGCGGAGGAGGTGGGGCTGTGGTTCCTCGCGGAACGCCCTCTCTCTGCGCCTTCTCCTTATGCTTGAAATATCGCTTTAGCATCCTCCTAAAAGATGCGTTACCCTCACGGGCCACCTTCCTCGATTTGCTTGCGCGACCCTCGGGCTTACCTTGCGTTGTCTCCACTTTAGCAGTGCAGGCAGTCACCTCCTGCCGTTGCGGCGGTCGTGCGGTTGACGAGCTCTGCCACTGGAAGACTGGTAGTAGGGGTACTGGATGTTGGTGACCTTAATTTTTCATAAAGGTCTGCCGGGCTTGGCCCCATCAAATGGTCAGCTACCCAGTCGTCTGTCCTCAGCTCCTGTAAAGTCAGGCAAATCCAACTCTGGCGTGGGAAAACTTGGAATTTCTTCCCTGGCGTCCCCTTCATTGTTGAGTGATGGCAACTCCAACTTTGAGAGGACTTGCATCTCTGCATCCTCTCCCTCGTTTGGCTTCTCTATTCCAGGATGCGGTGATTCTTCATCCCCTCCTGTGTTGAGCTTCGCCATGTTGATGATGGCTGACTGTAGAGCGCTGAAATGAATCGACTTACCAAACAGGCGATTAACAATTAATAAAGATCTTTATATCAGCAAGTAATCTTATGGTATTTCCGTTAACTAGTTAAACGGCAAAGGAAAATACACTAGCAGGGAATAATACTCGTAAGTCAAATGCGAGTAAACTAGCATCAATGATGCAAATCAGTAAACTCATACATAAGCAAGGTTAGAAGACAGTGCGTATCAATGGCTTCTCGCCTTGGATTCAGAGTTCTCTCAGTAAGCTGTACAAGAGAGTTGGCCTCGTTTCCGAATGCCGAACTCGAGAGCAATGCCTAGCGTATGTACATGGAATGAGTTTACTGTTCAACGGTCAGTGCGATGGCACCGCCTACCCGGGAGTTAACCACGTTGGTAGGACCTCGGTTAACCAAATCCACCGCCATCTCCCATCATCCCGAATAGCCATCCATCATAGGGATGTCATCTGGCCATTCATCTAGCATATCACACTTAGATGCATATCGAGGCAGTTCGCTGCTACCGAGTACGGAAGTCAGCTGGCTGTCAAAGAATGTGTCAGCAAGCTGACTTAAGGTGACTTCAGCCTGCTGCTTTCGGCCGAGTCATTAAACTGATAATTATGTAAAGTCCAGCAGACTGATTATTAACTAAAGTTCAGCAGGCTGAACTTAATTAACTATTATATTTAAATGAATATTATATCTACTAATATACTGATTCATTACAATCCCTCCAACTTAACTTGTTGTCGCCTCGACAACATTAAACTGCAGAAATTTCAAATAAGGGAACTGAACCTGACCAGCCTCCCTTACTGACTGTCTCTTCAGCGTGTCACCTTAAGGGGTTGTTCCTGGGGCTTCAGAGTTAGGAGACGGAGATCTGGACCTAGTTCTGGACAGCCCTCTAGGTCTGTCAGCTGGCCTTTTAAAGAACCCTGTTTGCTCTAAAGTTGGCCCTCGAGGAGAACGGAGGATGGTGGCCTGCTCTTCAACCACTTGGCTGTTGATTCCCACATAGACAAGCATTCCAGTAGGATGCAGAAATACATTGGCTAGAGGTACATGCCCCTGAGCGGAGGGGGAGGCTGGCATACCTCTGGCCCACCCGCGTGTCCCTCTTCTGGCACCCCTGTCCTCTGGGGATTTCTGTCTGTGTCTGCTGCCCAGTACAGTCAGATCAGCTTCTTCCCCTGCTTGGGCAGGTGGGCTGGGGGAGCGAGCGCGGGGTCCAGTTGTCGCCATAACGGAGATCACATTCCACACACCTGATCGTGGTTCTTTAGGAAGTGCCACTGCCTGTCCCTGGGTATCCTGAGTATCTGCTGCTGATGCTTCTCCGCTGCCTTGTTCTTCCTCCTCATCCTCCTCATCCTCCTCCTCGGAGAGAGTAGGGGTCTCGTCCACTAAGTCGTCCTGCTCCCTAGTAGACATGGAGTAGTCTACCGACCTCCCTTTCTTAGGGCGCGCTGGAGGTTGCTTGGCCTTCAGCCTACTGATATCTATCCGGCCTGCATTCTTTGCCCATTTGACAAAGGCATGCTTTCCCTTAGAGAAGTAGTCTCTTCCCCTCCTCCTATGTTCCTTGGTCTCTGCATTCATATTGCTCAGGCATCCATTCAGCCTGGGGTCCCAAGGGGCAATGTGAGGTGGTAGGATGAGATAGCCGTCTAGGCCATAGTGGAAGTCATCCGGTTGGGCTCGGTCACACTCCTGCTTCTTATTTGTGACGGTCATCCACCTCCAGTCTGTTGGCTGCTGGTAGTACTGGGGTCCATGCTCAGCCTTCCTCAGTTTACACGAGAACCAGTGAGGAGAGAACATCTGCTGTCCTGCTTCCCTGGCCAAGTACTCCCAGCTCCTTCTCTCAACTTCATTGTAAGCTGGCAGGAGTGTGAGGTAGAATACCGTATCCTTAAAGCTATCGGGCCGCATGCTCACCATCCGGATGAGTCTCTGATCTCCCACTATTCCCGGTATGGGGACCGGCTTGTCCTCTGAATCATCTGCGAGATACCGGGCCTGCTCTGCTGTATAGCCCACCATCTTAGCATAATCTTCGTAAAGGACCACGCCGGTGTGTGTCTCGATGTACCTGTCCAGTGCTGTAGCTCCTTCCTTCTGTAGCAGTGTTGTCTGTTCCAGCCTGTTGATCTCCTGGGCTGCCAGCAATGCTTCCTTCAGGTTATCGAAGTTTTGGCCACCCACCACAGTATACCTGTAAGTGGCCAAGCTCTTCTGTCTGTCCGCTTCAATCTTTTTTCTTTTCTCCTCTTCTGCCGCTGCCGCTTCTTCTTGCTGTTTCTTCTGTCTCTCCTCCTCAGCCTTCCTGAGGTTTTCCGCTTCCTGATCCTTCTTCCTCTGTGCCTCTTCTGCCGCCTCTTGTTGCTTGCGGACCCTTTCTTGTTCTCTCCTGGTGAGGGACGTCGCCGCCAGCTCCTTCTGGTATTGCTCCATTGTCCTCCTGGCTTCTTCTGCCTTGCGCTTTCTGTCCTCCTTTTGTGTGGTGGGCGCCATCCTGCACATGTAACCAGGGCACAAGTTAGTAGGATATGGACCTTTGTCATAGGGATTGCAGGAAGTATGTTAGTATTTAGTATAGTGGCTTCGCTGCTGTTTACCTTACAGGATGATTGCTAAAAGTTGACGTAGTTGCGATGCGCTACACATAAACGTATGAGTGTGTTTTTATCGCTCTCGCTCACTAACTGTCATATATTTTCCCCTCCAACTTAAATGGAGACAGGACCGCCTGTCACCTTCCCGTGTCAACTGAAATGACAGTTATGGAGGGACTCCAGCGGCCCGAAGGTGGAACCGTGTCAACGCCCCTTTGGCATTGGTCAAGTGGTCCTTAAACTCCCAAGTGTCCCCAGAGGCATCGTAACCCTTCCATCGAATGAGGTATTTCATGACATATTTAGACGATCGACGGACCGAGCGAGCGTCTAAAATCTCATCGACCTCATATTCCTCAGGGTCGCCGTCCCGGACAGCGGGGACCGGTCCCGGTTGGACAGGGAACCGACCTGTGAACAGTGTATCACCTTTGATGTACGGTTCCAGGAAGGAGACATTAAAGACCGGGTGCCCCTTGTATTCAGCTGACATGTTCAGTTTGTAAGCATTCTGACCGACACGACGGACCACCGAATATGGACCGACCCAGACAGGGCCAAGCTTTTTCTTGACCACACCAGGGAGGTACAGGTGCTGAGAATGCAGTTTGACTAAATCCCCCTTGGAAAATGTCAGTTCCCGACGGTGTTGATTAGCGTATTTTTGTTGGTTTTCTTGGGCCGTGTGCAAGTTTCGTTGGACTTCTGACAGGGTGTCAGCAAACTCCTGAGTTAACTGGAGGGAGACCGGGTTGTCAATCCCTTCAGGGTGAGTTAAAGATTCCCCTAGCACATCTAGAGGAGACTTAGGGACTCTACCCAGGCTGAGTTCAAAAGGAGTTTTGCCCGTTGACGCGTGCACCGCACTGTTGACCGCAAACTGAATTTGAGGCAACAGGTCATCCCAATTATCTTGTTTTTGGTTAATATATGCTCTCAGCACCTCCTGCAGAACTCGGTTAGTTCTTTCAGTCTGCCCATCAGTCTGAGGGTGGTTTGCTGTGCTGAGCAGCTGTTTGACTCCCATTAACCCCATTAAAGCTCTCCAGAACTTAGAGGTGAATTTTGAGTCTCTGTCTGAGATGATGTTAGAAGGGAGCCCATGTTGGCATACTACATGGTTGTAGATCTGTCTCGCTGTTTCGAGTGCAGTCACGTTGACAGTTGTGGGGATAAAAATGACCATTTTTGTCAGTTTATCCACAACTACCAGTATTGAATCATGCCCGTTGGCAGTTCTTGGTAGTGAGACCACCCAGTCCATGGATATAGTTTCCCAGCGTCCCGCTGGGATGGGCAGCGGTTGCAGGACACCTCCGGGTGGTGTGTGCCGAGACTTATTTCTCTGACACTGGTCACAGGACTTGACATATTTCAAGACCTCCCGGGGTAACCCCTCCCAATGATAATGTTTTGCCAGTTTGCCAACAGTTTTGGCCTGCCCCAAATGTCCACCCAGGAGACTGTCATGAGCTTGCCTCAGTAAGAGAGACCTTACTTCCAAATTATCAGGAATGACCAGCTTCATCCTGCCTGAAGTGGTTTCAGTCACCCAGACCCCTCCCTTGAGCATATACCCGAGTGCGGTAGCACTACACATACCAGTAGTGGGGCTGGGCTCAAATGTTGGGTCAGAAAGGTAGGCTTTCCTAAGTTGCTCAAGGAAGGACTTTTTCACCTTTAGTGAAGTGAGTGCACACAGGACTTTATCTACAGCATGCTGACTAAAGTTCCTTTCTTGCAAGTCAGGTCTTCTAGAGAGTGCATCAGCAGGATTCAACTTCCCTGGTTTGTAGTCGATCTGGACTTGGAACTGCTCCAGCATCTGGCTCCAGCGGTTCTCCCTCCTCGACAGCTTGGACTTCTTCTGAAAGTGGGTCAGAGCTAGATGATCTGTAATCACCTTAAAAGCTTTACCATGTAAGTATGCTGTCCACTGTTTGAGTACATAAATGATAGCTAGCAGCTCTTTATCCTGCACGGAGTAATTAATCTCCGCTGGATTAAATTTCATAGACTCATACAACACAGGATGCCACTCCTGCCGTACCTTACCATCCTTTGTGGTTTTGTCAGCAGGCTGCAACAAAATAGCACCCATGGCAAAATCAGAGGCATCAGTAACCACCTGCACCGGTTTGCTGGGGTCATACACGGCTAGCACTGGGGCAGAACAAAGGGCATCTTTAAGGGTCTGGAAGGCAGCCTGCTGCTCTTCCCCCCACACATACCCGATGTCTTTCTTAGTAAGGTCAGTCAGTTTACTGGCCTTTGTGGAATAATTTTCAATAAATCTCCTATAGTAGTTAGCCAACCCGAGGAAGGATCTAACTTCAGAGACAGACTGTGGTACTGGCCAGACCCGTATGGTCTGGACTTTCTTACGATCCACCCTTATGCCTTCCTTACTGACAACGTGGCCTAAGAATTCAATACTTTCCTTAAAGAAATCACACTTGCTCATTTTAGCATATAAGTGATTTTTCCGCAGAGTGTCCAGGACTGTCTTTAAGTGTTCAGTGTGCTGAGCTTCATCTTTAGAGAAAATTAAAATATCATCCAGGAAAACTTGCACAAACTTATCCAAATAAGGTCTGAAAATGTCATTCATAGCACCCATGAAGGTAGCAGGAGCATTAGTCAGTCCAAATGGCATCACGTTGAACTCATAGTGTCCATAACGTGTGCGGAAGGCAGTCTTGTGTTCATCCCCCTCAGCAATTCTGATTTGATGATAACCACTCTTGAGATCTATCTTACTGAACACCTTAGCGCCAGACAGGGTATCAAGCAAGTCCTCGATTCTGGGTAAAGCATACTTGTTCTTTACTGTAATTCTGTTCAGGGCTCTGTAATCCACACACATCCGCATACTGCCATCCTTTTTCTTAACAAATAGGATAGGTGCGCCGTACGGTGATTTACTGGGAGAAATGTAACCATTTTCCTCCAGCTCTGCAATCTGTGTTTTCAACTCCTCACTCTCCAAATAAGACAAGCCATACGTGCGTTGCCAGGGTGGCTGGCTACCAGGTAATAAATCAATCCTATGATCTACTTCCCGCTTAGGGGGTAGTCCTGGAGGCATATTAAACACATCCGTGTACTGAGCAACAATGTTTGCAGCAGTAGGGTGTTCCGGAGGGTGTACCTTTTTCTCAACCACTTCTTCAGGTTGAGGAGGTACCTCTCTTAGCAGCAGACAGAACATTCTGTCTTCCTTCTGGTTCCAGCTTTTGACGAACTCCATTGCATTCAGCAACTTGCATCCTTCTGGAAGCCTCTTCTTTTCCTTCATTTGCCATCCACACAGGACAAGAGGAAGAGCACTGGTGGGTGCCAAGTCAGTCTGCCCATCACTGGCTCCTCTCACTTTAACTGTACCTCTGCTCCAACACACTTCAGCTTGATGTCTATTAAGCCAGGACCTGCCTAGCACGAGATCATAAAAGCCAGTGTTGAGTACCTCAAATGTAAGCGTTTCAGTTAGAACTGCAATGCCAGAACCTAACTGGACCTCAATAGGCTTGGTTATAACTCCTCCCGGGATACTTGAGGCATCTCCAAGGAATATTTTTCTATTCCCTTGGGTGACAGTAGGCAGCCTTAGCCGCTTAACTAAGTCCTTGTGGATAAAAGTATGTGACGCCCCTCCGTCAACAAATGCCCTCACCTTCCTACCTGCAATCATGCAATGCAGTAGGATAGGGGGGACTGTCTTTTCCTGACTTTCGCATTGTTCTCCTGACGTAGCAAAGAAATGTTGGACATCAGGTGGAACAAGAGCATCCAGAGTGTGCACTCTCTGGACGTCTATATTGCTGATGGTCTCCTTTATCTGGTTGTCAGGCATGCATAGTGAATCCAGTTCAGCAGGACCCATAATACCTGCTACGAGGGCAGCTAGTGACGACTCACTATCTCTAGCATCCTCACAGTCAGTAGACTGGATTACTGACTGTTGCTGTCTTTTAAAGGCTGGTCTTTTCTCTCGACCTTAGGCAGGTGCTTGACCGGACACTGTTCTCTGTAGTGGCCTTTCTGCTGACAATGGTAGCAAGTAGATTTTGCTGAGGCTGGTCTCGGCTTAGTCCTACCACCACCCCTTCCATAGCCACCTCGAGAGGGACCACCTCTACCTCTAGACTGAATAGCATTGTACTCATACTCATATTCATCACCCTGATTATCCTCAGCCTGGTCTCCTTCAACTGCATTGTAGGAACCGTGGGGCTTTTTGACAATCTTAGACACCAAAGCGTTACTCTGGCGCTTGTGATTGAACTGCTGCTGATCCCAGGCGTCAGCATCCTGGATCAAGTCAGCCAGTTTCTCATACTTTTTCTCAGCAAAATGACCAGAGACCTCGGATTTCAAGCCATACCTGAAGTATGCTATCCTATACCGTTCTGGCAAATCAGGCTGCTTCATCATGTTCTCTTGGAACTTTTGAGCAAACTCAGCAACTGAAGTGGTCTGCTTCAGTGTCAGGGAGATCATCGCATAGATAGCTTTCTCCTGCTGGTTGATGACATCAAACTTCTCATGCAACTTCTCGACAAACTCTACCCACGTAGGGTCACCGAGTTGCCGAGCCTTACGCTCTTCCTTCCAGTAAAGCCACCAGTCTGCGGCACTGCCTTTCAGTAGCGCACCGGTGTGCCTGACCTTCTCGTAATCTTGCAGTTCTGGGTAGTTCTCCAGCCACTGCTCAACATCCGCGAGAAACTTGATCAGGTAATATTTTCTGTTTCCCTCAGGATCATAGTCCTGGGGAGGTTTCGGCTTGGGCTTACTAGGCCCTCGGCCACCACCACTAGTGGTGTGAGACCCCAGTTGGTCTCTGTCCCGGAGTAGGGACATTATGATTCTTTTGTCCTCCTGCTGGGACTGATACATGGTCGCCATTTGCGACTGCATCTGAACGAACAATGCTCCCAAGTCTACATTTTGGGGTGGTAGATTAGCAAATGCAGCAGCAGCATTGGCATCTACTCGCTGAGTAGTGTCCTCAACAATCCCTCTTGCTCCTGCAGCAGCAATTCCTGCCGCATTCAGCCGGTCACGTATTTGACCTAGGGGTACATTGAGTTGTACGGCAGGAGGTGGGTTCAGAACATTGGCCCTTGATGCCATAAGTTCTTCAACAGTGCGCTCGTCAGCTGGCTGTCCTTCCCTCCTTTGTATATCTTCAGCGGCCTTTGCTACTTGTTCAGCTTCTAGTCTGGCTATCTCCTCCTCAGCTTGCTGAGCTGCGACTGAGGCAATAGCAGCTGCCTCATCTGCAGCCTCCCTAGCTGCAGTATCCGCTACTGCTTCCGAATAGGTACGGTTTCCCGCTACATGGCTTTCCGCCTGGTTTTCGACATTCTCGTTATCCTGGTTCTCCATGTCTCGGGAGTTGCTAGTTTGAGACCTTGTCCTTACCATACAAAGAAGACTGTGATAACTGCTCCGATACCACTGAAATGAATCGACTTACCAAATAGGCGATTAACAATTAATAAAGATCTTTATATCAGCAAGTAATCTTTATGGTATTTCCGTTAACTAGTTAAACGGCAAAGGACAATACACTAGCAGGGAATAATACTCGTAAGTCAAATGCGAGTAAACTAGCATCAATGATGCAAATCAGTAAACTCATACATAAGCAAGGTTAGAAGACAGTGCGTATCAATGGCTTCTCGCCTTGGATTCAGAGTTCTCTCAGTAAGCTGTACAAGAGAGTTGGCCTCGTTTCCGAATGCCGAACTCGAGAGCAATGCCTAGCATATGTACATGGAATGAGTTTACTGTTCAACGGTCAGTGCGATGGCACCGCCTACCCGGGAGTTAACCACGTTGGTAGGACCTCGGTTAACCAAATCCACCGCCATCTCCCATCATCCCGAATAGCCATCCATCATAGGGATGTCATCTGGCTATTCATCTAGCATATCGCACTTAGATGCATATCAAGGCAATTCGCTGCTACCGAGTACGGAAGTCAGCTTGCTGTCAAAGAATGTGTCAGCAAGCTGACTTATATGGACTTTCAGCCTGCTGCTTTCGACTGAGTCAGCAAACTGATAATTATGTAAAGTCCAGCAGACTGACTATTAACTAAAGTTCAGCAGGCTGAACTTAATTAACTATTATATTTAAATGAATATTATATCGACTAATATACTAATTTATTACAAGCGCGAGCTGCTTTTGCGACTTTCTCTTCCTTGAGTCGAGGGACGTCTGTTTCCAGCAACTGCTCCATGATTTGCCTGGTGATCGACTCAGCTGTGCTGCCAACTGTGTCTTGTGGTTGCCCTTTCACCTCTGGCACTGGGCTCATTAGAACAGGTGTGGCGGGCAATCTCTCGACCGTCTCCTTCCTGCGTTCTTCAAAAATCACCTCCAGGCAAATGGTCTTTCCAGACCCTCCAGAATTTCCTGAATTCTGACTGCATTCTTCGGCCCATTTGCCAATATTGCACTGGCGTTCGTCATATCTTGACGTTGCCGCGTCTTGGGATGGGCTTCCGTAGACCTGGTCTGGGGCCATGTTCCGTAACTCAGAAGTGGTCTCTTCCTCCCATTCCGGCATCCTCACAAATATTTGGCTGGAGCGTTCTGCAGACAATGAGACCTCCTGTGATTTGCTTGCCGCAGCGCACGCCAAAGGGTTTGCTTCACCAGTTGCCTGGTCTTCCATGGCTACGTCTTCCCGCAGCCTTCGCAGCTCTCTTTCCAGAGGGTCGTGTAGAGCCACCATCCGATCGTCAATTCGCGCCAGTAGGTCTTGACACCTGGTCAGCTCCGCCACTCTGGTTTCTCCGAGTGCTTCACCTTGGTCAACCTCAGCTACGTCCCTTTCAACACCATATTCTTCTTGTCGCTGATGCGCTTCCCTGATAGCTCTCTGATCGAAGATTGGCACTACATGGACTCCAATCGTTACTAGTCTCGGCCTGGGCATAGGCTTGTCAGAGAATGTCATTTGCTGCCAAGTCATAATCGTCTCCACCAACCACGTCATGGAGTGATGCCCAATCATATTGCCGAATATCTTCCCAGCGTTGTCCTGTCCCACCATCGCAACAATTTCTTGTGCAATAATATTGGGTACGCCCAGGCACCTTCCCTTCTCTTCAGCTGTCGGCTCTCTCCACTGAGCTTCTCTGTCGTGCATATTTTGAACCATTCCTGGTCCTCCATTCACGAATGCGCGTGATCCTGGGTATGCCGTGAAGGTGGGCAGCACCACCCTTGACCGGCCTGGCTCGTTGACGACGTACTGTGGGTAGGAATCCCTCCTGATCACTGGCTTGGTTTCCACCATCAGTGCTTCTCCCACAAATACTGCCGTTGGTGCGCGCCGCGTAATCTCCTCCATCTCCCTCAGGATTTTAATAGACATACCGTTGGTCCAGAATAGTCTGGCCCGGTGTGAGAGTCCTCCGTGCCTGGCGTCGTTGATCAATGCATGATGACCCAGGGTGGAGTCGAAAACCAGCCATGGATCTCTTGGCTTCATCTGGTTGTAATCCATCCCTGGATGTACATTCTCAATCACAAACACTGGTGGGTAGAGATGCTGGCGTTCCCGCAGCATACTGATGATTTTCACCATCCATCCCCAGTGTTGTGCTCGCGGGTCATTGAATCCCCTCCTGTTCCCAGCTTATGAGAAAGGTTGACAAGGGAATCCCGCAAAAATTTAGGCAATCCTGTAACCATACAGGTCCTCCGACTTCACGTCGAGAATGTTTCCTCCAGCAAGACGCACCAAACCAGTAGGCACCAACGCCTTGAAATGGTACATTTGCCGCATCTGACTCATGACCTCCTTAAATGCTGTGAAAGCACTCTCATCATTGTCCACATACAGCACTTTGGATACCTGGATACCTCGCTGAATCAGTGAGATGGTTCCAGAACCAAGTCCGGCAAACAATTCCAGCATTACTACTCCTCTCCTGCAAAAAGGATCTTCCATCCTCACAATGCCTTGCGGCAGCGGGTCTACTCCAGGCATCAAATTGGCAGCAGACTTAACTGGATAAGGAACTGGCAGCAGCTCTTGCGGGCCACGATCCCTGTTACTCACGGCTTCCAGTTGCTCCATAATCCGAGGTTGCCAAACCAAGGGAGTTGGCATGTTGACGCTGGTGGAGCCCTCTTCTCTGCGTTGCATGATGAGGTCATAATGGTCTGGATACCGGTCATTCACACAACAGTCTAGCAGTCCGTAGTTCGCCTCTCCTAAGCAAACCATTTTTTACAGGAATTTCTCCTGTCGGCTGCCGATCTGTTGACTGGTAAGTCACCCTCTGCTTCCGCACGTCAATGACCATACTCAAGGGAATCAGAGCTTCTGTCCCCAAGAGAACATCATAATCCTCTGCCTCTGTCACCGTGCATTCTATGAACAGTGACTCTTCCTCAGGTTTCCCCAAGTTTACTGTGATTTTCACAGGCTTGCGGGTAATTCCACAAGACTTTGAAATCTGCCCAGATGCAGTCCTCAACTGAAAAGGACTTCTTTTCAGGTCCCTTACCGTCAATCCCAGAGCTTTCACAGCTCGCCTTCCCAAGATTACTGGCTGTGCGCCAGTGTCCTATAGGATATTAGGAGCGGCCCAGTCGTTGAATGTTAAGACTCTATCCTTGTTCTGCACTCTCACAGTGCTGAAATTAGTAGGCAGCAAAGCGTTGTTCGCGCCTTCCTCGGCTAGGTCCAGCTGTTGTCGAGCTTCCTCAATCGTGAAAGGGTATGTAAGACGCAGATCAGCGAGTGAATGACAAGGAATGTGCTGAATCCGGTGTTCCACCAGAGCCTTCAGCTTCTCTAGTGAAAAACTAAATGTCTTGCGTGACCCAGGCTTCGCTTGTCGTAGCTGCGCAATCTCATTCTCATCGAGAGTGATCTGAAAGGTCTGAGAAAGCTTCTCAGCATTCCTTGGAACCAGACGGTCATGATCTACGCGCTCCGCAGCCGTTGCAGCCACGGCCTTCTCAGGCGTCACCTTCTCGCCTTTGCAGACGATCTTTTCGACCACATCTGCATCATAATAGACATTAGGCACATTTAGTCTTGCAATTTGAGCTTTCAACTCTGCAATCTCTGTACTCATAGCATCATAATCTGGTTACCCTTTCGGTTACCAAAGTTATCTTTCTCCTTTTTCTTACCCTTATCTGCCTCTTTCGTGGCAACATTAGCCCATGGTGGCTTCAGATTTGGGTTCTTGGACCAACACTCATCTTCTGAGTGTCCCTTTTTGCTGCAATGTGCGCATACCTGCGCCTTGCTAGCAGACAATTGCTTAGCATCCGGGTATGGACAATCTCTCTTCTGATGTCCCGATTTCCCGCGATTCCAACAGCCCTCTGCTGTCTCAGCAGCGTTGGCGTGCTTAGCAAACCTATTGAAAGACCCGCTCTCTTACTAAACTGAAAATTAGAGCTATTGGCCTTAGGCTGAAAGGATTCCTCCCTTGTCTCAGGAGCCATAAGCGTCCTGGAAGCCTCCTTGTGCCAGGCTTTACCTTCCTCGACATTGCGTGCTATTTCAGCAGCCTCGTCAACGTTCTAGTCGATTCCGCGTTTCGCAGATAGGTGCGGCCTGACCTCCCGATCTGTGTCTTTTCCCAGACACAATAAGAATTTGTCAGCCACAATCCTAGGCTCATAGATTCCTGCCTTCTTGGCAAGGTCTACCAATGTGGATTTGACCTCCATCACTGTCTCGTTCTTCTGACGGACAAAATGCACATAACGGTGCACCTTAACACTGCGATCCTCTGGGAATTTTGCTTCAAGCAACTTAAAGAAACGACGCAGACAGTGCTCAGGGTCTAAGCGGCCATCCCCAGCCTCCATATCCCTACGGCAACTAGCCAACGCTTGCGCATGGCTTGCTTCCGTGGTGACACTATCACCATGCTGCCCAGTAAAAGGTGCAGCCCTGCACGTTACTTGTTCCTGAGCATTAGCAATCTTTACAGACAATTCTGCACACACTTTACGCAATTTTGCGACAGACCCAGCATCATCATCTCGAGTAGCCGCTCGCTGCTGACCCTCGGTGAGTTGCCTCATGGCATCCGTTAATTCTTGTGTTAGTGCAGCTAAGTCTACGCTCTCAACAGGTGCAGCAGGTATCGCTCTTCCTGATGACAAAGCGGACAGGCGGGCTTTCGCAACCTCTTTCTGGATTTTTAAACCCCTCGCCTTCTTTTGCTCGTCAAACGTCCATTCCTGGGTAAGGTTCTCATCCTTCCGAAATTGGCGATAAAGCAACAAGGCATTCTTGTCCAAGTAATGAACCAAGCTTATAAAAGCGACTGATTGAGTATAAGAAGAAACCTTTCGGATTTTCTCAAAGAAATCAGCCCAATAGATCTCATCAAATTCTTTGAAAGTGAGACTATTTCCACCGGTTCGTCCACTAAAGCACTTTGTAGACAGCTTGAACTTAGGATTTTCATCCTTATCATCACCAGTCAATTCGAATGGCGACCAAGACTCACTATCTTTACCCCACACGTCGTGCTCTCTGCCCAAATTGGGTACAAAGGCTTGCGTGTTATACGAATTCTCACCGTTCGTGGCAGTATGGCGAGACTCGTCTCCCGACGGTTGCTCACTCCACAGGTTATCCGTGCGCTCAGATGTCTCACTTCCTCGTGGACTCTGGCTTGAATCAGAACCTTCCGCAGGCTCCACAGGGTAGTAGAGTCTTCCACTCCTCAATTGCATGTACAGTTGAATTTCTCCGGGTCCCCTTCCAGGTTGAACACCGGCAGCCCTTACAGGCCTCAATCCCCAATTTGCTTGGGAATTTCTATTCACCGGAACCACCGAACCGAAGTTCTCAGAAGTAGGACGGAAGTCTTTTATTTCCACATAGGCTTTATGCCTTAAGGTTCTTGGGTTCACAGGCGAGCAAATTGTAGTTTGCAAAAATCATACTCTAAGCAGCTTGACATCAACGTTAGATTCAGAAAAAATCGCCCTTCAGGCTTTCGCTTAACGTTCACAAAGTCACAGCTTACAAAACTCTGAAACTACATGTCTATGCTGGCCTAGGTCAAGTTCTTCACTTAACACCGCGCCTTAATAGCTCTTCACTGCCAGGCTAGGCTCACTCAGTTCTTCACTGAGAGTTTTATGTGTCAATACTACTCTCTCTCTTCGAGATGCGAATGCGACTTCTGAGAACTTGGAAATTAACACACAACTCACCATTTTAAGGCTGCTTCACACACTGGTGGCGTACGGCCGAATCTGTGCTAATCTCCTAGCAGATTCTATTCTGCAGTTCTCCCACTTTCAATAGTGAGATTCCTTCTTGGGAACTCCTACAATCCCAACTTATCTATGATACATTGAGAAGAATCTTCAGCGTCGGCAGAAGCGTGGGGCCTCGGCTCTCCAATGGCCTTGGGAACTCCTTCTTCTTCGTCGCGCCCTTCTTCTCCTTCCTTCTGCTCTTTCTGCTCCTTCTGCTTCTTGGCAAAAGTGTGTGAGAGTGAATGACATGTCTCAGGCAAGATTTGTGCCTTTCGCAGGCACCACACAGCATCATCTTTCGAAAATGCCGTGCTTAGTCACAAGGCTTAGCTGCATGTGGCTTCAGCCTAGCCATGCTCAACTCAAACTCGTAGTCACTCAGCATGCATGCACACCTCGTGACTGTCGCGCGTGGCTGCTTAGCTTCTCAGCTGGCGGTCACGCCTAATTGGCTCATGGCTAAGAACTCCTGAGCGGCGTGTACAAGCAAATGCCACTTGCTCAAGATTCCCAACCGGGCGGCCGTAATCTATCTTGGCATTGCGGCCATGACCTGCTTTAATCTGCCAGTCACACAGTACCTGACTTGGTACCTGCTGGGCGGCTCATCACTGATCCCTAGCTTCTAGCCTTGCGGCTGTCTATGCTGTCAAAACCTTCCCCATCCCTGGGTGTGGGGCACATTGACATTGACCCCTTGCCAGTGGTCTTGACGCCGACATAACCGCTGACTGCGACATAATCAGTCAAGTGATCGATGAGTCAATGTTGACTTTCCGTACCTGGGTGGCCGTAGTCTGCGCTACGCGTGCGGCACCGTCAAACGGATAGTAGTCGCGACAACGCTAGAAACGTACATGCATATCGTATGAACGTCCGTAGCATTCGATCAGGTACGGGCTGGTGGTCTGCTGCAGTGAAAAACTGGTCGCTGGGGCAGCGCTGGGGTCTGGGCACGGGCCGACTGTGACTCAGAGGTAGGCACACAAACAGTGCGTTTGCATTGAGAAGATTTTTCAAAGATTTCAAAGATTTCAAAGATTTCAACCCATTTTTTGTAACGATGAGAGGATCGACGTCTCTCATGAGGCATTTTGTTGAGAATTGATGGCGTCATGAATTCTCAACAAGACTCGCATCTTGGAAACAACAGAGAACGAGTTCCATAGTGCTACAGTGCATGCCGCCTTCGGGCCGACAATTATCTCGACTCCTCGCGGATAGATCCTCTCCACGAACTCTGGATGAGAAGACTCGCGTCTTGGCACGGACCATAGTAAAAACTTAAATCTTCTATCGAACACGAAAACTTCTTCTTCTCATTGGCGGACAGAGCGCGACATTTGTGATCAGTGCAATCTATCGCGCGTGCGCGCCGCAGTTTGAAATCTCCAAGAATCGCGTTTTTTTGGTGAGGTGGCGATGGTTTTTCCTCACATCTTTCATTGTGTCATTTTTTTGCATCCTTCGCTTGTCGTTGCCTGACGCCCAAAAGTTTGGGTTGGGCGTCAGTTTTTATTTTGCCGGTGGCTCTTCTAAGCGTTGCCAAGCAGCGTAAGCTACAACAACTAGGTCCTCAACATCACTGTCGGACGAGCTGGTGCTGCTGTCGTGAGGAAGGGCGCAATCAGCTTGCACTTCGGCCATTGGAAGGCAGTGAAGAGAGGACAGAAGGTAAAGGTGACGCCTAAACAGGAGGGAAGGAGGCACGGCCGAAACCGGTAAGTTGTAGCTTCCGTTTAGCTGATTTCAAAACTTCACCCCGGAGACATTTTTTTTGGATGCCTTTCATTGCATAGTTCCTCTTAGTTCCACCGAGGAGGTCGGTGGAAGTCGGTCACGATGGCGCAGCACAAGTTCGAAACTTGCATTCGTATTAGGCGCGACTTTGCTAAGACACGCTCAATATCTCAAAGATTTCTAGGACAAACGCGTCGTCGGATAGGACAAAACGTGTCGTCGCAAAAGTGACGTATTTTGTTCGCAAGAAACCTAAGATTCGACTGTCGAGTTCTTCAAGTTCTTCTCAATGCAAACGCACTGAAAGGTGCCTGTTTTTGGGGGTGGCATCGTTTCAAATTCTGCCTACACTCTTCACGTGAACTATCCACTTGACCTGCACCCGGACCAACCTAGACTATCAACTGACCTGGGACGAGAGCCGTTCGAACCTGGGGGTACCGTGACGAGAGAAGACCTGCATTTGACTGTGTATTAGTCAACCACAGGCTTTCTCCAATCGCTAGTGTGACACGCACAACAAGGCACGACCCAGGCACGACCAGGCACAACAGCGCACATTCACAATGAGATCACTGCAAATTACGATCATTCCAGCTACGTCTTCAAATTGTCAGAGTTCTAGCAACTGTGAGTGAGTTAGTGCCTCAGCTTATCATTCTTACAGGCCTACTTAGTTCAAGCAATAAAGTACTACCAGAGTCAACATGATATTCAAAGGCACTTCTGCAGTCGGCTATGTGGCTGCTGGATGGGGCCTGTTCACTGGTAGCCACCTCTTAATGTCTCATGGCCCTGTACGAGAGAAACTTGTTTCGACCCTTGGGGAAGGTCCCTTCAAGGGGCTGTATTCCGCAGTTTCCCTCGCTTCATTCATCCCTACTACGTACATTTACGGAAGGTAAAGTTGAATTCTACCCCTCATGAGACCGTTTCGTGAGTAGTTCAGATGCTTAAGCTTTGTATACATAGAAGCCGATCATACAAATTTTTTTTCCTTTTGTCAGTGTGCTCATTGAACTCCGTATTGCGGATTTTCCCGAATGTTGTCCTCCTGGAACAGCATGCAGCTCCTTAGAGATTTAAAATAGCTGCCATTATACGTTTCCACTGCCTCTTGCGCGACAATGACGCAGCATTTCCAAGCCAAAAAGGTTCAGCAATGCTGCTGAACTGTAAGTGACTCCAAGCAGTTGTGTACCTTGTGATTGTTGTCATTTATGACCATGTCCAAGCGGATGCTGCTGTATCGCTTTGTGCTATGTGTCGAGGACTCACAGATATGCCAAGGGCAAAGGCGTTATTCCTTGGTGGACAGAGACAGCAAAGTCGAATCCCGTGGTTCGCACCGCTGGTCAGGGCCTGAAGCTTCTGGGGGCCATCACCATGGCTCAATCCATTGCCGCACCCAATCCTGTCGCGGAACTCAACGTGCCCAACGCCGACAAATCAAGCCTTAATGTCCGTACTCTCCAGGCTCCTGGAAATGTCCTTTGAGTGACGTGCCGTTACGGACTTAGTCTCCCTTTGCTTCTCTCGTCTCTCTGCCTTCCCTGGTCTCTCACAAACCGCAGCAGCAGCAGCAGCACAGCTTGTTAAGGCCTCCAATCATTTGGCTGGCATTGCTGCAGCAGCAGGCACCCGCACTCTCCGCACAGACAAATTCGTCATTCACATCCACCAAGTATGAAAACACGCAAATATGTCTTACTACTGGTATGCTATGAGGATCAGTGGCCGCGTGAATGTGTCAGATATAAAAACTATGAAAGCCATGCGGGTGCTTTGATTGCCACTTCCTGTGCGTTGAAACACCTGATGCTGCACGTTGCAATGATTGCACATGACTATCCAAGCGGTACCTCCTGTTCAGCAAACAGCTTGATAACTGCCGTTGCCTTCGGGGCATCTCCCTCATGCCGCAGCTACTCTCCATCCACTATGCTTCCCATCACACTCATCCGCTGCTTCGCGCCATTTGCACGGCACTCAGAGACTCCAACGGCTCTGCTCGTTTCGTGCTGCTTCTGCTTCCGCACTCTTTCAACTCTTTAGGCGCCTGCAAGCCGATCCTCAATGCATGCTGCGCCCTGACACTTACTGCAGGGAAGCCGCTGTATCTGCTGCCAGGTGGAGGTCAGGGGCATCACGCGAGTGGCACGCCATCCTCTCTTCACAAGCACGGCTTTGCTGGGACTGGGCCAGCTATGTACCAGGGGTCACGCTGGTGTGCCATCACATCTCCTCCCCCCCCC
>WELA01009477.1:204708-219511 GCA_009602735.1 Mesotaenium endlicherianum | reverse complement strand
CTCTCTCTCTCTCTCTCTCTCTCTCTCTCTCTCTCTCTCTCTCTCTCTCTCTCTCTCTCTCTCTCTCTCTCCCCCCTGTAACTCACCTGATGGTGGCGGCAGCTCTTCCCTTTGACAGGAGTCTTGATTCGCATGTGGCTGCCAAACACAGCCAACCGTCCCATCCCTGGACCGCTGTCACTGTAAAGGACTGGCTTGGTTCCTCCTACCCTGATGAGGAACACTGGGATTCGTAGGCAGCCATTTCACAATCACAAAAACACAGCCTAGGCAAAATGTGACCTAAAAATGGGCCAATTTTTTTTTTCCTTACTTGATGAGGCGCAACAGCGTGCCCTCTCCCTCTCCCCCCCCCCTCCTTTCCTCCTCCCCCCACACTACATGCCTACACCCTCTCCCTTCCTCTCTGAAGTTTTGCCTGGCTGCCACTGCCCAGCCCGGCAGAGCTCCATGCATTGTACCTGAGAGGGCAAGCGAGGGATATGCATGAGGCACCTTCCACCAGCTCCTCCTCCTCCTCCACCTGCTGCTGCTGCTGCTGCTGGCTGTCCTGCTCCAGCCCGGCAGAGGCATCCAGTGCCTTCGCTCCACCTTCCCCTCCTCCGTCCTCACTAGCTTTCTCTTGTACTGCCACCTGGTCTCCTCCGCCAGGTCCTGCACCTCCAGTGCCCGCTGGAGTCGTGACTGCCGGCCAGCCAGAGGCACACACACAGACACACGCACACATACGCTCACGCGCGCGCGCGCGCGCACACACACACACACACACACACACACACACACACACACACACAAAAGCGCATATGGGTACAGGCATGGGTGGAGGTGGAAACTGGATAAGGGCCCGAGAAAGAGACCCTGCATGCACCCGTGCAGCTGAGGGCGAGGCAGAGGGTCCCAGACACTGGCCCTGGCCCTGGCACTGGTAAGCTCACGTGGCACTACCACACTGACACACCGCCGGTCATTCTTAAGTGAGCAGGAGGAAGAGGAAGAGGAGGAGGAGCCAAATAGGGGGCCCTTTGGGGTGCACTCACGGTACGCATCTGCACCATGCGTCCGCCCACCTTGGTAATGGGCTTCAGAGCACTCTGATTGTCTGAGGAGGAATGGCAGAATGAGAGCAATGGAGCCCTTTCAGAGAATGCTTCGGCCACTTAGCTTCCTGCACAGCTTGGCCTTACGCAACATGCTCTGCTTCTGCGGATGACCTGGCGACTGTCTTTTGCTGCTTGAAATTTCAGGACAGGGAACAACCGCAGATGCTACCAGGAAGACGAAAGCGGAGGTGCTCCTGCCAGCTGTTTATGTCGCTGGCACAGCTGGCATCGGAGTACCCCTGAATCTGCACCGTGCCTGACGGGGAACCCACAAAGCTGAGCTCATAATCTGCCTGCTTGATGTGACTGATCTGCCTGCCTGTGATGGGTTCCAAGGGGTCAGCCAGGGGAGGTGCTGCCGGTTGGGGGAGGGAGGGGGAGGTGTACCTGGAGGAGGAGGCAAAGGAGGGGAGAAGAGGGGCAGGTCTGCTGTAGCACTGGTGTCCACCCGGGGGCCAAAGATGGCGATGACAACGGTGCACGCCACTGCCACCCCCATTGCCGTCCCCAGTCCCGTTGCCAGCACAGTCACACGACACATCAGCCCCTGTGTGCCTCTCTTTGCGGACTCGCTACACAAAGTTCAGGAGCAGCAGCAGAACCAGCAGCAGCAGTAGCAGCTCACCAGCGGCATGTGGGATGTGCCCACTGTCTGCTGCAGCTGGCCGCTGTCAACGACAGCAGCTACTCCGATTGGTCTAGGAACAGGCACTTGCTTCACACGCCAAGTGTCAGCACGCCGGTCTGCTGCAGCCGCCTCTTCCATTCACTCCGCAGCACGTGGCAGCGCTGGAATGTGCGACCTCGACTAAAGGGCAGCAACAAGCAAGAACGTGGAGTAGTACAGGGGAACAGATGGGGGAAAGAGGAGGCCCAGGACGAGTGGGGGAAGCAGGACAATCACTTGCTCACACGCGCACACGCTCACGCACACATAGACACACACGCACTTACAGAGACACGCACACACACGCACACGCACACCTGGATAGTCGCCCAGGGCCTGCACCAGGTTGGGCCCGTAGCGCACCATGTGAGTCACATCCGTTGGCATCTGCGGGCTCTTGTCCTGCGCATCGCCACCAACATCCTCCCCAATCGGACGGCCCTTCCACACTGTCAGCACCCGGCAGTGACACCTGGGCGCCAAGTGAGCGCCCCGCTGCTGCTGCCTCTGTCGCCCCAGTTGACAAGCAGCAGCGACAGGCGGCAATTGAGGACATCCCCGCAAAGTTAAAAGCAGGCTACAAAGTCTGGAGGCAAGAGGGCAGCCGAGCAGCTGCTGATTTATCCACTGGGGGTGGAGTGATACTGGGTCATCCCAGGAGGGCGTGCGCGCCAGTCTCGGCTTGGGACGCCACGGCAGCTCTTCATTAATTACCCCAGTGCCGCCCACAGAAGAGGCAGGTAGTGGGCAAGGGAGGGGGCAAACCTGGGGACTAGTCAGGATCCTCCCGGGCACGCCCTTCCCGTTCACCAAGATGCTGCGCACTCCCGCCCCTCACACATACACGTTCGTTTGTTCTTCCATTCATGAGAGAGAGCGAGAGAGCAAGAGAGAGGGAGCAGGCAGGCAGGCAGGCAGGCTCGAGCAAAACATGACGTTCGCGTGCTCCCTTCAACTCCATGCACCACACATGCCCTTGCACTCCCCTGGTGCAACAGCACTCTTTGCCCCCCCGGTCCGGTCTGCGCGCAGCCGGCTGAGAAGATAGGAGGCAGATGCCGTGGCCGGGCAGACCGGAACGTGGTCCAGTCGAGGAAGAGAGAGAGAGAGAGAGAGAGAGAGAGAGAGAGGGACAGCAGCCCTGTCCGGCTAGTTGACAGCTGGCGATCCCACACAAAGCTGGCGTGACCCAGTGCCTACTATGGGAGCTTGCAGGCAGGTACTGCGAGCAAAGGGGCCAAGAGGGTCCTCTGCTTCCGAGAAGGTGCACCAGTGGGTGGCTCTGCCAGGCGGGAAGCCAATGCTTGCACGCAGAGGGCCAGGGAAAACGCCACAGCTCTTTCTCCCTCTCTCTGTCTCTCTCTCACACCTGGCGTGGGGGGGCGTGACGAGGCAGGCGGACGTGCTCTGGTCGTCGTTGCAGATCACCGTCAGGCGCTGCAGCCGCAGCAGCAGTAACAGGAGCAGCAGAACCATCAGCACGGCGGGAGGGCCAACGCTCCAGAAGAAGGCAATTTACGGGAAGCACAAGCGCGCAGAAAGAACATGTGCCATGTGAAGAGGCTTCAGCTCCGAATGCCCAAAGATGGGGGCCGGGGTGGAGGGATCCTCAACAGCAGTTACTCCCCCGCCCCTTTACATTACAAATGACGGGCAAGCTTGGCGCGTTTACTACTAAGAGAATCTGAGGACAGAGCTAGAGTCTCGGCTTCTGCCCATCCAAACTTCTCCTCGTGAGGACTTCTGCCCTCCAACTGAGCCTTCAGGCTGTGGGCTCACACAGACGCATGCACTTGCATTGACGGAGAGAGAGGTGGGAGGAGAGAGCTCCGTGTTGAACGGGGCGTGTGCCGTGCGCATGGCAGGTGGCGGCCAGACTGCTAGCAGTCTGAGGGCCGCGGGAGCTTCTGCTAGAGAGAAGGTGCCACATGTCGCAAACGCGTCACACTCCCTCGAAATACTCGAGAGTACCTCCACGTACCCACCCCTCCCTTCATCCATTTTGGGCCAGCATAATAAAAACGTTTTGTTACAGGGGCAGGGAAGGGAGCGTGCAGGGGGGGNGGGGGGGGCAGAGGAGTACCACACGCTCAAAGGCCTGCAGCTGGTGGGCGATGTAGAAGTCGCTCAGCAGCACCTGGTAGCCCGCCTGCGCTCCCCGTTCCATGCCCATGCACACACACGACAGAAAGGCACACTCACACACACAGACACACACGCACACACACACACACGTGCGAACACGTCCAATGCATCAGCCTAAAGCACGCAGGCGCGCACACACTTGCGGTCACCAGCAGCTCCCAGCAGACCATGCCAGATGCATGATGATATCAGAGCCCGGCTGGAGAGACGATGCAGGTCGCTAGTATGCTAGCTGGCTGCTGCTCGCTCCATTCTTCTTCTTGTGTGCGAGCGGAGACTAGAGAGTGGGCACCCCTCCAAGACAAGACCTCCCCCCTCCCGCCCCCCCTCCCCCCCTCCTGCACCGCCCGGGGAGCATGGTAGCCGCCAAGACGCTCTTCTGCCGACGCCACCACAAACTACTGCTAGCTCAACCTGAGGCACGATGTGGACACAGAGAGGGGGACGAATTCGGCCCGGACCTGCAGGCTGCGCAGACCTTCCTTGTGCAGCTAGAAGCGGAAGAAGGAGAGGGAGGAGAGCAGACGAGAGGGCAGGCAGGCGGGCGAGCGGGGGGGTGGGTAAGCGGGTGGGCGGGGCATCACCAGAGGCTCAAGGACCACCAGCACCTTGTGCATTTCCAGGCGGGGACAGTACCTGCAAGTGACGGACAGACAGACACCTGGCACTGTGATCAGCTCGCTCAACATGCACAGGCGCAGGCACCTGCTGCCATAAAGAGGAGGAGACAGCTGTAATTGAAATTTCCTGGGGTTTAGTTTCGTAGAAGATCGCTGAGCCAAAGGGAAAGAAGGGGAGGGTAAGGGGGGGCGGTACCTTTCTAGAGCGGTGCTCAGAAGGGCACGAGCCGCGCTGTCGTCAGACACCGCGCTGCCACCTGGCCTTGCACCAGCACCTAGCAGGGCGGGAGCCGGGGGGGCAGGCTTCTGTGCAGGGGACGCGTTGGAGAACGCTGACATCAGCTGCCACCCAAGGGCCATCTCACACAAGACAGGTGCCAGCGACGTGGCCTCTCTATCATTCAGGCCTCTCTTGCACACGTGGTGCCCTCTGAGCCTTCTCGAGCAAGCATGCAGCAGCACCTGTGCAAACTATGACTTCCTCGTCGGACTGCTGGAAGGAGTGTGGCACGCAGGGAGAGGGCAGAGGAGGAGAAGAGAAGAAGGCAAAGGACAGGGAAACTAAAGAAAAGGAGGGGGTGCCCATGTGCCCATGTGTGTGTGTGTGTGTGGTATCGATTACTGATGGCTTCACAGTATCAGCAGCAGCAGCAGCAGCAGCAGCAGCAGCAGCGACAACTACAACAACACAGCCCATCGTGAAAAGAGAGTCTGCCGCGTGCGACTCCCAGGCCAGCCAGGCCTTGGCTTGCTATGCGACACAACATGTGCTACTGCTTCCCAGGTCTTACACATGTCTCCAATTGTAGACTGATATATGTACATGTAGGTGTGCGTGTGTGCGTGTGTGTGTGTGTGTGTGTGTGCATGCGTCCTAATGTTGTCTAAGTCAGCACGCCAACAACCATGTGAATATAGGTACGTGTGTCTGCGCCTCTGCCTGTATGAAGACTGCTACCGGCACGTGCTCTATGAGCCTAGCAGCTGTGTGGTCAGTCAGCAGCCAGGAGGCCAACAATGCACGTGAAGAGCAGCAGGTAGCAGAGGACAGGTGGCATGCATGCTGACCTCGTGCTGCTTCGCCAGCAAGGCAGACATGTCGTGCTGCTTGAACCAGCCAGCGCCCACCACCAGCTGCTTGCACAGGGCCGGCCAAAGCAAATAGCAGCAGCAACAAGAAAGAAGGGAGGAGGCACATGGCCAGGGAGCTTCTCGCGAGTGAGATTGCTCCAAGAAAGAGGGTGGTGCCACATCCTCCTTAGTTTGTGTGTGAGCCGTGCACTTTCCGGTAGCTCAAAACAGCAGATGGCGGCTCGCCCTGTTGGGCCAGAAGAGGGCCACCCCTGGAACAGGCGACAAGCTGATGTGGCAATGATGATGACGTGGCAGAGCAGGACCCAATGTGAACGGGACTGGAGGAGCAAGGAGGGAGCACAGACAGAGAGAGGAGGGAGGAGGGGACGGAGGGAGGGGGACGGAGGGAGAGAGGGAGAGCGAGAGAGGGAGGGGAGCCGGATGGACGTACCTTAAGGGACATCATGAGCACAACGAGAGCTGGCCTCATGGCCACGTCTGAGCTGTGCTGCCACGCCTGCCAGCACGCGCAATACACAGATGGCCCATGGCACACCCCATCAGGCGACAGGGCGCTTCTCATCCTCAACAGACCCACGGACAGGCACATATGCACGTGTGTATCCCTCCAGCCCAAGCTCTTTTCCAGGGGAACTGTCAGGGTCCCAAGCTATGGTGGACACACGCTATCAGCAGGTTGTAGCCGGGGGGGGGGGTCGGGTCAGGGTAATATGAAGCTTGGACGTAGGGTTGATGACTCTCCCTTCTATGGTTTGAAATATTGCTTGTACCGGCAGGGGGTCAGATTTAGGGTTTAGGACCCCCGTGTGACAGGGAGAACATCGCAAGCGAGTCGGCTCAGCGGGCGGCGGCCCCAGCAATGTCGCACCCATCATCGAGACTGTTGGGGCGGGTCCTTGCAGCGGAACGGGACACCATGGGAGGGGAGGAAACGAGCTCAGGAATTGACGTGCAGTGCTGTGAGGTGAGGTTCATGCAGGTGCAGGATACATTGCGGCCGCAATGCACACGTGCTTGGCCAACCGCAGGTCTCCCCCTCGGCACAGCATGCACCGCATGAATGCCCAGATAGAGGCGCGGGGTTGGTGCCGTGATGCGGGCGTGCTGTGTGGAGGTGCTAATCGGCACACACTGGCAGGCATGCTGGCTGGCACCCTGATTCCCGGGGGCGCGACTAATCCAATCAGTTCCCTTTCCCCTCCCACCGTATGGGTGCGCCCCCCCAGCCCAGCCAGAGCCTGGCGGAGAGCACGAGGAGCGACGTGAACTGCAAGCCCAAATGGAGGAGGGCTCCCGCTGCTGCTGCTGCCGCTGCTGCTGCTTGCATCTGCAAGCTTGGAGGGCGGGGGCCAAAGAGGCCAGCTGCGAGCGCTGGCGGACCAGCAGGACCAGATACGATGTGGAGCAAGCATGCGAGCACGAGACCGGAAGCGCTGTGCGGGCGTGCTGCTGGCAGAGGCACAGGGCACTGGTGTTGGGGGTGCTCCATGGCCGGAAGACGAGACGATGTGGCGAGTGTACCTTGTCGAAGAGGGAGAGCAGGACGGTTGCATTGGCAGGCACCACCCCCTTGTTCACCGCTACGTCCAATGCCCTGCAAGGACGATTTCAAGCCCCCCTCTCTCTCTCTCGTGCTCTGTTACTGTGCATGGAGGAGTCTGCTCCCTGTGTTTGTGCAAGGTCGTGAAGACTGGAAGGGTCATGTATTACATCTACCGTTGCGCCAGCTTGCTCCTTGGCTCAACAATTGTCTACTTATTAAAGTTCAAACAGTCGTGGGGTGGGCCTTGCCCTGATCTCCAGCCTCGCGACAGATGTCGGTGAAAAGCGGCTGTCCGAGCTGACATGGTGCTCTCGAGTTCATTCCGACAAAGTCAAACCAGCTACTATGATGATTGATAATGATGCTGATGCTGCGGATGATGATGATGACAAGGACGACAGAGCTGCTGGTCTACTTCTCACAGAACTCGTTCTTTGACCTTCACAGCCGCGGATGACCTAAAGCTGCAGTGCCAATGAATTTGGTTGATGTGGACCACATGTTTCCCGCAGGAGCCTTCTCAGCGCTAAGGACCAGGGAAGGGAACTTGACTAGTCTCTCCCGTGCGGAGCACACCTTCATGCAATCACTGGCCACAGCTTATTACTTTTCCGGAAGACATTGTCCTTCGCTGCTGCCCAAATTTGGCTCAAACGTTATCCCTATCTCCAGGAGCCAATGAGGGGCCTAACGACCCTAATCTGGTATATAGGCTCGTTGGGAATACCTGGAGAAAGCCAGCATAGATGCGTAGAGCTCTTTCCGCTTCTGCGAGCTTTTGTTGCTCTCATTCAAGGAAGCATCCAATTTGCTGATAGTCAGGTTCAGTCGCTGCATCACAACCAGAGGGACGCATGCAGTGGGCGGATTCCCATGCCCTGAAGGAGGCACCTGTCCGGGTCCAGTGGAAACCAGAAGCTGTGAAGCAGATACTGTCGGTGCTGTATTTTGCGGTTGGTATAGTTCCCCCGGGACTCTTTGAGCCGCATGAACAGCCATCCCTGGACCTTGACGCATTCATCTATATACTATAAGTTTGTCTCTCGACTGTTTTTCGCCTGAGAAGGGACCGCCGTTCAATGTTGTTAGCTTGGCTCGAGATAGGTGATGGTCTCAAGGCACAGAAGGTGTTGGCGTCCAAGGATACATAGCTATGTATCTCTTTGTACGTGTGAAACACGCATCAAACTCACAAAATAGACTGTTCTTGCAATACCTCTTTAATGCATAAGGTGCACCTTACACCCCCGTGTTTGTATACCTGTGGCGATGAATACAGTCATCAGCATATCATTTCCTATATTGCCTCAAAAGTTGTTGTTTCCATGTAAGCATGTTAAACCATGGAAGGCATGGTATCCTCTGTTAGCCCCTTCAAGCCCCGGTATTAACTGGCATTGTAGCTTGAAGGTGCGCTGACTGGCACCGAATTTGCTGCAAAGGCAGTGGGCTCTCGAAACACTTCCACTAAGCACTTTCGATCAGCTTTTAATTTAAAAAGACCAGCAACCCCGGCATGTAGGCTATACCAGTGCCGAAGTCAGTTAGCCCAAATTAGGCCCAAGGCAGTGAGCCCAATCTGGCCCAAGTCGTCCAAACTGGTCCTTTGCATCGACCAATCAACCGCACCAGAATCCCAGACAAAGACATTCATATAGCAAATATATCCACCATAGATACTAAATTGCTTTGCACATCTAGGCGCCTACTTCTTTGTCTCAGAAGGACGTTACGACGACATCAGTCGTATCCAACTGTCAGGTTATCTTGAACTGAGGTGAGACCTTCCTCTGAGATTTGGGCGCTGATCGCGACATTTTTTTTGATGCACCGAACAATATTTTTTTTCCATTTGTTTATTTCAGCCCTTGGGATTGCTAAAAACATAAATGAAACGGGAATTTTGCGCACAACTTACAACTCTTGCAAAAACGATCAGAGTCAAAACCAGTTTGCGCACGTATCCTCATTCGTTTATGGTTCTTATGCCATTACTCCGATTCTTTTTCATATCATACGGTGTTATGAACAAGCTTATAAAGTACCTCAAGTGCGAAGTAAGTACACAAAGATTTTGGTGCTTCTTTGTGAAAACGAGCTGCTGGAAATGAGTTTCCTGTTGTCCACGCATCCTTATAATGACATTGGCGAGCAATGGCTACTTACCCTCTGCGAAGGAGGCATGCCTGCTTGCTGACGTGTTCAAGATTTTGGCGGAGGAGCATCTCTTGAGACTTGCTGAAAAGCAAGCGGGATTTGTGCATCTGCACATTTTAGCATAAGCACGCCTGCTCCAGACCAGCTGTTCCGAAGAACGAGCATCTCTTTCCTTCACAAAGGAGGCACTTGTGTGTGTGCGGTAAATATTTCTTCACCTCCCTACACATGCAAAAGGACACTCTGCTCTCTCTCGTGCTCTCGCCCTCTTCTTCTGCCTCTCCCTTTCCCTTTTTCTCTTCCTTGCTCCAGTCGTCTCTGTATCATATTGCTCCAGTCGAGACTTTGAAAAGGGACTGCCTATATTGACAGCTATGAATGTGTGGCTGGCAGGTGTCTGTGATGTTCTGAGAAGAAGGAGAAGCAGAAGATGACGCTTCCGAGGCAACTGGAGCAGTTTAGCCGGCAGAGGAGGCTCGAGAGGCACCCCAATGGGACTCCAGGGGGCGGCAGCACGAGCAGTCCGGGCACAAAGATGGCGGATCTCCCCGACGATGTCCTAGAGCCCATCCTGCTGGCGGCTGTTCTCGACGAGCAGGGTTGTGTGGACATGGAGCTCGTCAGCACCTGCAGGAGTGTGTGTCGGCCGTGGAACCGGGTCATCCGCTGCTTCTACGAGCGCGTGTGCCTTGTCAAGGGCTGTGCCAGCGCGGCCTCTGCCCTGGCCGAGCTGCGGGCTTACAGGAACATGATGCACGTGCGCCTGGGAGCTTATTCTCCCCCCCCCCCCTCTACGCCTCATCCTACTACTGTCACCGCGACATCCTGAGGGGACTGGCGGTGGAGTTCCCCCTCCTCACTTCGTTTCACATAGACGTCGACCAGGACGCAGAGGACCTGCCGGACCTGGCGCACTTCTTCTCCCGCAGGACCAGCCTGAGGGTGCTGCAGCTGAATTTCTCGGAGAGGTGGCCCAGCGTTGGTCTTTGGGACTACCCCGCCCAAACGCTGGCCCCTCTGGGGGGCCTGCACGCCCTGCAGGAGCTTGACATCTACTTCAACCTCCACTGCGAAATTGGTGCTGCCGAGATGGAGCCACTGGCTGCTAGCTTGCCCTCGCTGACCTCTCTGACGCTGAGGTACAAAACATCCTCCGGCTCAGAGGCAGCCAGGAAGAGCCTCGCAAGGGCCATCTTCAACCCGCGCCTGCGCAAGCTGCACCTGCACTGCGATTGGCTCCCGCCCCTGCGGGCGCCCCTGCCGCTGCTGGAGGTACTGCTGCTCCACGTGATCGTGGAAGCAAATTTTACTCCCCCACAGGCGCGGCTGGATGACATGAGCGAGCCCCATCTGCACCGCCAGCGCGACCTGTTTGCGTTCACACCCGCCCTCCGCTCCCTGTACCTGCACCTCTTTACCACGCCCCTGTGGCCAGAGCTGGCCGGCCATCTCACGGGGCTCACGTCCCTCCGCGTGTGCTATTACACGGCAGGGAGCACAGCAGCTTGCGACATCAGCCGCCTGCACGCTCTTGAGGTGCTCGAGATCGCCAGCTGCCAGCTGCTGGACACCATAGTGGGCCTGTCGGGCCTCGGTGCCGCCACGACTGTCACGCTAACCTGCTCCTGTGCGGGCCTTGCTGGTCGCCGCTTCCGGAGCTTTGCAGAGTACGCTCGCTCGGGACAGCCCTGCGCGCAACTGCCAAGTGGCCTGGCCAGAGAGCTGTTCCACGACACGCGGCGCGGGCGGTCACAGGCAGCTGCCGGGGGGGTGGCAGTGGCCCTCCCTTCAGTCCTTCCTGACCGCCAGGTGCCGTGGCAAGTGCAGCCCATGAGCGTTAGCCGCCGCAGGAAGCGCGTGCACCGCAGCAGCCAGGGGCAGGTGGCGACGGAGGGAGACCCCGGCGACGGCGACCTCTTTGCGTGGCCAACTCCCAAGAGGCAGGGGAGGGGTGAGCTGGTGGAAAGGACAGCTGTGCAGCCAGGTGTCTTGCAGCTGAGGAATCCAGCAATGCCTGATGTGGGGTTAAAGTTTAGCGTGGCCAGCGACGCTGTCCCGCCCTCTTGTACGGCAGCCTTTGGTGCAACAGCTGGTGATCATTGTCAAGCGCCGGACGGACGGGTCGTCAAGTCCTCCCCCGTGGCCCTCGTTGCTGCTGCTGCCCTGCCAAGCGAGCGAGCACTGGCAGCAGGTGCACAGAGTGATGGAGTTGTCGCAGCAGGAAATGTTGCAGTTGTAGCAGCCGCCGCAGGAACTGGGGCAGCAGCAGCAACAGCAGCAGCAGCAGGATCAGGTGTGCTGGACCAGCAGATGCTGCAGCGGATGGAGCGGGTGCTGGAGCAGCAGCGGCAGCAGGTGGAGCTGAACCTGCAAATACTGCAGCAGATGGAGCGGCGGATGGAGCAGCAGCAGGAGCAGCTGGAGCAGTTGCGTCAGCTGCTGCTGCTGCAGATGCATGACCAACCGTTGCAGCAGCAGCCGCAGCCGCACCCGCAGCACAGTGATTAGATGCGGCAACTGCTGCCGTAGCTCGTGCGTCTCCACGACGTTGGATCGGGGTGAATTTTGTCTGACATTGTCGTTTATGGACGAGTGTAGATGTGTATAATTTGGGAGGATAATGGATATGCGTATAGACTTTGGTTTTACTACAGAAACTACGTACCAAGTTTTGGGTATTTACCAATCCACATACGGCACATGTGAGTCTAGACTTCGAGTCTAAAAATGACGTGCCACAGCAATTCGCACGCGGCCTTACCTGACAAACTCTGACTCATTTGCAAATTTGCAAATTTGGACAACTTTTCAAAGTGACAAAGCTCACAAAGCAAACTCCCCAAGGACATCATAAATTTTTTTCTCCACAGTTTTCTCGCTACCTTCTTTTACTTCCTTTGTTTTCATGCACCAAGTACTTAACCCCTTGCCGCGCATCTATTTTCAAGTCGACACCCTACTTAGGAGTCCAAAGTTGGGGTAAAACAGCCTTCAGCCTCACACGACGGGCTAACATTTGAAGTCCCTGGAGGTTGTTTCGTGAAGCTATTTCACTTTGAAACATCCTCAATAATGTGCAAAAGAAAGCGAGCCATAGTCTGTAAGGTAAGGTCGCGCGTGAAGCGCTGTGCACGTCATATTTGAACTCGAAACCCTATCATGACTAGACTCGTGCTGTATGTTTGTTTGCAATAACCTACAATTTCGTACGTAGTTTGTGTAAGAAAATCAAAGTCTATACACATATAGGTAATTCTCCCGTATACTTATATGTACTTATTTATGGTCAATGGTAGTCAATTGAATACAATAGTTCAGACTTTTATCTACCAGCATCGACCAGCATCGACTGGCATCGACCAGTGTCCACGATGATTGACCAGGCATTGACCACTTTCGTAAGGTCGTGTGATCGCTCGCGATTGCACTCGTTGGCACTCGTAGTACCTCACACCCAGTCAACTCCATCCAACTCAGTCAAACCAAGTCCAACTCATCGTTCCTTGGCCAGACCGAGTTGGACCGAGTTGACGAGTTGCGACGAGTGGTGAGAAGCAGGTGAGAAGTGAGAAGTGGTGACAACTGTAGAGTGGTGAATGCGAAGATGAAGTGAAGACACGTCATTTAACATTCTCTACTTCTGCAGTGTTCTGCAGTACTAAATTCATTGGTAAGGAAGCAGAAACTTTTAGGGTCATATAAAATGTGCCCGAAAAGCTGACTCTACTGTAAGCTTTGATGACTGCACATATATGAAGTACGGCACATTACTTTGCCCCTGACAATATACACTTTCATATTGTCCTTCACGATAGTCACTGGTCCTTTGTTTCTCGTTTTAAATCAGATTGGTTGCATGCAGCGTATTTAGGAGATTTGGCAATTTGTGTCGTATCCTTCTTCTTTGCTGCAAGTATGAGTTTGAATTTCAGTCTGTACGGTTGCGGGTGCACATCAAAAACACAACTCATGCCCTTTGTAGGACGCCCAACACTAACTGCTATCCATGTTCAGGAGCTGACGCCTTCATTTTCAGTATCCTTTATTTTATGTAAGCAACTAGCGGCAAGAAAATTGCACCCAGACGTCCGGAAAGTACTGCTAAAGTCCTGTGCACCTCCGCCCAGCAACTGGCCTGACTGTGTTCCCTTGAGGAAGACAATGAGGAGCCGGAGAGTGCCATGCAGGGCTCTGCATTCTGATAACGAGCTGGGGTCTGATGGCTGCGCCGGCACGCCTGCAAACCCAAAGATTACGACTAGTAGTGAGAGCGCAGATGACCATGAATCGGGAGCAGGCAATGTACCACCCAAAGTCACGCCCAGTAGCAGTGATGCTCCCATTCCAAAGTCAGAGCAAGACCTCCCTCCAGAAGTGGGGTCTGCTCTGAGTTCTTCTGAGGCAAAGTTTAGCACACCCAGTATTGACTCTGCCCGTCAAGCTGGGGAGTCAGCCAGCTCAGTTGACCCAGCAGTTGACCAGCCAGTTGACCCCTTGGACTTGCCCGAGGCGGCCTCCGACAGAGGCTCGAGGTACAGGAAGAGCAAGGACGAGCACGACTGGGCTGTGCTGCAGAAGAGGATCGCCTTCATGAAGGAGCGCGCCGAGGAGGATGACAGGCTGGCAGCTCGCAACTGGCGCAGCGGCACCTGCTCTCAGAAGTGACGCCCTTCCGTTCCCGTCCTTGCGTTCCCGCTCTGCCGGCCCGTTTCACTCCCGTCCTGTGCGATGCGTGGGGCATCTCAAGCACTGAGCAACGTTTTTATGGGTTCGTATGATTTGTTTCCAGTTTCTGATTCTTTGACCGCCCTTCATCTTGCAGAGCCAGCGCTTTCATCCTGAAAGCGCTCAGTTTTGCAGAATATCACTCGTTACTTGCAGGTCGATGCGAGCACTCCGGATGAGTTACNGGGGAGGGGGGGGGTGCTGGAAGAAGTGTTGCAGTTTCACCTCCGTGTGCATCATCCCCAGGTTGTCGGCCTGTCAGCACATGTCCGGCACTTGAAGCGTAGCAGCACATTCGCTGATGCACGCCAAAATGTCCAGACGTAAGCCCAGACACGTACCGTAGGACTGGACCACGCCGCCGCCAGCTGTTCGCGTTCCCACGAGCTGCCGCTTGCTTTTCACCCGATGAGGAAGCCCTGCTGAGGGGGGCTCTGGCCCAAGCGCACCTTCCCCATGCTCTGAACCCCAACTTTGAACCCCGTGGCGTGGGCGCGTGTGAACGCGAGCGCAGGGTGGTGGCCTTTCTGGAGAACTGGGTGCGCAAGATGAAGTTTGCGGGAGAGGTGCTGGCGTGCGGCACCCACGCGGGCAAGGTGGTGCTCTTCAGCCTGGTGAGTCAGCAGGAGCTCGCGTGCTTCAAGGGCCACTCGTCAGAGATCACAGCCCTCGACTTTGACGGCGCTCGCCTCGTCGCAGGTGCGCCCGCCACCTGTAACCCCCTCCCCCCCACTCTCTCCCATATACCCCC